>PVIJ01000727.1:0-116915 GCA_004024925.1 Scalopus aquaticus
GGGCCTCCCCGGTGGCGCAGCGGTTAAGTACTGCGCTGTGGAGCTGTTGGCAGCAGCGATGCAAGTTCGACGCCCAGCCGGGGAGAATCCCACATGGTGCGGCAGACCTCTCCTGCCTCGCCCGCTGCTCCCCTCAGCAGTGTATTTCTGATCTGCCTGTTCTGCTCCCCACTCTGTCTCTGGTGAACCCTCTCGCCGCCCCACGCCTCTGGCCTGTACCCCAGCTTGTATGTATAAATAAATAAATCTTTAAAAAAAAAAATTTGCCAGAATTGTGTTTGTAAACATATTTTGCTGAATTATATAAATATATTCAGAAAATATCTGAAAAACTCATATTAGATGGATAATTTACAAATAGACTTTAAGGGAAAATCCTGGTATGACTTCTTATGGTTTATCCTGGAGGTTTTTTGTTTTTTATCTAATTCATATATTTGGTTGGAATTAAGAATTTGTATTGACCATCATACACCACATTTGGTCAATAATTTTTTTTACATTGTACTATACAATTACATGTATTAAGATATCTTTCTTAGTGAGTTCCATAAAGCACCTTTTTGAATAATTTATAATAAGGTATTTCTGTTCACATTGTGGATACAGCAAAAGAAATAATAATACACATACCTTATTGGATATATTTTGCTTAGTGAGACAGAAATAATACATGCAAACACACAAAAAGTAATACTCATTCAGACAGAGATGCATTCCTAGGAAAAAATAAAATATAGAAGGTGGAACTGGGAGACACTACAGATGGGATGGTCTGACTTTGGGAAACAGGACTTTAGGTTAAAATATGATTGAGAAGAAGCGACAGACACAGGAAGCAATTATAGAAGAATCTGCCAGAAATAGAAAGAACAAGTTCAGAAGTCACAGACAGGAGTAGAGTGTGATGTGCAAAAGAGATTAGTATCACTCATGTGTGAGAATCAAAAGAAATTGGTAAGGGAAGGTTGGAGCAGTACACATGGGTCAAAATGAGTAGCTTGCATTGAATTATTATCAGGAGAAACAATTGGAAAGTTATCAGGGAAATAGCAAGAAAATAGTCAAAGAATATGCTATTGGTTTAGATATGACATGGAAACTAGAACAGAATGAAAAATGACTCTCAGTTTCTTGGCTTCAGAAAGTGAGTGAGTAGACACCTTAGTCAGCTGATAGAACAATATGCCATAGATTGCATAAATTCAAACAGAAGTTTATTGTCCCAAAGGCTGGAAGTCCAAGATCAGCATACTAGCACAGTAAATTTTTGGTGTGCCCCTTTCTGGCTTGAGGATGGCTTTCTTTTGTACCCTCACATTTCTCACAAGCATATACAGCGGAAAGAGTATTTTCTGGTATGTCTACTATTACAAGGCCACAAATTCCATTAGGAGGACTCCAACCTCATGACCTTATCTAAACCTAACTACCTTCCAAGTTCTGACTTCCAAACAAAGTCTTCAACATTTGAATTTGGGAGTGGAGAAGACAGAAACATTCAGCAGAGAAAATAACAAAACTATGCACTAGGTAATAAAGAATGGAGTTGGAATAACTTGAATTTGAGAGACCTATTATTAAAAATGCAAGTGAATGTATTTTCTAAATGCTGTGTCAACAGATCAATTATGAGAACCTTAGGATAGCATTACACTTGTTAAATTATTAATATGGTCTGTGACTGAATGTGTTACCTTTCCCAAGTCATATATTTGCATTTTAATGAGTTTTTACTAAACATTGACCCAGATAAATTACTCTAATACTCACTATAGCAGTCATATGAAAGACTATGAGTTGAATGCTATGATAGGCTATCATCATGTTGATATGGACAACCCACCACTCCAACAAAACACAGGTCTCATTGCTGTCTAGTGTGGGGACTTACTGATTCAGCTTTCTCAAGATTGCCTCCTCTGCATCCCATTTCCAGAAGAGAGCCTTGGGGAATAAGAAGGTCCAACATATGCTCATTGGGAGTATTTCCTGAGATAATTTTTTAAGATTTGTGAACCTATTTGCTAGTTAATTTGGGACCCTCTGCTTTCAATAAATGAATAAAGTTAATAGACTTCTATCCAATAATTAAGTGTTAAGACATAATTAGTATATTTAAAAGTATAAAATTGAAAAAAATTGAGGGTACATAAGTACTTATCTATTTTTTTGTTATTATTCTAAATAAATGAAGACCTTTATTCCCCAAATAGTCTTCTTGTTACTATAATTTACGTTGTCAAGCTAGGCTTTCATGGGCAGAAAATCACAGCAATGGCCTCAGACATGTTCATCTCCTAGACCCTCTTGATCTAGGAATAGGAGTAAACACTGAAAGGAAAGAAAGAAAGAGAACGTGAAAGATAATGTCATACTTTTCCCACTGTCACTGACCCAAAGTCCTAGTTGATATTAATAGAGCGATAGATATATCCAAGGTTAAATCTTGTTTGATTCATTTCTGAATAATAAATTGTTATTTGTATTTTATTATATTCCTCACAAGATGAGAACTTTATATTGTTTTTTTTTCTTTCCTGTATTTGTGATTTGTAACTATTTTATGTAAAAGGGTGGTATTATTAAATCCCAAATACTCTTCTGATAGTATAACAAAATCTATTTAATAGCTGTCTAAAGGTTGAATCCAGGAACAAACTGCCAAAAGTTTACAGGATATTTTGCAACTATATTTAATTAAAATTAGAAAGAAAATGAAATACAATAATTTAAAACATTTAGAAATGTCCATTTAATATAACAATATCAGTTCAGTACTGTTGTATAACATATTGCTCTAAAACTTTCATGACTTAAAAAAATAGTTCTCATGAGTCTACATGTTATCTAGACAAGACTTGATCTGAGACTTCCTCCATTGATTTCAGATGGGTCTGCTAAAGCATAATGGACAGCTAACTGGCAGGATGGTTAGGATCTGGCTTCCTAGAATGTCTTTCATAGGATTTAATCATAGTTATTAAAGTTAAACTGAAAACAGCTTTTTTCAAAGTTACAAGTTTTCAATCAATAGAAATTATATTCTTTAATTTTGAAATTAAGAAAAAAGTACATGTAGGGATGTGAAAGTACATGTTTTGTTTAAGATACCAAGCACTAAAAAACAACAATTATTTGCATCCTGCACATATAGTGCAGGAAAAAATGCATGATAGAACATAAAAGGCCTTATGCTCTCATGCTTAGGAGCTTGGAGTAAAGAAGTCAAATGTCTTCAAGTTTGCTTCAATTATATCTAGATGAGCTAAATATCTAGCCCATTCTTTAATGACATGGTAGGGTACACAAAAGTATTTACTTAATTGAATTCAGAAAAACAGATTACCCACATTTTAATTAGACTCTATGTTTTGTAGATGAACCAACGATTTATAAAGCTGATATAATCTAGTTAAGTTTCAGCAAATTTTCTGCATATTAACTTATGACTTAAAAGAAAGTAATTTCAAATTGCTTAATTTGGCAAAAATCTGTATGATCTTGCATCACAAGATACCTTTTCAGAGAGAGAGAGAATTCATTTCTAAAAAAGTGCAAACAGTTAAAGGATAAATTGACATGGTATCCAAAGAAAGTAATCAGTTAATGATATTTCAGCAGAGTTATACTATTACTTCAAAATCATTTTCTAATTGGGAAAGTAATACATAAATTGTAGAGATTAGAAAGTGGAGAAATATGTAAAGAACATGGAAAGCATTCCTAATTTGATTATGCAGAAATTAACCAAATTAACCATAGAATCATTTAATGTATATAGAGATAGAATTTAAGTTGCTTTTTATTTCATTGATATTATGTAATAAGTATAATTTCTTCATATATTTTAGAAACATGGATTTTAATGCTCAATTCTTAGAATATAGTAGACACAATTCCCTTGTTCAAAATAATGTTTTCTTTGAACTTTACTCTTTTTAAATATTTCTTATGTTTTTAAAAGCAAGCGTGTAATGAGGTTACATATCTGTATGCAACTCTGAGTCCTTCCTCCCTGGTTCTGCAACAATTCAATCTAATCAGTCTCTCTCTCTCTCTCTCTCTCTCTCTCTCTCTCTCTCTCTCTCTCTCTTTCTCTCGCTCTCTCTCCCCTTACCTCCCCTTCATTGTAGTGATTACTAGTGAGGTGATTTTAAAATATTTTTTGACATTTGTTGTTCTTTAATGGCAAATTATTTATTTATATATGTTGACCTTTCAAGTTTTAATTATCACAAAAGTTTTTATATAATAATTAACCTTTAATCTAAATTTGACTTCCCTTATCTATCATTCAATCTTATGTTTTTTAGAGTAGTGCTTAAAATATTCTCCTTGTCCATAGTTCAGAGAAGTCAAAATATTTTCTTGATTTTTCTTTATGACAGAGATACATTTTAAAAGGTGATGTTGCATGAATTTTTATTAATGTGCAGTAAAAACAAGGGCATGGCTGAAACCATAGAGTTGAAATATTAAATAAAAGATGAAATGATAATAAGGATAAGTTTCCAGATATGAAATATGATGCTAATGGGTCACTGCACATAGGAATTCACCTGATGGGAACTGTCTACCCTGGTCCCTTTATTCTTCTTGTTGATTAACTGTCACGTGTAGCAACTTGGTAGACAGCACATTATCATAAAACTTTCAGAAGCAGACTCAAGGCCAGAGTATATCATAGCTATTTCTTCTCCCTGAAGACCATTTTAAACCAATAGCTTATGTTTAACTCTCTTCATCTCTCTAAGTACTGTACACATTGCACAAGTCATAGAGTATCTTAAATTGGTAAACTATCTCATTTTATTTTATATTTCCACAGAGATGGCCTAAGCACAGAGTTTCTTTATGAAGACTTATGCTTGAATAAGTTCTGCTAGAATACAAAATCAGGAAGAAAATAGATTGGTTTCACATTTATATCAAGGTCAAATTCATTAGAAACAAACAAAAAAGTAGATATTTAGACTGCCATTTACATAATATTTTAAGTAGCAAATGCATTTGTGACTTGACTACAATTTAGTTTATGTTCCACATTATTTGTAAAAATTTAAAGTGAGAAGGGAAAGATTTATCTGAAAAGATTTTGGCTTCCTTGTGTGATAATATTTTCACTTTTATAATTTATAAGTGAATAATGATCCACTCATATTTTGTAACATACCAAAGGAAAAAACAAAAGTAGAGGACAGTTTAAATTTCAATTATTTATTTTGTTCATATATTAGCAAAAATACATTATTTAACTAACTGGAAGGAAGGGAGTTATAAACACTTAAAAAAAAGACTAACAGTAACATTAAAGTCAAGTAATAACTGATTTTGAAATATTTTATCCTGTAATACTGATTAAGAAATGTAGACACTCTCCTATGTAGAATAAAACAGAAACCCTTCATTTTATTATATTCACGTTTCTAAAAATCGACATTGATGCATTTTATTCAAGGCAGAATAGATTAGGAATTGCTGCACTTATTTACATTTTTTACAGTCAAATTCGCACATCTAAATTACAGAATACATAGGGCTTTTCAATAAATAATGACTACTCATTCGTAAATAATAATTTTAATTGGTTTTTTTAGAAGATTATGGGAGAATCAGCAAGATCTGAAGTTATTTTAGGGAAGAATGAATAGATCGTAATTTCAATAAGGGGTTGAATAATGATAAAAGAACAAAGCTCACTGGGTTTATTTAGCTTGGAAGTCAATCATGTGACACAAGACAATTTACAGTCTGGGGTGCACACACACTAACTACCCACGACAAAGTACTATTTTCAACTTATTATGAAATTTTAAATTAAAAGTTTCATTTTTAGTGGGGGATGAGTATAAGAAAAGAAGAGCAAATATAAACCCAACCTAATAAAATTTTAAAAGCAAATATCTGAACAAAGCAAAGCCCAGAGGCCAGTCTCTAACTTGAATTGAAGCTGACAAAAAAAAATTGAAAATAAATATAAAAACCACCAAACTAGACCTCTTAAGACTGCTTGGGGCGGGTAATCGGATTTTTCTTATGACACTATAAGAGGTCTGAACAAGAGACAAGAAAAGTAGACAAGATCTGTAAATTGGACAGTTATTGTTAAAATTCCTAATAGTGTGTTATTGGTTCTGAAAAGAAGTAATTTGTAGTCAAACCTTATTAACACCAGTATCAGATGCAGAAGAACTGATGCAGATTTCCTGTGGCATTGTGGGTGAGGCAGCAGAGAGTAACAATGACTCAGCTTGTAGGATTTTACAGTCTGAGATTCAGTTACCTTATTGTAAATATCAGACCAATATAATTTTCATTTATATTTCATTATTGTTTGGAAAAATATGACTATCTGAAAACAATTTCTGTAATAGAGATGTATCATACTACCAAAGCAATATAGTATTTTTAGAGGTAAAACTGCAAATGGGAGGACTTTTTGCCAGATGTTTTAATTTAAAACTATAGAAACAAAAATATATGATTACAGTTGCCACATCATTAATTGTCCAAACCAAGATACTTTTGAGACTGAGAAGCACTAAAATAATTATTTACATTAAAAATATTTATATATTACTCAGTAAACAAAAAAGATAAAATCATGTCTTTTATGGCAACATGGATGGAGATGGAAGGTATATTAAGTGAAATAAGTCACAAGAAAAAAAAATTTGGTGGAATCTGAAACCAGAGCCCCCATATAAATAGGTCGGGGAGGGATTGAAGAAAGAGTCCACTCCAGATTTGTAGGCAGCAGTTTCACGAAGCAAGGGAACATACTCACAAGGCTTATTATAGCAGCCACAAGATGTGAGAGTTTTCTACAACCCCCTATGCCTACACCTGCCAAATCTCAAAAGTTTTATATTGAGACTTGAACTGTGTTCAGTCACACAGTTACATAATTTTTAAAATTTTCTTTATCATAATTTTCACATGTAGAATTCTCAGAAAATTTACTTAGAGCTACTCTTTACATTTTTAAAAACATCATTGGTGTTATAAATGACACATTTCATATTTTTTTACTTTCCAACATTTGTAGCTAATATATAAAAATGTAATTATTTCTCAAAATCCATGAAAAAATATGCTCATCCTTACTCATTAGAGAAATGCAGATCAAAGTCACAGTGAAATAACAACTAATAGTTGTGACAATATCAAATACCAGAAACAGCTATTGGTGAGGGTGTGGAGAAAATAGAAATCTTGTTGGTAGAAATGTAGATTTGTCCATCCTTTTGGGAAAACAATATAGTGTTTTTTAAAATATTAAAATAGATCTGCCATGTGACCCAGCACTTTAACTCATAAGTATCTACCCAAAGAACTTAAAAACATTAATTCACACAGATATGTGCCCTCCTACATCCATTATAGTACAATTTATAAAAGCCAAGTAATGTAAGCAACCCAAAAATCTAAAAAGGATGGCTGGATTAAGATGATGAGGTATATATACAGAATGTAACACTACACAATTATCAAAAAAAAAAAAAGATGAACTACTGCCATTTGCAATAACATGGATGGAACTAGATGTGATTACACTAAGTAAAATAAGAAGGAAAAGGAAAAATACTGATGGTCATCCAAATGTGGGATATAGAGAAACAAAACAAAGGGTCTGCCAAAACCAAACCAAAAGCTAACCCTAGAAATGTGAGTGTCAAATTGAAACTACCAGAGGAGGAGATGGAAGGTGGTGAGCAAAACGAGGCATGTGTACAATGGACTATGGTGGAGGATTATGGATACCTTGGTAGCGGTGTGGTGTGGTAACATATATCTTAATTTGGGTGAACCTTATTGAATCATGAACAGTATTACAAACCAATGTTACATGAATTAAAAAAAATGTAGATCTAAAAGGAAATTTGCTAATCATTTTCAAGAGACAGAGTTGTTTAAGAGCAGATTAAATTATAACATATTAGTTAAACCTAGTTTCAAATCCCAGATGCCCATTACTCACCAAGCAACATTGGGACAAATTACGTAAACTTTCTAAGTCTCACTTTCATTATCTAGAAAATGAGTATAATAATATATGCATACCTTGTAGAATTGTTGTGATATGAAATAATGTATGTAACATGCTGAGACAGTAAAATATAATAAGATAATAAGTCTTCAACAAATGTATATTATCATAATATTTAAATAGTAAGTGCCTTCCTTGGATATCTACTTAAGTATCTGAATAATTTGATATTCTCTTTAAAACAGAATTGAAGTTTGCCTTTCATTAACTATGTGATCTTGAAAATATGGTGTAGTCTTTTTAGTTCTTGGCTTCTTCCAGAAAAGAAGGCAAGTGGAGGAAGTACTCCCTAAGGTCATTCCTGAGCCTGTGGTGGTTTGTTATCTCAAAGTAAGCCAACTCAAGTGCAATATAAGAAATGATGTGATGTGATAATTATGAGGGAAATATTTAGGCATAACTGAAGTTTTAAATGAATTAATATACCATTTATCACTCAACACAAGTCTGTTGAACAGTGGTTTGACAACTAGTCTACTAGATTTTAGCACTGTTCAAGATTTTTCTCTTAAGTAGGGCTGCTAATTGTTTTATGTGACATTATCTGTGACTCTGGTAGAGATATATTTCATATGAATTGTATTTTAATTAACAAGGGCCAATAAAGCAGTAAATAACTATAGACACACTTTAAGTGTTTTGTTGGTGTAATAGAGATGACTTCCCATTAATAAGACACTTCCAAGAAATTTAAATATGCAACAAAAGTTAAAGATGGAACCCAAAATATTATCTTGATTTCTGATAGAGGTTAGAGTGGAAAACATAACTTTGAGAGACTGTTTGGCTTGTTAAATAACTCCTCTGTTTTAACCCAGATTGTTCTCACTCAGTTTATTCTTTATAAATTTATAGATAAAACCATTCAATGTTCCTGCAAGAGCAGAGAGGCTGAAAGGTCTAAGAGAAGGCCAAGTGCATTTAGGAAAGCAATTCTTACTCATGGCAATCAGGCCCAACATCAGTTATGCAAATGTTTCATCATTTAACAGAAAGAAAATAAACATTTAGTCTTTATTTCATCACTAAATTGAGTAGAGAGGCTTAGCAAAATATATAGACATACTTTATGTGATAAGATTGGTTCTACAAAGACATAAAGAGAATTTGTCTTCATATTTCTATTCTACCATTGTGCTTTGCAGTTAAAAAATAAACCAGTAAATATTGTCAAGGAGCATATATACCCTGTATTTCCAAAATGATATTTCCTCACTGTGGCTAGTTGATTGAATTCCAATAATACATGTATACAGGAAAGCTTTTCTTTACTGTGTTATAAATTAGATCCAGTGAAACAATGCACCTCATGCCCTTTGTGTTGTCAAGATGGTCCCATTCTTATGGGATGAACTTCAGAGAAAGTCTCATCATTTTGATCATTTTGAGTTTGCTTCCTGTTTTGTTTTCTTTTCACAAAACTGCTAGCAGGAGATTGGTGGTTGGATATCTACCAGCAAAAACTGGGCTAGATTTCTACAATTCAAACAAAGGCCATAATTAAATAGTCTAAGAGTTGATTCTCTATTCTGCTTAGAATAGCTGGACTCGGCAATAAAATAAAAGTCAACTTCAAAAAATCTCAATATTATTTATCAACCTTTTCTTTGGGAAATAGAATAATTGCAGTTCTTTCTATGGCTAACTAGTGAGGACAGATAGATATAACCCACATTTCACCTCATCAAAGTTTCTGTAGAGGGAAAAGACTATAAAGTACAGCAAAAATTTCTGCTGTTCAGAAAACATAATTGAAAGAAAATTTTTGGAATTATGTTAGCAAGATGTAGAGAACAAGTGCTGCCATTTCAGAATACCAAAACGGTTAAATAAAACATGAAGACAAGACATGCTTTTGTTGTAAATGGATGAGCTGGAGGGAAAGTAAGGAAGACAATTGGAGGTCAGAAATAGAGTCCCAAAGGATGCAGGGATACTAAGTAGCATTTGCCCAGACAACATCTGCCAACCCGTCATGGTTTAAAATATGGCATTAACAGATTCTGCACATATGTGAGAACTAAGACAAAATCCTGGGATTAAGGGAAATGAAAGGTCAGGTCAGAAACCTCCTATCTGCACATGCGCATGAACATACGTCAGAATTCTAACATCTCAGTGAGTAAACTTAGAAAAAAACTGGTACTTAATTCCCTGTCTTAGTCATGGCTTTATAAAAAAAAAAGAAAAGAAAAGAAAAATTATTTTCACCAATAATTATCTAGTTGGTTTACAAATATTGCATCTAAAGTCTGCGAAATCTGTCTGCAGATCTGACCTGTGGCAGAATTACAACTAAATTAAAGATGAATACAATTATTGTATATTTGGTAAATGTCTTAAAATCTTAGACTGTCTAAATAATCTGGGGGTTGATTTGATTAAAATGCTGACTTTGTTTAATAGAAGTGCTATCAATATGTTACCCAAAACTATACATTTAGTTAGAAAATATCCCAAGGAAATTTGGAAATAATAAATGTATGCATGTAGCTTTCATGGATTAGAAAGTTTTAGCTAGCATAAAAGTCTACTGATGTCATTAGTTTGGGGATACTAATGTATTGAGGACTGCAACTCTTCAATAATAGAGCAGTTCATTCTGTTTTTACATTTTGAGATTATGATTTATGCATGTCCTCGTGCTGGATACCACTAAGCATTGCTCCTTCATTAGTGGTTCCCACTGAAAGTTATGTTTATATTCAAAAATTCTGCCCTGGGATGGATCATATTGTGTGAAAAATAATTACAGGGCAAAAGTGGAGAGCCACTGCTTAAAATGTATTAGAAATTATCTGCTTGATGTGCCTCCCAGTTTCCATGGTGTGATTCTCTCTAATTATCCCTGGGGATCTGCTAGGCTCTCTGACTATTAAGCAGATAATTTTTTAACATTGGGAAATGTTTATTTTAAACTGTATAGTTATGTTAAGCCTGATGCAGTAAGGAAAATATTTCCTAATAAAACCATTTAACTATGTAAGAGTGCTTGAGTACTATCTGTTAATTTGGTCAATCAATTGATGAATTTAGAAATCACCCCATTGCCCTGAAATATGGTTGGAAACAATAAAGCTGAATTTCTGTTCTCCCTCAGGTTGAAGTTGTTACTTTCCAATAGACCATATTTAGGAGACTTTTCATTGGTTTAGATATAACAGTTACAGTAGAAAAAACCTAAAATTCCTGGTTAACCTCATAAAGGACAGCTTAATAAATGCAAACAGTGTTCAACCCAATTTACATATCTGATATTCCTTTACACATAGTAACTCTGGTGTATACATAGAGCTTCTGAAATGTTTTCCTAAGGCTCTCCTATTTAGATTTCTGCTAATGAAGTACAAGGACACTGGTGGCCACATTTGTTATCTATTTACTTGGGCTAGTTGTTAATGCTTTGGAAGTACTGCTAGCTTAGCATCTTTGCATCAAACTGGGAACGTAGAAGTTATTTGAATTAAAAACAGAAGACAAATGTTCCAAATTGTTTTTGAGGAAAATGGATAGTTCACAATTAATCGTTCATGTACACATCAAATATTTGAAAATTTCTTAATATTTTTTTATGGTATGTGTGGAAAGGTTAGGAATAAAAAGGTTTGTTGAAGATAAAACTTGATAAAAGGAAAGCTTCAGGAGATGCTATAGGAAATGTACACATTCTAGACTTATATCCTTATATCCTTTCTAGTTCCCCCTGGTGGATTTCTAAATCATATACAGTGTTTTGAACCAATGTACTTCAATAAAGAATAATACAATATAGAAGAAAAAAAGAGGAAAGGACAGGCCATAAAAAAATACAAAAGACACAATCAGATTTACTACTTATTTAGTTGAGAAATCAAACAGGTTAAAGATAAATTCAAAATCTAAAAAGCAAACAGGAAAACAGACCACCTTAAGCATACAATCAGAGCCCACAAAATCAATGATTAGTTCACAAAATATGATCAGAAATGACTATGCCCTTGCTAGAACTGTGCCACAAAATTGCTGAGTTTATCAGCCAGGAACCTCTAAGGAACCTATTACACATTTCTCAAAGAGGAAAACAAACAGATTTCACATAGATACAATTATTCCTGTGGCATATGAAATAAAGTTTTCTAGTAAGTGAAGTTATATGATTTTTGTGATAAATATCTTAGCCTCCTAATTATAATAAATGCAAGGATGTCTTTCAAAGCATGGTATCTTTCATAAAGCCATCTGTGCCATGAAACATAACAATGCAATAAGGTGAATCTTTGTTGCTGGGGATTTGAAACAGTGTGGCCCTGGTGTACACCCTTTGGTGGGATGCCTTAATACAACCTAAACTGGCATATTTAGTGTGATGTTTTCCAAACACTGCTATTTAGATAAAGGGGAGCTCCAAGTCTCGTGGCTGGAATCAGTGTGTTCCACTTGCATTGCAACCAAGACCATCTGCCTTTATCTCTATTACATGATGACTATTTACAAAAGGCCTTATTGGAAGACAGGGTTCGACTCAGCCAAGTCGTGATTAGTACTAAATAACAGTGAATTAACTTTATACTCTGGCATTACCAGAAAGCATATCTGTGTTTTACTGGGTAAGAGTAAAGAGACATATATTCCAGCAACCAGCCAAGCTCAGAGTAGACTTCACATCCCTTTATGAAAGCTGATGGGATGGAAAATGGAAAGATCATTCATGAATATCACAAGATTTTTTTTTGAAAAGAAAAAATAAGATTTCATGCCAACTCTGAGGATCAAACATTTAGGGCTATGTACTCTACCTACCTTAGTTTTATCTGAATATTACTGGGTTTTATTCAGTGTCCATTTTTTCTAATTAAATAATATTAATAAAGAATAATTCTTTGTAGGGCCTCCCTGGTGGCCCATGGGTTAAGTCTCAGCTCTAACATTGCTACAACCTGAGTTCAATCCCCAGCCGGGGAGCTATCCCGCATACATGTGGCACAGCAGACCTCTCCTGTCTCATCCACTGCTCTGCTCAGCAGTGTATTTCAATAAATCCACCTGTTCTCCTCCCCACTTTGTCTCTGGTGATCCTCTCACCTCCTTGTACCTCTGGCCTACACCCTAGTTCTTTGCAAAACAATAATTAATTAAAAACTACAACTTTAAAAATAAAAAGAATAATCCTTTGTAAATGCAGCTGAAAACTAGAAGATAGCTTTTTCAAATGCATACATAGGTTTTTAAGTCAACTTTCTGAAGAATCAGCAAAGTTAGGGATTAGCAGTTCAAATAATAACTCCCAATAGTAGTGAATAGGTAGCAGAGCCATTGCTCTAAGATTATTTCTATTTCAAGATAAAAAAAAATATTTGTAATAAGTGGAGGAACTTTTCTCCATGCGAAGAAAAACAGGCATACCTGTTTTTATTGTTTTCATTTTATTGTGCTTCATAGATATTGTGCTTTTTGCAAATTGGAGTCTTGTGGCAACTCTGCACTGGGTAAATAATATATCAGTGCCATTTTCCAACAGCATGTGCTCACTAGGTGTCTCTTTGCTACATTTAAGGTATGTATGTTATTATTTTTAGATATAATGAGATTATTGCACACCAAAGTATAAACATAATTTTCATATAACTGAGAATTAAAAATTGATATGACTGAATTTATTGTGATATTACTCTATTATGGAGGTCTGAAACCAACCCTGCAGTATCTCTGAGATGTACCTGTAATGCATTTCATTTATTCAAAGACATTATCAAAATATCAATATAAGCTTTTACATTACACAATTCTAGAACACTTTTGTTTTATATCCCTCATGACAAATCCATCAAGAGAAAATTCTTCTGATTCTGAGAATACTGGTGTAGTAAAATAAATGTTCTATAGGATCATCCCAAAACAAAGATTTGTTTTCTGCCAAACTTTGAAGCATGTCTTTCCTCTTAAAGAATTATGAAGAATCTCAGAGTGTGTCAAAGAAGAAACTATTGTACATTTTCACCAGAGTCAAACAATTGCCTGGAGAATTTCTACTTTGGGGACAAAGGGATTGAGATGGAATTATATTCCCTCAAGCATCATATTTATAGAGTTACAAGTCATGAAAATGTTGGAATTATGAGTCTGAAGAACTTCAAAAAGTTTCTTGGAGAATTTAGAGATAAGGTATTATTTGGTGCATTACTGAAGATTTTAAAATACCAACAGTACTTTCTGAATGTACACTGCTAAAAGTCAGTCAGAGAGCAACCTGTGGAGCTTGGGCTTTTATGTGTCACACCGGAAAAGCAAGCTCCACAGGAAGCGATTGGAATCTAGCCTCCTGTGGCCTCATTCACCAAAATCATGCCCTAAGTAAGTAAGCCCTGGTATTTCACTTATTACAAGATCCAAAAAATAAAAGAGTAGAAAAAAGAGTAGGAAAAACCCTTGTGCAGAGGAGAAACAGGCCTCTAGCACTACCCAATAGAAGGTGAGGCTCCTATGGACATTATGGCGGCTTCCTAAAATAGGGTTTCTCTTGCCCAAGGTATCAGCATGTGTCTCCCCCACAGTCATTACTGGCCATCAGAACTCGTTCTCTATTTTCCCTGTCTTTTTAACAACCTCCCATCAGTGTATTTCATTCAGAAACCATAGAGGTGTTTTGATGTAAAAATCAAGGTTAATTGTCTATATCCTAGATGGAAAATGAGATTGAAAGCAATACAGGACATTTTCAATTTCAAGTATAAGATAAGCTCTGCTTCTCACCAAAAATATCCAGTATTTAATGAGTGCATATTCTGCATTAAACACTGTTGTGTGAGTTTAGTCTCATATTGTGGAGAATTCATTTACCTAAGAGTTACTCATTTACCTAGTTATTATTCAGGCAGCTATATCAAAGATGCAGAGAAGGGTGAAATAATCACTCTACTCATGACTCAGAACAGTCTAAATAGTGTTGCAAATAAAGAGGAAATAGTTTTGTAATAATTTATGATGCCGTCTTCCCAGGACACAAATAAAAGTAAAATTTTCCTTAAGTTGGTTTGCTAGGTCAACATTCAGCACCAAGAATTTTGTTCTATAAACTTTGGTGAGACACGTTTGATTTGGCTGATGTCTTCAGAAAAATGCTTGATGGGGAATAATTATTCCTTCAATCACTGCAGAAGGAATCCAGTGGACCAGCTGCATCCTGGCATTTAAGACCCCAGAGTGCAGTAACATTTACCAAACGAGTCTCAGCTGACGACCAGACAATTAGCAACACAAAGCTACCACCACACTCCACATGGTGTAGCCACTGCCATAGAATAAAACATAATTTTTATAAGGGATTATATAATTTCATCTTTTTTTCTCAGCCAAATTCTTATTCCAGTGTTGAAAAAAAGGTAAGTTGTCTCAGTTCTCCAAAGACAGAATGTGAGAGGAAGAAAGAGAAAGGGAGAGGGGAAGAAAGATATAGAAAAAGGAAGGAGGGAGGGAAGAGGGAGATGGAGATAGTATTGAGATAGTATGGGAGATAAGAGGAGGGGAGGAGATTATAGAACAAAAGAGGAGGTCTTTTTCATTGTGTTTTATTTTCTAAGTGTGGATATAAAAACAAAACAAAACAAAACAAAATGCTCTTGACACCTTTTATCATTCAGTCTCCATCTAGCTTAACTGTCATCACTTCCATCCCACAAAGTAATCACTTTCTTGAACACAAAAATCAATTCCAGCTATCAAAATCTATTTTTAAGGGTCACTATTAACATCCTAATTGCAGACTCTGCTTAGAAAATTTCAGTCCTATGATTAATCATATTTGACCACTCTCCTTGGAAATCCTTTCCCTATGCATAAGCTCCTAGTTTCTCATCTATCTCTGACAGGCCTTATATATCTCCTAGGTAAGTTTCGCTTTTGATCAACTTGACCTGTTCCTAGGATATAAGTTCTTGTAAGTATGACCAAGTGCCTACACAATGGATATTTTTAACCAATGTGCCATTACAACTGCAAGGTGCTCAAATCTGAAATTACCTACCTATATGTTCCCTCCCCATTATACAAGCCAGCTGGCTGGTACAAATAGTACATTTCAGATTTGAGCACCTTGCATTTATAATGGCACATTTACCGGTACAATGTGAATGTTTTGCTATAATATAGGAAGACATAAGAAAGGTAAATATTTAGTACTTTAGAGTCTGACATTTTGTCATAAAAACAAAACAGATAGTGTAATTGAGTGTATTTTAACTATATTATACTTTCCTATTATTCCACCAGACTATAAATTCTACTGTCTAACTTTTATTATAACTCCCCCAGACTATAAGTGTGGTTTACATCAGCTTTGCTTAATACTGCATCCAATTCTTACAATAGTTGTGTTTTAATAAATAATTCTCTAGCAATAAGATTATAGTGGTGATGAGGATGATGATATGGACGGTATTTTGAGCTAAATTTTTCCTTCTACATCTTAAGTGTTCAGTACATTTAACTGGATAAAATATAAAAAAGAAACTTTTATTAAACATAGGTTGGTGACAACTAGCACAAGGTTTTCTATGGAGATGTTTAATTCTGGAGACAGTTTTGCCAGATACCGGTGTGCAGGAGAGAAAGAGAAAATAGTTTCTCACTCTCCATGGCTTGATATGATTTTTCAACTTTCCAACAGTACTAAAGTGAAATCATTCAGTAGAAACCATACTTCAAATTTTTGACTTTGATCTCTCCCTGGACTGGTAATAAATGTTATGGTATCCCCTACTAATGCTGGGCAGTAGTGTTTAGTCACAGCTCCCAGTCAGTCATGTGATCATGAAGGTGAACAACTGATGCTCTGCACACCACTTTTCACTTTCAGTACAGTATTCAACACATTACGTGAGATCTTCGACACTTCATTATGCAGTAGCCTTTGTGTTAGATTTTGCCCAACTTTAGGCTGTTGTAAGTTCCTGAGTCTGTTTAAGGTCTGACAGATTAACCTATGATGTTTAGTTGGCTAGGTTATTGAAAGCACTGCCAACTTACAATATTTTCAATTTGTGATAGGTTTATCTGAATATAACTACATTCTATATCCAGGAAAATTTGTAGCTGCTGATACTACAAAAGCATGTTCTCAGATTTAAAGAAGATAGGAGACAGAGATCTAGGCTCTTCTTTCACCCCGAATTAGACTTCTCAACCTTTTCTTGGAATGGAAAAGGAACAGAAGAATCATAAGTGTTCTTCATGCAAGTCCCACACTCCTCAGAAATACCAAAAATGTCAAACTAATCACAGAGAAGCTGTATATATGTATAGGAATGCTAGGAATAGTGTTGGAGTCTTATGAAAAAATAAACAGAGAAATGATGTGTCACTGAGTTCCGAGGTATTTATGTAGCCAGGCTCCTCTTTGTTTGTGAAGAAAGAATGTTCCAGAGGAGGGCTACCCCAAGTGTTTCTGCTAGAATCAGCCTATAATGTTAGCACTAAATAATATATATAATATATGAGGTATATATGCAAATATGCATTCATATATGGGTATCTATGTTTATTTGGTGGCTTAAATTATGTGTGTGTGTGTCTCAGCATAAAAACACCATATTTCATCAGTTATTCTCCTAAGGAAGAAAACAGATTTTTCCAGGAATTAGCAGTGTAGAGTTCAGTTTGTAACTAAAATAATATGAACACTTTTTGAGAAAATTCCATTGTGGAAGGTATTAGGAAGTCAGTAAAACACAGGACAGCAGTAAAAGTCAAGACATATTAGCCCTATATTTTATTGGGATGCAAAGCTTTCTGACTGTCTTCAGCCAACATTATTACAATTAAATTTCTAAAATGCATAGAGGAGAGATATTTCAATCCTCTTTCCACAGATGATGAATTCATGTGCAGAGTTCCTACCTTATGATCACAAAATGTATAAGAACAGTTGCTATAAGATCTATCTTGAGTAGTCAAATTGAGAGAGACAAAAAGTGAAAAGGTGGTTGCTAGATCTTAAGAGGAGGAAGAGACCAAAGGTAAGCTATTTCAGAGAAGTATTACCCTGGGTGGCTGAAAAATAAATACCTTTTCCAGAAGTAATCTCCAACAAATCACAAAGTTCCATATCTGCTTTAAGTATGTTCTGTCAAACATTTATTCCAGTTAGCCTCAACACCAAATCACACATCATACATAACACACCCTGTGAACACTCTGTCCTTGGAATATGTTCCAGGTATTCACATTCCCATGGGTCTGGGACCATTGAGAGGATGAGAAACCTGAGATTGCCTAAGGGACGAGGTCATAGAGCACATTCCACAGACAAGGGGATGAGATGCTTCCAATTGTCTGGGTCCATCCTGAGACACCTGGAGAATTTGGCTGTCAAGTTCTTTTGATTACCTTCCCCAATAGTAAGTACACAGAATGGAATACTATTAGCCTTAAAGAGGAAGGAAAGTCTGAAACATTCCACAATATGGCTGGCTGTTGAAGACAATATTACATGAATAAGTCAGTCACAGAAGAACAAATGTTGTATGATTCCATTTATTCAAGATCTCTTGAGTAGTCAAATTCAGAAAGACAACAAGTAAAAAGGTGGTTGCCAGATCTTAAGAGGAGGAAGAAACAAAGGTAAGCTATTGTTTAAAAACTATCAAGTTTCAGTTTGGGAAGTTTAAAAAGGTCAGATGATTGTCGGAGATGGCTGCACAACAATATAAATGGACTTAATACCCCTCAAGTGTATACTTAAATGTGTTTAAAATGGTAAATTTCATGTTATATATATTTTTGTCACCATAAAAAATACAATACTTAACTCATGATATTAAATGGTTGAGGAATCTGATATATACAGTTAGTCTATTGTTACATAAGTCATTTAAAAAAAGAATGCACTTAAGCACACTGAAAAAGATAGACTAACACATTGATGTTATGGTTTCAGTGATTACACATTTTCTAAGAAACTGTAATCCTGTGAATAAGGAAAAAATAAAAATAGAAAAAAAGTAAGTGTATACCAGGAGATAACAGCCTTCTCTTTCATCAGTAATATAAGAGAAAGACACTCCATTAAACAAACATATTGCCCTATTTGCTATCTCTACCTGCCCCTTAACCCATATTATTACTTGCATCAATCTTGAGTCACACAGAATCACTTAAGCCTCTCCAAGCTACGCTCTCTGACTTTTAACATTGTACACTTCCCTCACACAGCATATTTGTTGCTCCGTAAGTAATCTGGATAGAAAACTCTTCTAGCAAAGGGCCTATTAAGTTTCACTAGTGAGTTTATTCATTAAACTGGACAGTAAGAAAAAAATCCAATAATAAGAAAATTGAAAGCTTAAATGTTGTAAAGCTATTGTTCATTGCACACTGGAAATTTTATATTTAAATCTTAGAAAAATTCTAACTTTGATAACTAATGTAGAATAATTTTACTTTGTAAAATACAGACATACAGCTGTTACACACACAAATATGTACAATTTCTTTCAAATGCAAACAGGAGTTGTGGACTTCCAATGGCAGTAGTATTGCTAATTCTTTAATCATGTGGGGATAGGAGTCAGCCCATGGAAACTCACGTTCCATAAAAATAAGTCAGAGGTGAATACATTTCTCAAATTACCCTAAATCAGAAAAAAAAGATTGCTTAAAAATTTTACCTTAATGAAAAATTCTTCAGTAAATACTTCTCAAGGAATCAGGTAGATTCAGGATTTCTTTTATTCTCTTTTTTCAGGTAATTGGAAGAGATAAATAGAATTATGGAAAATGGGCCAGATGGCATATTTGAAACCCAGTGGGATAATCCAGATGGAATGCTGCTATTTTGCCCATTTATCTATGAATAGAAAATAGGTAGGGGGAGGGTACTGAGCCTGTTGATAATGATGATTTTCCAAAGATTCCTCATTGTTTCTGTGGTCAGTATACATACAAGTGTGCATGTGTTTGTTAAAGCTATATTAAAATAGAAAAAGTGGAAAATAGTTTGTCATAATTTTAATAAATTTGTACTGAAAAACTGCAAAAAAAGATGTCGTACCAACGTTAAATAATTATGAGGAATAAGAAAGCAAACTGTTAAAAATGCTGAGCTAATTAGCATTTGTCAGTGCAATATTCTGTAGGATAGTCTTTGTATGAGCTGTGACTATGGGTGTGATATTTGTGTATGTGAGAAAACATAAAAATAGAAATTAGATTTGGAAGGGAAGGCTTTTAGATAGGAGAATGCAGTGGGTTTGAGAATTAAAGATTTGGTGGGTTACTGTGATTTTTATCACGTAAAGAATTATTTGTACATTCAACATCATTAGTTCTTTTCAGTTTTCACCTTACAGGAAGGTAGTTATTTTCAAAGATTTTTTTTTTCTTAAGGAGATATTTTTGTTAATTTTCCTTTGACTCAAATATGAAATACATTATTAGCATAGTGATCCAGAACATACACATAAAGCAAGATTTCATCAAATAATATCCTTGCTGTAAATCATTCACTTTGATAATTCTTGTAATATTTTATTCTATTCTAGTTACTATTTAAATGCTAGTTGTGATCCATTAAATTGATTTTATGACTCATTAATAGGTTATAAACAAAAGCACTGCCATAGAGTCTGATGAATTAAAATGTTTTTCCTACAATGTTCATCCTTAATCTTCAATAACTTACTTCTCCCTTTTTTGACATTTCTGATTATTAAATAGAAATAAAAGCTTCTAAAATAATCTCCTTTCTTTGAACACCACTGAACAATGCAGTAATTGTCCTATTATAATTTATTTTGCCGTTCCCTGTTCATTAAGATCAACTTTTCCTTAAACCAGGGACACTTGCTAAAATAGAGGCATATTTGTTAAGCTGCAACCAACAAACTGCAGGAAATGAAGTTTCTTCTAATAAAATCACATCATCTCACTTCATGTAAAAACTAGCAAGAGTAACAGAGGCAAGAATTAGGCTGTGGTCTTATTAAGGGTTGTCATGTGTTGTTTTAGCTGTAGTTCTACCGTTTTTTTTTTTTTTAAGGATTTATTTTATGCATACAAGAGCTGGGGTGTAGGCCAGAGGCGTGCAGGGGGAGGATTCACCAGAGATAGAGTGGGGAGCAGAACAGGCAGATCGACCTAAGTACACTGCTGGGGGGAGCAGCGGGCAAGGCACCTTTAAGGGGATCAAAGAGTGAGATAAGCAAGGCATGCACTGCTGCACTGATCTTCAACCCCCAAAGACCCAGTGATCCAGGCAAGTGTGAATCACAACTGGTTCCACCTCCTTCTCCTTTTGCCTGCTCTGTGTGCTCCAACACTTTTCAAGTTCAATTCCTTGTTACTGCCCTGCTTATAATTGTACTTTTACCTTGAGCTCAGCAGTCCCAGTTGGGATAGCTCTGTAACTTGAAGCAACAATCAACTTTTTCTTTCAAGGTAGGGACTTTTGTGCTACTTTTTTGATGAAAATAGTTCACTGCTGGAAACTGCTCTAACTCTCCCATAAGACTTAGTCTATGGCCCTGGATTTTCAGAGGCCATTCCTGCCCCAAGGTGCTTTTGAATAGGTTGCTTTATTCAATTATCTATAGGGTAGCTTCAAAATGTTCCTGTGAAGTTATGTATTTGTGCCTCATGAAATTTTTCTAAGCATTGCTTGACTGAACACAGCTAAAGGTAAACTAGAACCAGGACTTGAACAATTAAGGAAATAAAACAATACAATCTTTTACATTGACCATTTAAAGGAATTAAGTGTGTTCTTTTATGATCTTTACTATTTATACCAACTGTCTTGTGGCAGGATATGGGTTGACATATTAGCCATGTGCTAAATGCTCTTTTTTAAAGTTTTATTTGATTATCACTCTTTATTCATATTTATAAAGTTTTCATAGTTCAATGCTCATTAAATATCTGCTCAAAATTTTAAAGTTACTGGGGAATTCCTAGGAATGAAGGGGCAACTTGGAATCAAATAGGAGACTTTATCTCTGAGTTACAGACTTGACTCATTTAAGAATGAGTGTGGCCTTTGATCAGGCTATTTAACATCCTGGGTTTTTAATTTCTCTAAATGAATACAAAATTGTTTAGGGTATACAATTTTGTAGTGCCTTTTTAGAAAGGCAAGAGAGAGGTGGAATGTGTAGGAACAGAGAGAGTTGCTTTAGCCATCATAGTTTAGAAAGTTTGAATAAAAGCAAGGATTAACAAGTTAACACAGCTAGGTACTGACTGAGAGCATATCTTAAATTATTTTGTTGAAAATGTTTCCTTAATCATACTTTATTTTTCTATTTATATATAGCATTTTTATTATTATTCATATCTTTTACATTATTGTGTCTACCCCATAGATTACCCACCACAGATTCACCCGTGAACCATCACCGCAGTCCCTTAATCATACTTTACATCTTACAAATCAAAGCTAAATTTTATACAAGCAACAACAAACGTAGAATAAGTCAGTGCTTTGAACACTTTAGAGTCTTGTTTCTTGATGACTGTTGCTTTTTTTTAGATTTATTCTTATAAAAGCTTTAATGCATAAAAATAATATTAATATAATGTTCAAATATCTGATTTTGAATTATGTGGAAAAACAACTGTATTTTCTCTATAGGCTTCTCATACTGGCAAAAGATAAAATTATATAGCAATGTAATTATAATAACTTATTGCAATATATAAAACTGGAGTGGTAACTATGCAAAGCAGAGTTGATGGCTTTACAAATCTAAATAAAAAGATTTTAAAGTGTCCTGGGAACACTAGCTTGAATCATTGAGGAAAAACACCAACTAATAAACAGAAAGAATATTATTAATCTCCTAGATTGTTTTAGGTAATAATTTAGAAAACTAGTCTACACACTAGCAGTATTTTTCAAAATGCATGGAAATATTTAGACAAGTAACATTTTTTAAATGTTAATGATACAAACTACTCACTCTCTTTTGGGTCAGTTTTAAATTGCAATTTCTATTATCATGCCTCAGATCCTTTAAAAAGCTTTGTCACTGATATTAGGAGAGGTTAATTATATCCTCATATTGTGATGCTATTAAAAGGTATTTAATATTCAAAGATCTGGAATCATTTATTTTTCAAAATATTTAACTCTTGGCAAACTATGAGTTTCCTTGCTCATTAAAATCAGATACTTCTATAGTGTCAGACTATATTAACACTTAGTATTCATCATAGTTTTACACTTTAAATTTTTCATATTCTATCAAAAATTTTTATGCTCTATTCCTTAAACAGTTTATTGTCTTTCATGATTGTGTTTTGGTTTTGAAATCGCAGAATTTGAAACATTTATCTTGTTATGTCTTACTAGTTGCTATGACAATATGAGCATTTTCTAGGACAAAATTGGATATTTAATGATGAACATACCACAATACATTGAGATGTTAAATTTTTAATGATGCACAACTGAAAGAAATAATGTTATATAATGTTATTTCAATTTAAAAATTACTGACTGATATCTCTTACTCTTAATAGAACGTACTTGAAAATGAAATAAAGCCTTAAATAATCACAACATATTGTTGCAGAGTACTGCAAGTCCGCTGCCCAAACTAAATGACTCAGTAAAGTCTAAAATTTAAGTTAATGTCCTTGGTGATGTTACATTTCTCTTATAAAGAAAAAAATTCACAAACTGAGGTTGTGTAGAGAGGAGTTGTATAACTTCCTCGTCATAGAGGTGATGTGGGAAGGAAAGCAAAGGATTTTACACACATAGTGAAAATAAAATAAATCCTATTGTAGAAAAAAAGGATGAGGGGAATATTAATACAATCAAACTTGCTAAGAGTCTAGAAATTCTTTCAACGACTAAGAATAAATGGTTGTGATAGAAGTACTAATTATCAAGATACTGGTAATCACATTATAATGTAAAATGTATCAAATTAACATTGTTGTGCACTTGAAATCTACACAGATATATGTCACATATGTCATTCATATGTCATAAACACATTTCAATAAATTTTAATCAAAAATAAAAGAGCAGATTAAATCAAAACATAAAAATCCACCTTTTAAAAGGAACAGAATTTCTCAATGTTTATGAAACTTGGATGTCCTTAGAAAGTTAAAATAGCATTTGTAGATTTTCTAGTGAGTTCATTTTTGTTAAGCTGGGTTACCCCTTGGCATTGGATGAGTAAATGACTGAAATCCACCGCCCTTCTCAGTAGACCAACCATCTGAATTGTGTGTCAGTAACACTAGCAATAGTGCACCACATGTTTTCACGTACTAATTGTCACAGACATTGCTGATATTGGTTACTGAAGCAGGGAAAAATTGGGGGTTCTGGGGGGAGAAACAAAAAACTTGGAAGTATGCTAAGGATAGTCAAGGAAAGCTTTGACACATGTTTATGTGACGATATAGTTTCAATCATGAGAACATGAATGCCAAGAATAATCACAACTCACAAGCAGCTCACCTCACTTCTGCATGGAATGTTTCACTGAATTCCTCCTATTCCATTTCAATAGCTTTCATTTTGTTCTTTCTTCAGATGACACTTACTACAAATCCTTCCTCTCCATCTAGAAATATTTTACTTTGTGTTTCAAGTTGCTGAAGCCGCTAGCTAAAGGCCACTTCCTCACATTTGGATTTGTAATGTGAACACAGGCATGCTAATTAGTTTTGCAATTTTATTCTCTTTAATAAGGTCCCCTAAGCATTGTCCTGATTTCAAAAGGAAAAAGATGTATCCAGACTCAGACCTAGAAATATGTTTTGTTGATAAATTGTTGACTCAAATGACTCATTTTAAGTTATAAAGTATGTTAACACCTGCATATGCCTTTATTTAATATCAAAATATTTTAATTTCTGTTTAAATGTGCATCTCTATTGGTCATATCTCTGCGGTTTTTATTATAACTAACCTGTTGATAGCATGAATTAGTTGATATTAGGTAGACATAACTGTATTTAATAAACCAATCCATGAAGTATATAGAACATTAAAAATTTTAACTAGACACAATTTAACTTTGATTATTTCTCTCAGGTTCAGTAAGCAGTTATTATTTTAAATATCATACCCTTGGATGTATCACATTTAATTTCCCTAACATTATGGCTTTTTTATTAACTATTTTTAAATAACTGCATTTTTGAGATTGTAAGATAAACATTTGTAAATTCCGTTTGTGTATGTTATTGTCAATGTTTTCAATTAAACAATTGAAAATATTTGTTCAAAAGTTAACAAAAGGCTTTTTCTTATCTTGACTAAAATTACAGAAACATAATCACAGGGTTTTTTGTTTGTTTAATGCAGTCAGTGTAATAAATATAACCTAAGCATAATAATCAGGGGATATATCAGGAATATTTTACATGAAATAAAACACTTGAAAGATAATGGGTGGGAAGTTGGTAAGAATTATTTAAATAATTTATACCATTTTATATTTTATCTGGTTAAATTTTATATTGGTCTTGCAATTTAAATTGACTAAAAATATTGTAATTATTTTTTAAAGATTTATTTATTTATACATGGAAGCTGGGGTACAGGCCAGAGGTGTGGAGTGGCGAGAGGCTTCACCAGAGACAGAGTGGGGGGCAGAACAGGCAGATCAGAAATACACTGCTGAGGGGAGCAGCAGGTGAGGCAGGAGAGGTCTGCCGCACCATGTGGGACTCGCCCCGGCTGGGCGTCGAACTGACATCGCCGCTGCCGACAGCTCCACAGCTCAGCGCTTAACTGCTGCGCCACCAGGGAGGCCCCCCCAAAATATTGTAATATTATGTAAATATACACTTTGCTTTAATGGTAGATTAACAAAAGTTTTCATATGTAAATAATATTAAATTTATTTTTCTGTTATAGAAATAAATTTCTTCTTATATGAGATAAAAAAGAAAGCTACACTGTCAGTTTTGATTTATGAATTTTGTGATTAATTTTAAAATATGTCTTTTTAAATAAACCTCCTATGTTTATACTTTGAAATAACACTATTCTAGTTAGTGCTTCAATTTCCCAGATCATCTTTATTTTGATGAGCAATGTAAGTAGCAAACACTTTCAGTACACATGTTTTTAAATTGGATGAATTAAAGAGGGCATTTTAAGGTTACTTTTTCCATAACAGCTGTTCCTGCACAACATAACCTAATGATTATAAGAACTTACCCTTCATGATTTTTGAATAATTCTCATTTTTTCATTTCTATTTATAATTTTATATTTAAATTCAGGCAAATAAGATGTGTGTTTTAAGAAAATATGTACAGATACATCAGCTGAGGTCTTATCTACATCCTTTCTTATGCATGTTTAACTAGCAGAACCATTTATACTTGAGTAGAATAATGCAAATGACTTTCTAGTACACTGCTTACTATGTAGAGTTACTTATAAAATTTGCAGTTTCTCAAGAAGCCTAAGCAAGTTTACTGAATTTGTGCATATCTGAAGGTAATGTTTTGATCAGAAACACTATTTTAATAGTTATATATACAAGTATGCTAAAATTTTCAAATGCTTTCAGGGCTATAATACATTTATGACTGACTGATGTTGTTTTATTCAATGTCTCTGTCTTCTGAATAAATTGTGGGATTTGGGGATGGGTAAGGAGGACATGGGAAAAAAGGACACTTGTAAAGACTTATTATACTCAGATCAAGAAATCTGCATATACTTCACCTTACAAAGAACATTTTCTGTAAGAAAAAAAAATCAGGCAACAAGATTCTAGAACTCTCTCCTTTTATCCAGGTGATATTATTTAACACCAATCTGTAAACTCTTCCTAAATCTTAGACACTCGAATCAATCTAGGAAGCAAGACTTATATCTATCAGCCACTGGGTTCATCCTGTACCCTGGTTCTCAGTGTCTGAGTCTGGTATTCTGGCTGCTAAATAAACTCATTTTATTCTTCCTTAGTACATGATTTCTTCTGAATGGATCTACCTTTTTCTTACATAATCTTAGCTTTCCAAAAACTAGAAATCATCTTCCAAACTCCCACAAATGTTGCTAGATCTCCCTTAGTTCCACCTTCCTATAAGCCTACATATCAGTCTCACATGTTAATAAACCCAATTCCAATGTTCAGACTTTCTGGAATTCCTCATATTATTTAGTACTGAGCCTTGGCCCAGTTTCTCAAGTCTCAATATGCTACAAGTCTCATCATCAACCAAAGCTAAAACTCTAAGACCAGAATAATAAAAGAACTTGAACAATTTGGCCACCCTGATGGTTCTGGACATGGTATACTTACTAAAAATATATTTAACATATCACCCTAAAATCACTAATCCTATAAACTTATGATACTTTTAGTTATATATGTTCTGGTTTTACTACATCTGCTATGCATATTTGATAAACAAGTAAGGATCTTTCAACATTGACTACGTATCTACTGGATGCTAATGATCATGTTAGACACTTTGAGAAAATAAAATGTTGTTAAAATTATATGGTCTATTTAGGAGTTTCTAGACTTAGTGTTAAAGCACAGCATACATGTGTATTGGTCCACTGGATGACCTCATGTAAAAACACAGAAAGCATAGAGCCACATATTCAGATTAAATGAATGTTTAAATGAAAGGAATTCAAAACTCATGAAAACTAAATATTAAAAAAACTGAAAAAATGGTTTATGTGAGATTGCATTAGCAACCTTTATAGGCTAATGATGCTGTGTGGGGTTATGGGAGTTGCTATACATCAAAAGTCAGCAGGGGTTAAAAAAAGACTTAAACAGCTTGCAAAAGTTCTTTCCTAGGAAAGTTCACAGGAACAATTTTATGTTGAGAGTTATCTTGCTATAGTCTGAGAAGTATCAAAAATACATGAGGAGCTTTATGCTGAGTGACAAGACACATCAGAACCTATTACTGGATTTGAGAGTGATTTAGGATTAGGAAGGATATTGTAAAACAAGAAGTTATACAAGTAGTCATTAGTCAAACATAGCTTAGTGTGATGGGAACCGGGGAGCAGGATGCACTAGATATTTTAAATACATTTATAACTGGAAACCAAAATATTGATAGAGAATAAACGAAAATGAATGATTGGGGAAGAGTGTTTCATAATGGTGTAAGTAGTTTCCTCTGAAGAAATATTTCAGGAAATTGTACTTGCCACATACTTGAATTTTGTTTTATCTAATAATAGGATTCATTTCACATACACGCGCAACAATTTTTCTGAGACCATAAGACTCAGACTAAGAAGTTTAACAGCTCTTTTAGGAACATCATGCTTTTACAATGAGACCCTCTCACACACAGGAGGAGTAAAATATTCATTGAGAGAGTACTATTATTTAGTTCAGTGAGATGAAAACTAGAGTAATATAAGTAAGTCAATGTTTGAAGGCACAGTTTTTCACTTGGTTTCCCTAGTTCTGTAGGCTCTCCTCAAATGGTTTCAATTTGAGGTGTAAATCTCATCTTCATAGTTGTAGACATACTTTAAATTGTCAAAAAAATTTAGCAGAAAAAACATCAAATTAAATATGATTAACTAACATAAAGACACATACACCAAGAGTATTGGGGAACTTCCAATGAAATAAAAGGTGTCCTGCATTAGAATTGAGTAGTGACTATGTATGCATACGCCAGGTGTTCTGTAAACCATGTTAATTCCATGGTGCATATTAATATTCTTAAAATGCAGTTATTGCATCCTTTATCCTCTTCCAAAACCTTTAATTATAGCAATTGTCTTGCCAACATTTCTCCTTCTACAATTTCCTTTCTTC
This sequence comes from Scalopus aquaticus, assembly GCA_004024925.1. Taxonomy (NCBI): domain Eukaryota; kingdom Metazoa; phylum Chordata; class Mammalia; order Eulipotyphla; family Talpidae; genus Scalopus; species Scalopus aquaticus. The sequence goes on from PVIJ01000727.1 coordinate 28,813, forward strand.
AAATTCAGAGGAACTATGTGAGTTCTATAAAAAAACAACTGCTACCTCCTTTTGGTCTCATAAAAAGAGACAATATTAAAATCCTCATTTTAGAGATTAATGTAGTCATTTTCTATTGCTGCATAGCAAACTAGCACAAACTTAGTGACTTAAAACTATATATATTTGTATATGTATGACCACAGTTCTATAGGTCAGAAGCTGGGGCACAGCATAAATAGTTTTCTGCTCTGGGTTTCGCAATGCTAAAAAACAATGTTTAGGGTAGACTGCATTCTCATCTGGGGTTTAGAATCTTCTTATATCCTCATTTGGTCATGCCAGCATTCAATTCCTCTGACTATGGGTCTGGGAACCCATGCTCTTTCTAACTGTTAGGTGGAGGTTGCTCTCAGCTCCTAAAAGCCACATGCATTCTTTGGTATGCGGCCTCCTCCATCTTCTAAACCAGTAACAGAGAGTTCTTGTGATCCAAATCTTTGATGACAGAAAGAGCCCAGTATCTTTTGTGGGCTTACCAGATTTGGTGAGTCCCATAAAATTACCTTTTTTTTTTTTTTTAAGTGATTTGGGATCTTAATAAATGCACCTAGATTAGTATTTGCTTGGAGAAGAAGGGTGTGCATGAGGGATGGGTATCCTGGAGGCTGACATAGAATTCCTCCTAAACCACAATTTAAAAACTTAAGCTCAGAGAAAAGTAATGCACCAAAGGTTATGTGATTAATAAATAACCAGGACAATATTTAATTATGTATAATTTCATTAATGCAGTCTCACTGTAATATAGTCTCCTTTTCACATTATTTCTGATGTTCCTTTGCTATGGAAATTATTTGACTACATGCTTTTTCTTCTCCCACCCATTTTTTCTCTTTTGTCCCTTCTATAGACTAAGGTGTAGACTTTTTTATTAATTGTTTAGTAATTATTCCACACATATGCTTAAACAAGGTATAAATAAATGAATGATTGCATACATACCTACTTCAGTCTATTTTATCTGTTTACCCTTAGGAGAATTTATCTTTACCAAACAAAATCTGGAAACGTGAAAGAAATATTGTGTGTGGATTCTCATTGATCAAAAGACACATCATAGTTACAAAGCAATCTCCTAGTTTTGCTAATAGGATTTTGTAGTGAAAAAGAGATTTATATTATTCCTTAAGATATCATGAAAATGCTTTCAATTTTATACTCTAATGGGTTAGTCCCTCTCAAATTATGTTACTTCTTGTGCATAAGAAGCAGTTATATTTATTTAGTCTACCAATATATGCGTATTTTTTCTTAAATTCATATAAAGCTGTTATTAAAGGTTTTATTGAATATTAAGGTATTCAGCTTATTAAGTCTTTTCAATGAAGAGAGGATTATAAATACAGAAAGTAGTTTGTTTGGTCAAAGATACAAATTAAAATGACATATAACTCCACACTACTTTTCTCACTTTTCATTAAATCTGCATAAAACGAGAGAAATATGGTTATAACTAGTAAGCCTAACTTTAGCATACCAGACATATGTTAGTGATCTTCTTTCAAAGGTGGCCATTATTTTCCTTTCTCAAATAGTATTCAAAAACTCCTTTGAAATAATACACAGAATGCTGTTGGAAAATGGCATTACCGGTAGTGGCGTATTTTTGGACTTTCCCCAATCTCCCAATAAACAGACTGACTAGATAAAACATGTTCAAAACTTAAAACGAGGCCCTTCCTGGTGGAGCAAGGGGTTAAGTCTCAGCACTATGAAGCTATCTGCAGCCACTGCAGCATGAGTTTGATTCCCTGCCAATGAGCTTCCAACATGGTGCAGCAGACCTCTCCTGTCTCACCCACTGCTCCCCCCAGCAGTGTATTTCAGTGGATCTGCCTGTTCTGCTTTCCACTGTGTCTCTGGTGAAGCCTCTCACACACACCCTCCACACCTCTGTCCTACACCCCAGCTCTTGTATGCATAAATAAAAATATTTTTTAAGTTATAACAAACTTTCCAAAAATGGTGTGTACAACAATCCATGGGGAGTTCTGAAGCTACCTGGACATTCAACATCCTGTGAACTCCTGAAACAGGAGTCTCCTTTAGGAGGGGGTCACACACTAAGCAGAAACATACATATGAGCAATAGAGAAATATCAGTGGTAAATTCTGTAAAATGTTAATGCAAAGAAAAAAGAAATAAGAGAAAATTCTATGTATACAAAATAAAAGCATACCAGGAAGTCATACTCAAAACAAAAGATTAAATTCTTTCTACTAAATCAAAATGAGTTAAAATACATTTTAAAATGATGCAGTATGTGAAAGAACAACATTTTCAAACAAGAAAACCCTAGAAACAAGATAGCAAAATTAAGAATAAGGAAAAAATACATTTATTATATGAAGAAAAAACAGAATGAACAAAGCAGGATATATACACGATATTCCCTGTTAGAAATGTAAGATAAAAAAGGGAAAAAAGTACAAATAAGAATAATGAAGAGATAAGTATTTGAGAGGAAGTGACAAATATTGATGACAAACAAATAAGATCAATAGGAACTGAATCTCAAGAACCTCATCCACAGCTCAGTATCATCTAAATCAATAAGTCTCTAACCTTGAGGCTGAATCTGATGTCATTTATAATGAATATATAAATAATAGAATGTATATAATGTTTTAGACAGAAGACAGGATACTTTTAAAGCATGGTTGCAAATTTTTAGACATTTCTCATGCTATAAACTGAAATACTGAGCTCTGCTCAAATCCATATGGTCAAACCTAATCCCCATTGGGATGGCATTTGTAAGTGTAGGCCTTTGGGAGGTGATTAGGTCAGAGGGCAGAACCCTCATGAATGGGACTAGTGTTCTTAGTGAAGTGTAAGAAATGTCCTGCAGAATTCTCTGGTCCCTTCCCCCATGGGACTTCACAGCTACAAGATGGCAGTCTAGGAAGTTCTTATCAGACACTGAATCTTATCAGACACTGAATCTTTTACTTGATCTTGGAATACCTAGGTTTAGGAACAGTACAAAATATATTTCTGTTGCTTAAAAGTCACCAAGCTTATGGTTATTAGAGCATTCAAACAAACCAAGACAGTTACCATCAACTTGGGGAACTGTCTCTCTCTCTTTCATATTTGGGCATGCTTATGATTCCTTTGATGATTGAGTATGAGAAAATTCATAATAGATCTCATAGCTTCCCTTTTATTCATGAGGGATAATGCGGTTTTCTCTGTCTTGATACAATCTCAACACTGAAAGAGGACATGTAGGTGCTGTAGTCAACAGTCCTAGTCTATTCTGACCTTCAGTCATGCAAAACCAGCAAGCGGATTTAAGTGAAGTTAGCTTAATAGTCCATTTTCTAGAGCTAAACACTATGAACACTGTGAAGTAGAGAAGAACTGGCTGTTCTGTGTCCTTTTACACACAATCTGTGATTTCAATAAGTATTTTGGACATTCAGGAGGAAAATGGAACTTGTGGAAAAGAAAATCAAATTATCATCAGGTTTTCCAATAGGTTCATTTTATTTCAGAAGAAAATATTAAATATGTAGGATTCTCAAAGAAAGAAAATGTGACTAGCTACTAATAACCAGTTAAACTGACTTTTAGTTTTGAAAGTCATAAGCTACTATTAAGACATAAAACTCAGGGACTATAAGTGCTCATATTTTTTTATCTTGAAACATAGGATAAAGCTCAGAGAATAAGCTTCTTATAGCAAAATTGGCTAGAGAAGCATTGATGTAAGGACTTATGGTGAGTATTAAATAAATACTTAGATGTAGAACTGAAGCAAGTTAGGATTAAATGGTAGAGAGTATAGTATTTAATGACTATACAATTAGATGATGTAGATACAAAAATATGGAAGCATAAAATATGGAAGAAGAAAGGGAAAACAGGTTGTAAATCATTTTAATTAATTCTTGTTATCACAATTGATAATAATAGTACTGTTTTCATAGACAATTATATGCCATAATGTGGAATAAACAAATGAGTAGTTATCATTCTCTGTGTTCTCAGATTCAGATTTTTTAGGATAGAAGAGAGAAAATTCGGACATGTTAGAAAGATTAAATAAGAAGCCTAGAAAATAATTTGAATTAGAAATATCAGTGTGAACTCATGAGACACTTTTCTTTAAATAGATTGTTTTAGGTGTCTGTTATAGTATAAAACTACCACCTGAAAACTTAATGACTTAAACCTATCATTTTATTTGCTCAAACTTCTGTGAGTTAGCTGAGTTCAATGGGGTGGTGCCTTGCCACAGTACTGATATTTTGTGGGATCATTAAAACAATGGCAGTCAGCAGAGTGTTGGAGTGGGCAGGTTGTGATACAAGATGGCCTCACTCATGCCCGGTAGTTGGTTTGTCTTTCAACAGACCCATCTCCCATGTGGTTTCTTATCCTGTAGAAGGCACCCAACTTCTTCCCCCTTGTGGTTTCAGACATCAAGAAACTGTTAGAAAAATTCACAAGGGGTCTGGTTAAATAAAAATAGAGAATCAAATAATTTCCAGCCTCTCCTTCTATTGTATAACTATATGGAATCTCTAGTAGTGCAATCTATTAGTGTGTGGTATTCATAAGTATCCTAAACAACAGATGAATAAATGAGGGAAATTTAGAAAATTACTTTGAGTTAATAAATATAAATGAGAAACTATTACCATTTTGCAACCTCTAATCAAATAAAGACACTAGACATTCATCATCAACTTATGCTAATATTTAAAAAACATCTAAACCCGATAAGATATACCTCCTCAAAACAAACAAACAATTGTGTACCACCATTCAAGTTCTTTGCAAAGAAATAAAACCAGTCTCACCAAGTCTCTGAATTCAGTTGCTAATTTGCAAGAAAAAAATAAGAGGACAAAGTAGCCATTTGCATTACATAATAAGCATGGGATCTGCAACACCCAGACTATGGGACACTCTACAGATCAAATGGTCTGATAATTTAAAAAAGTATTATCGTTTGTGAAACAAGGCAGATGAAGAGAAACAAACACCATAAAATTTCATTCGTATGCAGTGTATATAGAAATAAATAAATGAATAAATTGAATAAGACAAAATTAAATGTTTAGACTAAAAGACCAAATTAATGTTTGACAGAAGGGGAGAGGGAAGAAATTAGTAAATTGGGTAAAGCAGACAATTGCATAGAATAGAATTGGACTTTTAGTAGTAAACTTAGTGTAGCATATAAGAAGATGTTATTTTTATAGATGCTCACCTGAAACTTATATAGTCACAATGCAATTCATTTAAAAAAATATAAAACATGGGGCCTCCCTGGTGGTGCAGCGGTTGGGCGCTGCGCTGTGGAGCTGTCGGTAGCGGCAACGCAAGTTCGATGCCCGGCCAGGGAGAGTCCCACATGGCACGGCAGACCTCTCCTGCCTCACCTGCTGCTCCCCTCAGCAGTGTATTTCTGATCTGCCTGTTCTGCTCCCCACTCTGTCTCTGGTGAACCCTCTCGTTGCCCCACGCCTCTGGCCTGTGCCCCAGCTTGTATGTATAAATAAAATAAATCTTTAAAAAAAATTTTAAAAAATATAAAACATGGAAAATGAATAGAAAATAACCATTTAGTTTGAATGATAAATAAATATCAAGTCTTTTAAAATGGGTAATGCTATACAAAAACATGTAAAAATATACATCAGGATAATAAGAATTACAAAGAAAATAAAAAAAGTCTCTATTATTAAAAATCCAAGTAATGGTTACTTTGGAAGAAGAAAGAAGGTTGTGTCTGGGATGGAGAACATTAGGGGTCCCTGGTCTGTCAGGCTCAAAGTTCTGTTTCTGACAAGGAAGAATGTTTGATGAGGTTGTGGGGCAGTGAATATGTGAATATATTCTTCATGGGTAAAGAATTACAGAAATTCAATGAATCTATTGCAGACATGCGGGTAATTCTTAAAGAAAAATTAAAAATATTGGTTGTTTCTGAATAAGTACCACCTTCAAAAGTGACTACTTTGAAGGTGTTAGCAATATTTAGATATGTGCATTCTAATGTTTATATACCAGTTCACGGTACATGATAGAAACATATAGCATATCTTCTTAATCATTATGTAGTGGAAAAAATGCAGTCATGTTTATATAAAAGGTTGGAAAATTTTATATAGACATGCATATTTTATTTATAAAATATGTTGCTAGAGTTTATTTCTGATGTGTATATTTATTCCCTATTTAAAGTGAAATGTATTTTTAAAAGTATTTCCAAGAATAAAATAGAAAATGTATGAGGTCTAGACATTTTGAGCAATTGTGGTTAAGAGAGTGGAACCGTCTAACAGAGAGGACATTTGATTGACAGCCTTGGGGATGACTCAACTTGTGAAGAGAAGGATAACAATAGTGCTTCAAGCAAACTTTCTATTTCTGCTTGGATTATTTGAGAAATTCAGGCAAAACTCAAGCAGTTTCTTCAACTGTTCACATCACTTCTGCAGTAGCATAAGGCTACGCTGGGAAAATGAAGCACACTGATTTAATAACTGACAAGGATTCAGGATATGTAGAAAGTACTGGTGAATGATTTTACTGTGCAAATATTCTGACTATGATTTTCCATAACTTAAGAGTAAAGTATAAAGGCAAGTTAACAATTTTGACATTCTAAAAATGTTTTTCAACCATCTAAATATTTCAATTAAATGTGAATATAATCAAAATGCTTTGAATGTTAATGTTTCATTTTAAATAACATATATTTTAGAAATTTTGCAGCATTTATTGTATATTAGAATCATCTAAACACAGCCTCTTCCAAAGCATCAGACAATAAAGCAAAAAGATGTTATCCTTAGAAATATATTCAGATAAGGCAGAAGAAAAAAATCCTAAATTAAAAAAAAATGAAAGTAAGAGACAAAGGGGTATAATAGCAAGAATTTCTTTAATAGAATTGAAATTGGTTTTCCCTGGACTAAAATACTAAGGAAGGTAATGAACTAGAAAGTCTCTAGACCAAAATCAGCCAAGGGGTTATTGCCATGAATCTGAGTTGTCCTTTCCATCCAGGGAAAATTCAAGAGTATGAAAGAGTAGATCACGTTCATTTAACTTTAATATTAATGAGTTTGGACCTAAATGGCAACCAAATTGTTGTTTTTGAGTAGCAATCCCTTCTCAATGCTTCTGCATGTAGGCTTGAAAATCATATGGCTTCTATTTCTCATTTGTTTTCCTACTCCTGCTAAGCCTGATTACAAAAATTCCTTTTTGGTTAAATTTGCATTATCTTCATGCATCTATGCATTTCTCTTTCCACAGGAATAAATGCTGATTTACACGAAAATGAACTCTTCATTGCAGAAGAAAATAAATATCTTGGGAGTGTCTCTAGAGAGCCTTACTATCCATGACTTTTATACCAGAGGAACACTTTTGTTAGATTGTCGCCATTACCTGGTAATTGAAGTGATCTTTTGTATTATAGGTTTTAAAGCTTGCTTCTTTGTGGTTATAAATTGGACTATACTCTTCCAAACTGTATATAATCTCAATCAGTAATGAATTAATTAATACCTGGTTCTGTATTTGGACTCATAAATAATATTGAATGACAAATCAGTCTATTTTGTACGTAGATGTGTTTATCCTGGCATATGCCTGCATGGTGCTGGAGTAGGTGCTAAACAATATAAATCAGCATAAATACATGGCTATTTTATTTGTCTAATGTTGAACAAATTAGTCCTCCATTTCAGCATATGCAAAATGGGCAAGATTATACAGCATATTCCACTGGGTTTCATTTGCCAAAAATATGCACGTACTTCCTAAAAAATAATACCAAAGTGGGCCATAGACAACAGTTTACTTGGGAGAGATAATATCTCCAAGATTAACCCAGGAAAATAGGAGAATTACTTTTGTATTTTTAAAGGCACAAATATCTTCTCTATATGCACATGCTTATGCTTGAAAACAGTTATTACATTTGCACAGGCTGCTTTACTTTAATAATTAATAAAATTTCAAATACATTAAACAAAACTTTAATTAATGTAAGCTATTTCGAGTGGGTACGATAAAAGATTAGCCAGTTAAATTCAACACGTCAAAAACACAACCGTTAATAGCATGTCACTTTTTGGAAGATTTGAAACAAAGGGGCACAACCACCAAACTCATAACATGACTGAAGTAAGCAGTGCTGATTTGCTCTCTTTCATTAAGATACTTTCTAAAAAGAATATATTATTTCATAGCTACTCAGGCCAAGTCCAAATGGCGGACAACTACTGCTTCTCAGTCTCCAAACTGGCCTCTGACAACCACTGTCTTCGGAACATACCACTAGCTCTCTGATAAGTAGCAAACTTGCACCAAATTTTCAACTTAATAGAAAGGTGTTTGCCAGGGGCTGAAAGGTGGGGAAATGGGGAGGGGCTGATCAAAGAATACAATCTTTCAGTTATACAATGACTAAGTTTCTGGGATCTAATATGTCATTAGGACTATAACTGACAAAAATGTATTGTGGACTGGAAAGCGTCTAAGAGAGTAGAGTTTTAATATTCTCACCAGAACAAAACCACCACCAATCAAATGGTAATTATGTGAGATAAAAGATCTGTTAACAAAGCTTATTGTAGTAAAACATTTGTAATATATACATGTATCAAATTATCATCTTGTATATCTCAAGTTTACACAATTTAAACGTCAGTTATATTTCAATAAAGCTGGGAAAAAAGCTTTACCACTCAAGATATTGCAAGATTTATTTAATAGGAATAAAGAATATACCTCAACAGTATAGCACCAACACATTTAAATGACTGCTTTGTATAGAATTTTCCCAGCTTGTTTTTCTGAGTTGATTTTCATCTACCTAATTACATGAATATAGAAGGCAGTAAAATCACACAAATCAATGTAATAACTAAAAAGATGACAAATAATAAGGCAAAACATGAGTTATGTTATTATGAGATTATGTTATTATTATAACTATATTCAATTAAAAAAATCCAGTGTTCTTTGCTAAAATTATCCCACTTGGAAAACCTCATTTTAATGACTGTTCAATCAAAAGAAATGGTCTTTTAAAAACACTATTATACACAAAGATATGGAATGAAAGTAGACATTTATACCTTAATTTCTAAAGCACCTAATGAAAACATATTGCAGCAGGAAAAAAAAGTGTTCTGGTTATAGGGTTCTAACGTGGATTCAAGGTCACTGCAGCATATTTTAGATAAAGAATTTGACAAACAGACTATTTGGGAAGCAACATACTATCTTGTAAATGGAAACACTTCTATAATTTAGTTATATATTGAAGTATTTCTATACTTTTTCATTTATTGATCTTTAGAGCAGAAAAAAAAAGTTTTGGGGAAAAGCGTTTTTATACTTGCATTTTCATTAAAGAAAAAAATACAGATGATATATGTCCTGCCTTCGAAACCACTGTATTCCATTCCTCAGGGACATTCCTCAGGCTTGCCTAATGCTTAAGGATATTTCTGATCCCTCCAAGTATGCTAATAACAACAGTGCCTGAAAAACTCTCTGGAGGTCTTTTAAAATTGATAAGGGTGCAATTAGTCCTGAATGTATCAGTAGTCTTGTGATTAAATGCCCCTAGAATGTGCAGTCTGCTCCTGGACTTGAGACTGAACAAACGCTCCCCTCATTTGACATGTGATGCATTCCTTTCACCTCATGTAACTTTTCTTCATTCACCACTGCAAGAAGCAGTTTCTTTAAAATACTAACCTCTGGGACCTCCCCGGTGGCGCAGCGGTTGGGGCGCTGCACTGTGGAGCTGTTGGCCGCAGGCAATGCCGTTCGACGCCCAGCCGGGGAGAATCCCACATGGTGCGGCAGACCTCTCCTGCCTCGCCCACTGCTCTCCTCAGCAGTTTATCTCTGATCTGCCTGTTCTGCTCCCCACTCTGTCTCTGGTGAACCTTCTCGCCGCCCCACGCCCCTGGCCTGTACCCCAGCTTGTATACATAAATAAATAAAAATTCTTTAAAAAAAAAATAAATAAATAAAACAAAATACTAACCTCTGGGCATCCCTGGTGGCCAACGGGTTAAATCTTAGAGCCCCCCACAGCAAAGTGGAATGAGTTCGATCCCAGGTCAGGGAGAGAACCCACATGGCACAGCAGAACTCTCCTGTCTCACCCGCTGCCCACCTCAACAGTGTTTCAGTAGATCCACCTGTTCTGCTCCCCACTCTGTCTCTGGTGAATGCTCTCACCCCCCACTTTCTGCACCTCCAGCCTATACCCCAGTTCTTCTATACAAAATAAATAAATAAATAAATAAATAAATACCTTACAATAAATTAATAATTCTTTGAAAAAATAAGAAAAAATACTAACTGCCATTCTGCCATAGTGGCATCACACATAAAGGACTTCTGTTGTGGAAAAATGTCATGGTTTAGAGTCTTGCTTTTTGAGAACAAGTGAAAGTACCAGGCTAGTTAGGTAAAATTTGGAGGTAAATATATTTTTTAACTTTTTTTTAAAAAAGATTTATTTATTTATGCATACATGCTGGGTACAGGCCAGAGGCATGGGGTGGCGAGAGGGTTCACCAGACGCAGAGTGGGGAACAGAACAGGCAGATCAAGGGAAATACACTGCTGAGGGGAGCAGCGGGCGAGGCAGGAGAGGTCTGCCGCACCATGTGGGAATCTCCCCGGCCGGGCGTCGAACCCGCGTCGCCCCTGCCGACAGCTCCACAGCGCAGCGCTTAACCGCTACGCCACCAGGGAGGCCCTTTTTAATGGTTTATATTAGGAAAAGGGAATACAAAATGAATGATATATACTGTATTTTAAGAAATTATAAATCTAGTAAATTAAATCAATAGAAGAGAAAAAATTCTGGACATCTATGAAATATATGTATACAAAATATATAACCTCTAAATTCAATAGACAAAAGTTGGTTCTTTGAAAAGGTTACAACAACTGTTCAATCTCCTGGAAGACTGACCATCAACATAAGAAAGAGAAATATACAAATTATCAATATTCTGTAGGATCGGGAAAATTATTATAGATTATGGTGTTATTTAAAAGATTACACATTATACCAATAAAAGTGACAATGCAGCTAAAATGCATCTATTTCTTGAAAATCATAGCTTACCAAATCTGAATTAAGACACAGAAAATCTCCATTTCTGAACTGCCTAACTTCTTGAGAAGTTCCAAAGATGAGGCTCTAGGGGAGCAAAAATCTATCGCCCAAAATATGTCTCTATGGCGAAAGTATAATTTCAGGGAGAGGCTGCTCTTGATAGCTATATACACATTTGTTTCTGAAAGAGTATATTCTAATTCCCTTATCCGTTTTATTATAGCCAAAGCAGAAGTACCTTTATTTTTCCAGTAAACTCCCTGACTTCTCCTTTCTTCCTCCAGCCTCCCTTGACCCTGCTAAGCTACTTAATATGGCATGTGAAGCCACATGGGCAAGTTAGCCATGTGGGTCTCTAATGTTTACTGGAGGTATCCATGTTATTCATAAACTTCTATATGCTTTACCTCTTTAAATAAATGAGAATAGTTTTATGTGATCGATTTTTTAAATTAAAAACTCACAAAGAAAATTCTAGGCACTGACAGTCTCACTTATGAATTCTCTAAATCCTTTAAGGAGGTTATAATACCATATCATGCAAATCTTTGAGAAACTAGAGGTGGTGGGACACTTTCCAACTTGCTTTTCTGAAGCCAATATAACCATATTAAAAAAAAAAAAACCAAAGGTATCAAAATCAATGAAAAGTGTCAACTCATGTCTCTTAAAAACATAAAATACTAGTAAATCTCATTCAACACAATACATTATAAAGGATAATACATCATAGACAAATAGGTTTTACTACAGGACTGTAAGATGGTTTACTATAGAAAAATCAATCACTGTAACATGATACCTATATTTTTTTAAAGATTTATTTATTCATACAAGAGTGGGAATATAGGCCAGAGGTGTGGGGGTGTGAGAGGATTCACAAGAGACAGAGTGGGGGGCAGAACAGGCAGACTGACTGAAGTCTACTGCTGAGGTGAGCAGTGGGCAAGGCAGGAGAGGTCTGCTGTGCCATGTGGGAAGCCCCCTGGCCCAGGATCAAACTTGTGCTGCAGTGGCTGCAGATAGCTTCATAGTGCTGAGACTTAACCCCCTGCACCACCAGGGGGGCCCCCGTGATACCTATTTTTTTAAAATTATATGATATAAATAGACACAGAAAGTTATCATTTGAAAAAATTCAACACTGATTTATGATAAAAGTTATCAGCTGACTGAGAACATCCCCATCTAAAACAAGCAGCAACAACAGCCTAAAGCTCATGCCATACCTATTGACAAAATATTTGAGACTCCCCACCAAGCCAACATTGGGAAGAAGAAAAGAGTGTCTCTTTTCAACATTTCTATTGTGCTATTTTGTACTATTGTGGTAGAAGTGGGATAGTGTCTGTCCAAATCTCTCTCTCTCTCTCTCTCTCTCTCTCTCTCTCTCTCTCTCTCTCTCTCTATATATATATATATATATATATATATATACATATATATATATATAATTTATATCTTTAACATGGGACTATGGACTATGACGGTTGCTGTGACGGTTCATGGGTGAATTGGTTGTGGGTCACCCATGGGGAATACACAATAATGTCCAAATATCTCTTAAAGGAACAGTGCTCATCAAATAGTCACTATAGTGAATTCTTATAACTATAATTTTCTGTAGGAAATAAAGTAATTTTGTTCAAAGAATTTCTGAGACAATTTAACTTGTATTCATGTCACTTCAGAGAATCATGGTGTCTGATAATGAAAAATCATAGGTTCTCTGGTTTTCTGGAATTTGAATTAATGGTAAGGGAACCACAAGTTTAATACTTCCCAGTTCTTCACTGTTGAATCAATAGCCTTTGTAAAGCATATCAAGATTATTTATTAATTATGAAAGCACTCAAAGAAGTAGTTTAAATGTTATAATTTCAATTTAATTTGAAATTTCTAATGTAGTGCAAGATGTTAGTTTAGAGCATGGTCAGAGTACAACGATTTGGGGAGACAGGACAGGATATTTTATAATAGTAATAGGGTTTTACTAATCATCATGTTACAGAATACTGTACAAGTTATATAGAAATGTAAAGTAATATGACATTTATTTTATAATAGCAGAAAAATTTCCCACTGATGATATATTAGGGATTTATATGGAAAATGTTTTCAAATACTGCTTCTCAAAGACAAAATAAACACCACACATAAAACAGTTGATAAATACTATTTATAGTACCTTTAAATAAAATTTGAAATATACTTTGGCTACAAAATATTATACAAATGTGTTGGAAAAGGATGGACTCTTTAATTTTATGAGTATGCTTTCCCAGTATGATTAGGGTCATTCATTTACCCTGAGTAATTAGTATTGAGAGATAACCATATGCCCTATTCTGTGTTTGGCAATAGAAAAGTAGGTAAGACATATAGTCTCTTTGATACAGTATAAAAAATCCACAAGACTATTAGTAAATTTTTGTAACACCTTGTAGTGGATACTGCAAATATATGAACAGATGTTGCTGGACATACAACATAGAGTTAAGTCATGACTTGCTGAGGCAGAAACAGTGTGTTACCAAGGGATCTTTTTCACACCTTGCTTGTAAATCAGGTCTGCATAGAAAACTAGGAGTTTACTCTATAAGGAGAGGAAGAGTATCGCAAGTTAAATGGAAACATATATACCCATAGTTACTAAGTGATGCGTTGCCTGTTTGGCAAATGTTGAAAAGCTCGGCACGCTGAGCTCTCAGAAAGCAGAAAGCAGGTGGAAGGACTGGGGAAAGGACACAAGAGAGAGGAAACATCAAACAGCAAGCTTGAAAATGACCTGAAAGCAGTAGTGTAAGGTGGAATTTTATCCCATAGACAAGTGACAGGAAGAGCTATTTTAAAACCAGAAAGTTAAGTGATGAATTGTTTTTACGGAAACCTTTTTGTGGCAATTTATCAGGTGGACTTGACTAGTGAGAGACTTGTAAGAGTGTGACCAGTCAGGAAGCTGAAGCAGTATTCTGAGGTGAGAAAAGAAGAACACAACTTAGAGCTAATGGTGGCATCTAAAATGAACTTCTATACTGAGTCCGTGGACGCTGTTGGGTTTTAAAATATATCTTATTAGGTGTATTACATAAACCTGTATATAACACCCACAATCCTTCTATACTGTCATTGTTTTATTATTAATTTTCCTCTTTCCTCTCTCCAACTAAACCATCATCCTTTATAATATAAGTGTTTTAAAATTACCCACTTTATTCTTGATGTACACATCTAAATGGTTTAAAGCAGTAAAATTCTAGCAGGAGATACTAGAATTTCTTTAGCATGTGCTGAAGTACTTTTTGGAGCCAAAAATCTCTATTAATGTCAATCTTCTTCCATTCTTTTTCTTTTTGTTTGGGGATGGAAGTAAACGATATAATAAGCATTTTATGATTTTTCTCAGTAATAATTATTAATTTATGCTCTTGCAAAAACAATAGGATGCAGATGTACATTTAAATGGGAAGCTGATGCTTGCTACTGGTCATTTTATCAACTGGAGAAAAGAAATGAGATCAAAGGGCCATACATTAGACTTTTTAAAAATTTGCCATTTCATAAGCTGCAAAAACTAATATGCATTTCTTAAATTGTAGAAGTCATTTTAATGTTGCAAAACCCAATGTTTGACAAAAAAAGGGTATACATTATGGCCATGTTTCATGCAGCAGTCTGGTTTATGATGTTATTTCAACAACACAACACTATGCTTAGAATTTCAATAGCTTTCTGATCTGTTCCTTTCAGTTTCAAGCAGATTCTCAAGTAGGCAAGGGACAATGGTCTGCTATTTTCTAGAGAACCACATTTTAGTCAGGTAGACCTGCTTATGTGCTCAGAGAATGTATAATTCCTAGAGGTGTGTACAACCTTCTAGGTATAGGTGTGAATGATAAGGGAGAGAGAGGTGCATTCTCCCACTGAGGCTTATAACAGGCTACTGCAACCTCCTACCAGAGAGAATTGGTTGGTGTGTGCAGCCTGGCGACAATCCTCAGCCTTCGCATATATATCAGCTCAGTGAGACAAAAAGGAGACATCCTCCTCATCTGTGCATCTCTCCACTTACCACAGTACTGAACATGGTAGACACTTAATAGCTAATTATGCAATCCAATTAGTCTAAAAGTCAGAGTGTCTAATGAATGGAGAACTTTATCTTCCCAATCTCAAAGTTATGTTAAGATAACTGCCTTGAAGGGAAAATAGAGCCCATACATTTTTAAAATTCTGTCTTAGAGGTGAAAATGGAAGCGAGCCGGGCCTTAAAGAACCTTTGATTTGACTGTAAGTCCTGCTGCAAATCTTACTTGAAACTGCAGGGAAGTTTCCTAACCTCAGCGAACATCAGTTTCCCTATGTGGAACTAATGTGACGGATTCTTCCATCCTTTCAATAACATGCTGATTCCCTGCAATTGGGAATGGTGATACTGAACAAAGAGAGGGACACGGGGAACTTTAGTTCTGTGCACAAAACACACACACACAATCACACTACACATACGTGTTTACAACCTTAAAATACTGTAGGCAATGGAATCGAATGACCTTTCTCCAATCCCTCCTCACTCCCACTAATCTCCTGATGTTTCCCCAATCTCCCCTGCCCCCAACCACACACACTTCTCTGCCATGAGCCACGATTCTTCAGGATGGACATGCATTAGTTGAGGTTATCACTCACATTGCAAGTGACACAAAGTTAGTCTTTGCGAGCTGCACATCATGATTTTTCTCTCTGTTCATTTTATATCATAATAAAGGTGAGATTGCTTGGGACATTGAAGATGTAATTTGACCAAGTATAAATAGAGCACACCAAAAACTGTTGAACATGAGGATGATTATCCTGTCAGCTGAGATATGAGTGTAGGTTTGGGGATAATAAGTGATCGCAGTAATCTACCAGCTGATTCTCCTCCTCCCATCATAGCTCGTGACAATTAACTCCCTGCCAGTTTTGTTATGTCAAAGCTTATGTACTGAGTCATTTCAATGATGACATAAAGCTACTTAAACCTACCCATATATTTTTTACTTCGTATTATATAGCATTGCATTCTAAATGTCATGACACAAAAGAAAAAAATCAGGAAAAGAAGTATGCTGATAGTCTTAAATGCATTTAGAATAAACATTTCTTATTTGAAAATGATAGCCGAACTAGAAAAATAACTGCTGGGTGAGTTTAGAATTAAAACTGTGCATGGGAACCTGTACGAGCTCTCCGTGACACCTTCAAGTTAGGCTTTATTGTAGAACCCCTAAGCATTTCCAGGACATGCAAGTCATAGAAACTTTCTTGCAGCTTTCCAAACCTACCTTGTTTCAAAGTCACAAAAATTTATTAATACTAGTGACACCAGAAGTCTTAGGGTCCCCTGTGTCCTGGAGACATCTTTGCAAATATATGGTGTACACCAGAGCTTCTCAAAATTTAATGTGTACTTGAAGTACCTAGGGATCTTATTAAAATGCAGATTCTGGTTCAGTAACTCTGGAATGGGGCCTGAGAGTCTAGATTTGTAACAAGCTCCCTTGGGAGGTCAGTCTATTGGATAGTGGAACACAGGGAGTAGCAAGGGGGTTAGACTCTGACTCACCAAGCAGTACTAGCTTAGCTGACTTCTCACTACAGAAAGGGCATTAAAGATGAACTTGCCGGGGCTTATTTTGGCAGGTGTTATGTCAACAGACTATCTCTACTAGCGAGTGCCAGGGTGGATGTCTGTGTTAGTGCATATTTGCTGAACTTACTCATCTAGATTCTAAAGTTTGCTACAAGCCAGGGCCTTGTTGTCTAACTATCACAACTATAAAGAAGGAAGACTGTGCTTCATACTAAGGATAGTTAAAAAAGAATGAAGAATCATTTACAATCTCTTGTGAAATACAAATAATGAAATTTAAATAGTCACAGGATGTTTTCCTTTCATTAAGACAGGTGTTAATTCACCTATCATGATGGGAAGCAAATTGAGTTTTTGGAATATGAGCGAGGAGACTTTTAATTATAAATTTAAGTTTTTATCAAGCTATGCCATCCAAAATTATGTGACTCATTTTTGGTGTCTTCAGGTATAATTATTTCTTTAATATCTTTTTAATAAATACATAAGCTTTAAATGCCCATTAAGGTTGCTAATGTGTCAACATCTGGCAGATACAGATTTGCTAATTCTATTTATATTTTTCTGAGAAAATTATTTATTAAATGCATTATGCTCTATGAAAGAAGAATTTAGAATAGCTTCCAATAAGGAAATGCATGGATTTTTATTTAGAACAGGTACCATGAGCATGGAGGTTAAACAGGTCAATCTGTACCCTAATTCTACAGTGTTTGAACTTTGTTTTTATAAACTATGATGCTAAATAGATATAAAGATAATATGAATGCAAACAAATACTGACATAATAGCTATGCATTTATGTATTATTGGCATTTAACAAATATGAAGAAAGATTAAAAACAGTTTACAAACTACAAAAGGTGTTCTTTACATTACTAAATCAGAAGGAACTACAGGAATGTTAATTCTTAATTTGTTTTAAAACGTAAAAACATGCTAAAGAATTCAGGTAGGTTATTTTTTTAGTTTAAAAAAAGAACTGATAAATTAACTTCAAGAAGCTGTCATAATTTCTTTTTTAATTTTTTTGAATAGTTTCTTTGAAGGGCATATTATACTTTCCTTCAGGTTTTAGACTATGTAGCTAATGGCTCCCTCTACCGGTCAAACTCTATTGGTGCTGTGTGAATGAAGTTACTTGATCCCCATTTCCAAACACTGAAGTTGATAAATATTTGACACGGATAAGAACAGTTATTAACTAAATTAGCACTGCATGGTATGGTCTGAAAATAAGATAATTGTGTATGTAGTGATACGTCGATTTCTATATTTACATGAAATTCTTATCCTGTTCCCTATCATTTATTAACCAGAGGAGTAAAGATATTTTTAAAAATTATATTGATAGAATGATAATAAAAAATATTTAATTACAGAAAATTATTTTGTAGAAATTACACCCCTTTTATAAACTAAATGATAAATGATATTCCTGAATACAGCCTTTCTTTTTCTGAAACTCCAGATATTGTCTAGATTGTCTCCCACTGAATGAGAGATTTGGGAGCCATCCAGTTAATCTTCACAGCACAATTATATAATATTATATAATTCTTAAATTTATTACTGAAAATTTTAATTAACTCATTGTCTTTACTAACTTTGATGAAATTTAATACTTTTTTCACATTATACATAAATTGATTTTAAGCCAGAAAGAAAAAAACAGATTCTTATTTCAATGTTATATGTAACCAACTTCAGATCATATATAGAGCTTATTAAAGGAAATTGAAGATTATTATGACAGTATTACATTTTTTCATATTTATTTAAAACTCTTATTCATAATATTCCTCTCTTCAATCTGACTTGATACAAAAATTTGGATTTTTAAAATGATTTTCAAAAATGAGTAACTTGTTAAGTCTCCTACTTTTGTTCTACTTATCACTAACAGTGATCAAATTCTTCTATGTTGAAAGAAAGCACAAGCATGAATTTATTGTCCCAGCAAAATTCACATAGTCATTACCTGGTAGATTTCCTCTTGAATGTCAAATCAGAGCTCATTCAACTGGAACTATCTCACTGACGCTTTTTTAGGTTTTAGGGCCAAATTTTTGCTACACCTGGCATCTCTCAATGTCCTTCCAGAAAAGATATTTCTGTATTTAAATTTGGATTCTGAATTCTGCCTATCTCTGTGGAACTAATAATATTCCTTTTGAAATATATTAAATTTTATTCTTTTTATTCTAGCTATTTCTCAATCCATCAACAGTTGAACTCCCGGAAGATTAATACCTGTAATTTACAATTGAATTACATTTCCAAAACAATCTTCTTGGAACCTTGTAGATTCAAGATTCTTCCTTCTGCTTCTAGTATCTTAAAATTATTATTACAGAAATTTTCATGTTATCTTGCAAATAAAACATTGGTACTGATTCCTGCGATCATATTATGTTAATTAATTACAAAGGCTACATCTTCACTATGAATACAAACCAAATTTGAAAGAATTTTAAAAATTGTGAATCTTTCCATTCCTAATAAAGACTATTCTTTTTAATAGTGCCTTGCAAGTTAGATCTGAAAAAAGAACTGTGTTTCTCTAGATAGATTATAACTCTATTTGAAATTACAATGTTCGTTGAGCTTATCTAGTTGTAAAAGTATTACCATAAACTGTTCTCAAAGCAAAAAAGTATTATGCAAATGAAATGGGTCTTTAGAATTGGAACTTTGGGAGCAGGTGGCTAGTGGTATGGAAAGTTTAACTGATGCTGAACACTTAACAAGAACAGTGAATAATCTTACTCTTTCCTAAGTTTTTTTGATGGAAGGGCAGGTTCAGTAGCCAAAAATAGTCTTTAATATTTAATTAAATGTAAGCTTAAAAGACATTTGGTTTAAAGACACCACAGGGCATGATTTAATGGTCCATTAATACTTGTCTGAATCTTGTGTTTCAGTTTAGCACATATTAATGGAACTCCAAAAATTATATTTAGAATATATATAATTTAATTGACCCAACCTTGGAAATCCAAGAAAGCCTAGAGGTCAACTAAAATAACCTTTAGTTAGTGAATCAATCCTCTACCATCTATAACAAATGGTGATTCAGCTTATAATCAAATATTTTTAGTAATGGGCAGATTACAACTTTTCAAGATTTTAGTGAAGAAATGTAACTTTATGAAAGTTTATCTATATGATACATGAAAAACAAAACTTTCCTTTTATTTTCTAATCATTAGTCTTTTTGCCCTTTGGAAAATCAGTGGCTTTATTCCTGAGTCAACAATTTCTTATATGACATAATCACAAAATATTTTAGTATTTTAGTTGCCTTTTTCTGTGTTTGTTCAGTCTATTAATGACTCCCTGAAAGTCTAATCAAGAATTGCGCAATACTTCCCATGCAGTTCACAGACAGAAAGAAAACAGGGGAAAACGGATTCAGTATCATTACAGATAAATCCTTTAGATGTGTACGTTTTGTATAATATTCAAATAAATTTATAACATTTCTTTATACATGGTAAAATTACCAGTATTTAGAACAGCTTATTGGTCATGCTTATAACGTTTCACAAGAAATTATGCAAAATGTGGGCTACGGGGACAAGGCTGCAGAAATTAATAATTAATTATGAAAGATATTGTTGTGGGATTATTAAAGAGATTCATAGGTTCTTTTAATTAAAAATGAGGCTCCAGACATACAGTCCCCCTCCCAGAAGCACTTTTACTAGTCTGCATATTGCCTTCCATAAATTTTGTAGTTTCTATTGTATTATAGAAATGTTTTATTTCATAAGAATAAATTTTATATAATTCTGCAAGAAAATAAATTAATGGACAGTACATGATGAGGAGGAAAGAATAGAATTATCTTTGAGATCTGAATTGCTTTTGCTTTGACATTTAAAAATTTGACTTACATAAGAAATAGGATGTTTACCCTTTAACCTTTTTAGTTTCAAAGATGGTAAGGATAAGTCTGTTTCCTGCTGGGAAAATTTTCAAAGAAGTTATATAGAGTTTTCAAAATAGTTATAGCCAACAATTCTAAAGATTTCCTTCTGAAATAGTATGAGATGGTTTGCAAAGTAATCATTTGGTAGAGATTATAGTTTTTTCTATAGGAAATGGGTTTTTAGACCTAAATTGCCAGTGCTTCACTGTGTCTTTACTTATTACTGATTGTTTATAGATATTATAAATGCCCTTGAATGCAGAAATTTCATGAAAAGTGATAATAGCTTGACAATGACTGGATAGACTTACAACTAGGTTCTCTAGAAGATTATATGTACTGTGGAATGCACTTTGCTGAATTAATTTTATCTCTAAATAATTGCTGTTGAACACAACTTCTGGAGTAAACAAGTACTGAAATCTATGTCTAGATTTTTATTCTATATTTACTATTTTTATATCTAAAGAGAATCTAAATTTATTTGCTACAACATGAAATGTCAAATTACAACTTTGCTTGTGCTACTGACTATGGAATATGAAAAAGTTTTCCTGATTTGGGACATTAATAGTAAGGATTGGTGCCTCCCTGGTGGTGCAACAGGTTAAGTCACAGCACTATGAAGCTCTCCAGGGCCACTGCAGCATGAGTTCAATACCCGGCCAGGGAGCTAACCTACATGGAGCAGCAGACCTCTCCTGCCTGCCCGCTGCTCCCCTCAGCAGTGTATTTCAGTCAGTCTGCCTGTTGTGTTCCCTATTCTGTCTCTGGTGAATCCTCTCACCCCCCCACACCTCTGGCCTATACCCCAGCTTGTATGCATAAATAAATAAATTTTTAAAAAAATAGTAAAGATTTATTTCCTAACCAAGCCACACTAATGTATCAGGCATTTTGTATCTATTGTATAGATAAATATTTTTAAAGTCCCCTTTTTGGAAATCATGCAATGTATGTTTTTATAATACCTGCGATTATTAGAATCCTTGTTATTCAAAACTGAATGCTTATAATGTTTCAGGGATTTTTGTAATGACCTTAAAGACTTGTCTTTAACTATTGCACAAGTATGAAAAATAACTATTTCTCAAAATGGACCACAGGCCTAAATGCAAAGTGCAATACTTTAAAATTCTGAGAAGATAACATAGGAGAAAAAACTAGATGACCTTGGGAATGATGACTTTTTTGCAATACACTAAAGGCAACGTCCGTGAACGAAATAATTGATCAGCATATTACTACTTGAAAAGAGCCAATCCAAAAAGACTACACATACTACATGATTATAACGATATGGCAGTCTGGGAAGGTAAAATTGTGGACATAGTAGAAAAAAAACTCAGTAGTTACAAGGGAGTAGGGGAGTGGAGGGAGGGATACCTGTCAGCACACATTCATCTGAACCTATCATGTGCAACAGGAGTGAATCCTAACGAGAACTGTGCACCCCAGTGATTGTAAGGTCAACATGGGCTCATGAATCGTAACAACGGCATCACTATGAGCACGATGTTGATCAGTGGGAGGCTTTATGTAGAGGTACTTGGGAAGGTGTACAGGGGGACTCTCTATACCTTCTGCTTGTTTTTTCAGTGACCCCAAAATTCCTTTAAAAAAATGAAACCTATTTAAAAGCAAAAAATAATGAACCATATAAACTTACAAATGAATAAGTTACAAGTTAATACTCAAAAAGTAAATATTCAATTTCTACATCCCTAAGAGATAATAAAACATATAACTAATTAGCATGTTGGCAATGATAAATTATGTTACATGAATAACCAATGTGAAGTTATGTGGCCACTACAGACATCGAGTTCCCTGGTAAATATTTTCCAATAGATTTCAGCTTTGATTGAATATTGAGTCCATATTGCTTTCTCCAGACAGTAGAATTCAAATACATAAAGCAAAATTGAAAAGGAAAGGATGATTCTATTATCAAATATTTTCATTATGAACAGACTAAATTAGTGATTTTGTTCGGTCTTAGGTATGTCCGTATTCTTATTATTCTGTTATTTGTGGTAACATTAGGATTTTCTCTATCAGGTACCACCATGCAGTGTCCTACCAAATTTCCCATAGACTATGACCACAGTTCACTGTGCTCCTTCCTCTTTGTTCCTACCTCTCCCCCACCGCCTGACCCTTTGATGCGTCACCTCTATAGTCAGTTTCCAAGGGTTAGGATTTAATGTTGTCTTTCTCTGGTTCTTAATTTGGTTTCTCCATATCCATTTAGTAGTGACACCACCCAGTATTTATCTGCCTCTCTCTGACTTATTTCATTTAGCATTATCTCCTCCAAGTCCATCTACATTGCTGCAAATGGCATGAGGGTTTTTTTTTTTTGTTTTTTTTTTTTTTGCTGAGTAGTATTCCAGTGTGTGTGTGTCTGTGTGTACACACACACACACTACATAGTCTTGATCTACTCATCTTCCTCCAGGGTACTTAGGTTGTTTCCATACTTTAACTATAGTAAATAGTGCTGCAATAAACATGGGAGTAAAAGTTTTGTTTCTAATTAGTGTTTTTGAATCTGGGGGTTTAGATGCCAAGAAGTGGAATTATTGAGTCAAATGAAAGATCCATTTTTAATGTTTTGTGTTACCTCCATACTGCTTTCCTTAAGGAAGGAGCTGGGGGACTTCGCATTTCCACCAGCACTGGAGGCGGGTTCCCTTCCGCCTCATCCTTGCCAGCACTTTCTGTTTCTGGCACCTTTGAGCCAGGTCACCCTTACAGGTGTGAGATGATGGCTCACTGAGGTTTTGATTTGCATTTCTTTGATGACAGGTGATGTTGAATGTGTGGAAAGAGTTAAATTTTATGGTGCTTTTTACATGAAAAAGTTGACAAAGTCATAGTTTCATGAACACACTCAAAATATTTTCAATTGTTCCCGATAAAGCCCACATATCTTAATTATGCTCTTCTACATTAAAAAGCAAATATATGATGTTTATACATCAAAGAAATGGATATTTTAGTACTAATACAGAGAAAAAATGGCATAGGTACATATTTCCCATAGCTCTATAAGGAGGAACACACCATCGGGATAATCATATGCTTTATTTTTTGATTCTAGAATATTATTGCTTCAGATTGACGGTGTTAGTAACGGAAGAAGCTATTTTATAAGTGTTTAATTGCTTATGAGATAGTTCTGGGGTTTTCAGAAGGATTTTAAATCTATTCTGTCCTCTGAAAGAACATTTACTTCAAAGGCAAATGAAAATTATACACTGATAATTTTAGGTTACTTAAATGATAAAAATACATCAAATATGTTTAATTCCCAGAGAGCTTAGTTAGTCTTGCAAAATCAGGTGTTATTAACCATGGGTCCAATATGACCCAAGATAATAGCAATCTCGCTTTAATCCTGGCAAATGGTATGCTTCCATGGAGGATGGCTAGAATGCGTAAGTGGAGGTTAAACAGAGAGTGGAAGGGCAGAGCAGGGAAGAATTAGGCATCAGACAGAACTGGAGAGGTGCACAGGCCAGCGGCATAGGGGAGCCAGAGTAGCAGTCTAAGAGGAGCTCATGGTAACCCCTTTCTAAACATTGCTCAGGAGTTGAGATGGCATCACTTACAGGAGTCCACATGCAAACCTCCCATCTGGAAGCTTGTCCATTACATGAGAGAAGGTTGCTTACCATGCACATTAGTACTTCAATGAAAGTCTGACCAAGAACGGGACAAAGTGAACTATGTTTATTCAGTGTGCAGACCTTATTGATCTCTGAGGAAATCACAGAAGCAAAGAAGGTTTACACATATATTATTATTCATTAGTTAATTCAGATGATGGCAATTTAGTTGCTTAAACATTTTTTAAAGGGCAGACTGTTATTAAAGATTATTTTACAAACTCCCATTATTATTTTGTTATAAAACCTTAGGACATTTAAACATCAACAGAGGAAAGTTCTGTGAGTAGGAACTGCATGTAAAATGCAAATTAGAGCTTACTTCAGTAGCAAATATATTAGAACTCAAATTAAATAGAAGTATATACATTATTTTGAAAATGGATTTATTTTTCTGACTTGAAGTTCCCCCAACCCTCAAAAATTCCTTTCATTCCCTTTATCTATAATGGCAAATATTAATTATTGACAAACTGAAATATCAAAAGAAAACTTTATTCTTTAACTGGAGTCTCTAAACTAAGTCATAAAATTCAGAAATTATACTAAATTTCTGAAATGATGAAATAATGTAACTCTGAATTCTCAAGTATCTCCATCTATATTCCTCTGGGGTACGGAAGCATCATTTTCCCTTCCTTAAAGTTAATGGGAATTTTAAGGGAGATAAAGAATATCAAGATAACAGAAAGACATTTTTTTATAAAGAAAGTCTTCAATATCTGATACTTATCAATAGCCTATTAATTAAATGGTCAATGTTATTATCCCTCCAAAAGAACCAAGCTTAAAACAGAAAGGTATTATAACTTGAACCTCTGTTTATCTTTGAATGATTTATCTCCCTCCCTGTACTGCTATCCTGGTTCCTGGATATTATTTTCTTTGCATGAACAGAGCCATAAGTGATTATCTGAGGCCATTGCAGAGCTAAATTGAGGAAGTTTTCATGTACTGGCCTTTCATTTTTTCACTGATTTCCTCATGAAACCTGATGTTGCTCCCCAGTCTCGCTCCAGAAATTAATTCCACGTGATTGGAAACTCATCAGTATTTTGCATTAACTGGGGGCATGTCTGAGAATGTTAACTATGGAAATATGTATTACCTGTTTAAATTACTAGTCCTTTCCACTGGCGAAGTGAATACTGACTTAGCAGAATTTTCTCCTTGGGACCCTTCAAGGGCACTGTAGGATAAAGAGAAGCCAGGAGATTCTCATCCCTCTAGCATTGAGTATAAGATAATGGTTGAATGATGATATTTTTGTTCACATGAATAAGTGAGCTTGTACAGCTCACTTATATGCATGTAGATGATGAATCTTTGATATTTACAAAAGGTATTTAAATGAATGTTTTGCTTGTTTTTCTTTTGTTTTAAATTATTTCTTTTGGAAATGCAAACAGCTTTAGAAAGTCATTAGTGTGTATTTTTTTAATTTTATATATAAATACCACATTGGCTTGAATTTTAATTTTTTATAAAAAGGGAATATTATTATTTACATAATTAGTGAGCATAGAAAACAATTTTGAGCCAGGAAAAGAAATTTTCAAAGGATTGATAATGTAGCAGTGCTAAATTTAGAAAGCATTATATATACAAATGAATTTTGCTTCTACAATAAGAAGGAAACATCTTTCCCTCAGACTTGTCTTGAAAATCAGACATGTATGATAAATAATTTATGAAGATGATCCTTTTTTAATAAGGATGAACAACACTAATATTTACCTTAAGATGCTACTTTAGCTAACCATGCCATACCAATCTTTTTTTATTAATCTGTTTTTTCCTAGCATCCATGATTTGTATTTCATGTTATGTGATTATATGAAGGAATAAGCCATATTTTAAGTGGCATTTATTATATTTTGGAAATAAAACTTTGAATATAACATCAAGATAGAAACTGATTTAGGGGTGGCTGAATAATAGTTTAGCACAGACAAAATACCTATTTGACTCTGAATTAAAAGTCTTTGAAATAAAATCTGAAGAGAGCTAATTCATAATCTTAAAAAGACTTTAGGAATGTTTTACAGACAAGTCAGTATCTTACATTTTTTCATGCACATGTAATTTAGATATTCAATAGGGTATTGGTTTATTAAGTACATATATACATATATACATATATGTGTGTATACATATATGTGTGATGCATATATATATATGCATCCCCTAGCACTTTCTATGGCAATTTAATAGAATGAAATTCTTTTGTTTAATTTTAGTAATATGTGAGGACTGGTGGTATGAGTTGAGTCAGACTATTTCAATTTATAGACATCTAAACTGACTACAGAACATTGTCAAGATATTTTTATTTGTACCAAAGGGTTACTTTCCAATATTAAAAGTATATTTTTGAACCCTTGCTTCAATTACCTTTATAGTAGAAGGAATTACACCTGTTACACTGATGTGTAAAATTGAAACAGAGCAAATAATCTCCACTCAATCCTATTATGATAAACAGTCACACCAAAGAATGGCATGTTCTTCCCTTCCCAGCCCCAGCCCCATCTATCTATTGTATCTGTCACTTTTTTTGGAGGAGCTGAGGCTGACTTTTATTGGGAAGGCTTACCCACACCAAGATGGTCTTTTGTTTTTTTTGTGTTTAAATTATGGTGATGAATCAAGTTCAGCTGAAAATCATATATTTGTCAGATTTTTTTATTCAAAGGTCAACTATCAGTTCACTTCAAAATTGTTTGAATTAAACATGATTATAGCCTCTTCAATAGGATAATTACTTTATTCTTATTTGTTTGAGTTCAAGGTATCTAAATTGCTTATCAAGAAAGAAAGTTGTGTATAACAATTAAGCTGGTTGACATTCTACATGCTCCTTTTTTAAATACACTTTTTATAGTTCAACAATACAGCACATTTATCTTTAAATAATATGAGAGACTTAGTTAACTCATAACTTCAAGATAAAGGATAAACTCCCATTATTTTCAAGGATGTCAGTTTTGGGGGATGGTTACCCACACAAAGCCCTACTTAGTTCTCTCTATACAAGCATGGTTGTAAAAAAGTCCTCTTATAAATAACATCCATTGCAATGAAAAATGGATGCAAGAAAGTGTGATCTTGACTTAGAAGAAAAATACAAATAACTGCAGGATAACTACAGCATACTCTTAGTACAATCAAAACAACAACATGGTTAAAAAACCCACTAGGAATTGTCTTGCTGTTAATCTCAATCATGTCTTCACTCTGTGCAGGCTTGTCATCAGGACAGTTATTTAACCTCTCTAGACCTCAGTTTTTTCTTTGGGAATAATAATAATCATGATATCTATATTAAAAGTTAGTTATGAGAACATAAAGAATATAAGTAAGGAATTCAGATCGGTCCCTGAAATACATTATGTAGTATAATAGTTTCATGATTACTTTCTCCAGTTCTGCTCTCTTTGCTTCTTTTCACCCCTGAACCCTCAGAAATTTACCCAAAAAAAATTCCAATAGACTGCATGAAAAATAACAGATAGTATAAATGGTTAAATCTTAACAATGTACGTGACATGTTGCTTTATCTTCCTTTAGTAGGAAAAAAAAATGGATATATGCACATAGACACACACACACTTTTGCAAAGCCTAATTTCATGACATTTTTCTAGCTTGTTATTAATGTTACTACATGTTTTAAACTGCCATTATTTATTCAGAAATTGAAGGAATCCTAGAACTCATATCATCTGTCTAAAGTGATTAGAGAATTTTTCAAAATTTTACATCATTTTGTTACACACCAGCTATTAGAGACTTTCTGTGGAAACAATAGCAACTCTTTATTCTCCAAAATCTGTTATTTTTGGATTATTTTTTGCAAAATGCAGATAGCCACCTATAAAATCTGAAATAATGACTCGTTTGCCTTAAAGACATACTGTTTTCTAAAAAGATTGTAATGTTCATGTTACTGTCCTGGACACAGGGAATTAGAAAGTTTGTTGTGTATCAAGACTACAGAATAACTGAGATTACTGAATGAAAACTAATAGCATGGCCTCCCTGGTGGAGCAACAGGTTAAGTGCAGCACTGTGGAGCTGTTCTATGTTCAGCAGCCGTGGAGCGAGTTCTATGCAGCGCCTGGGAGCTTCCCACGTGGCGCAGAAAACCTCTCCTGCCTTGCCCACTGCTCCCCTCAGCAGTGTATTTCTGTCGATCTGCCTGTGCTGCTCCCCACTCTGTCTCTGGTGAACCCTCTCACGGTCCCACACCTCTGGCCTGTACCCCAGCTTGTATGTATAAATAAATAAATCACTAAAAAAGAAAACGAATAGCAATAAAAATAATGAGTTTTTATAAGTTGTATCCTATTGGAGGAACAATTTATTATAAGGTAAAATGAAGTTTGTTAATTTGTACATCAACCAAAAAGAAAATTACCAAAAATGTTTTTCTAGGAAAGGAGTTTTTTTTTCCTACTCTACTATACATTAGGTTTTTATTCTCAGTATAAAACTAGGATATAAATTAAATTTGTTATATTTTTGTGTGTATTAGGAAAACAACGAAGCCTTAATATAATTTAGAAAATTATATTTGCCTTTGTTCACTTGACCACTAATATATTTCCCCCAAATGATTCAGTTAATGTTATTTTTATTGCTGTCCATATAATTGACATAATAATGGATAATAATATATATAATACTGGACAATAATAGAATTGCTTATTGGTATTCTATCACAAGTGATTTTAACAAAATGGTATCCATTTACCATCTATTAGGGTATTTTTACTAGGATTATTTTTAGAAACTAAGCTTTTTCTTGCATAAGAGAAATTTGTGAAGATAGAATTATATCATAATATATTTTAAAGTTATATGTTGACTTTGAGTTACCTCCCTTTCAACTAATATTATACATTTATTTTATTTATGTCATGGAAACATTAATGCAATTTTTTACAAGCACATTTTAATCAAGAAGTTTTACTTGTGGTAAGTAAAAGCTTTGGGGGATGGATACCTAAAGCAGAAGGAGGGAAGTGGATTATGTTGCTGTTTGTAGAGGCTCACACTGAAGTTTGAAATATAGCCGGGGCCTCTTTGTACAGAATATCAAATTGTATTTAGCTTTGAAATGATGAAATATTTTCAAACTGTGGATATGTTTTCCTTTTCATTTAGCTCTCATCTTCAAATATTCCTTCTAAGAGAATATATCCAAAGTTAGATTAACTCCATGTAAAACCTCCCTGACTTTGCAGGGAGAGAAGGACCGGTCTTGCTTTCTTTTCATACCCTGTCCAGTGGCTCTGGCGGTGTCTAGTGCACAGGAGCTTTTCTGAGCTGTGACTGTTGTCCCAGCACTAAATGCACTGCATCAGAATACATGTACTATGATCCTATGTCATGTCCTTAAACCGCTAAATATCAATGAGCTGCCCCAGGCTGTTATCCGTAGCTTCTAGAAAACAGTTGTAAAGACAAACTCATGTTTACAAGGGGACTGGAACTATCAGAAGTTGTTTGACATGCCTTAAAACAGGTTATCTCTTTAAACAAGCCAGGAACTGTATGTAAATCTGAAAAGATTATTTTCAAAGCCAATGCACTAATTTTGAAAAAATAACAAACACATTGATATTATATAGAGATAGCATAAATATAAAAGAAATATATTCTCAGCTATAAATTGTGTCACTTTGAAAACCGCTTTAATTGCTGATAATATAATCTGATCTTTTAAGTATTTAAATATATATATAGTATATATATACACGTATATGTATACGTGTGTATATATATGCATATAATCTAAAAACTCTGGATTGAAAACTATTCTGTATATAAACTCATGATTATGCATCATTTGGAGTCTTAGTTTCTATAGTCTTGATTTGTGAAGATGAATTTACATAAATTTCTGCTAACAAAATCTACTATCCATGCCGGCCTTCAGAGTTAGAGTCTAGTCCATCTCAGTAATGCCTAAACACATACATAGAAGGTACATGTTTTACATGCTGATAAAAGTGTGTGGTTAGGGGTACATAAAGTTGCAAATGTTGAAAGCAATATAATAGTATACTTCTGAAGAGTAATATAAAATTTGGTCACATACTTCTCCTATGGGAAAATTGTTTTAATTTTAAATAAAAGACTGATATTTTAGGTTAACTTCTCAGCTTGTGGTATATGTAATATTTAACCATAGCTAAATATTCTCTAAAGAGGATTTACACCTTAATTAGTATAGTACAATCTTAGGTCCACTTGATGTAGTATAAAATCAATTACCTCCACTTTATACACACACAGACACACACACACACACACACACACACACACACACACACACATGCATACATATATATTTGTATCAACATCACATTTTAATCGCAGTCACCTGCCCATAAGAAAATGTATTTTTATGGGCATGTCAATATCAATATCATCTAACACCCTTCCAACATAACACATGTTCAATCAGAAGATAGAGACCGCCTATTTCTCCTAATGGAATACATACCAATGACAAGAACCTATATATTATATACATTTTATTAGATATCTTATGTGTTTTATATTACATATATTCATTATTTATGATATATTTTATATTTCATATAACCTATTTATATTATATGTGATACATTTATTATTTAAATGTTAAAAAAAGATTATATTATCAGCAAATATATCATCTTCAATGTGACAAAATGCATAGCTTAGAGTTTATTTTTATATAAGGGAAATCTAGTACTATATAACTTAAAAATTATGACACAGGGTCAGTGTGGGATGACACAGTATGCTTATTTTAATGGTTTTCTTACCAGTGATAACCACAAAGTGGTATATTTACCTCCCTAAGCATAACAGCACTTCTGGGCCACAGATACTACTGCCTAGATTTTACTGACTGTCCTGTGGCATAGGTATGCCCTAGACAGTGCAGGTTTCTTCTTTTTTGTGCCAATATCTTTCACTTGCAAATATGTCCTGATTTATGCAACAAATTATGTGGTTTCCCTTTCCATAGACCAAGGACTACATTAGCTACTAGTAGTCTTTGTGTTATCTCATTTCATTTCTAATGCAATTCTACATGTTGCTATATGAAGAAAATAATATTCAAAGTGTTTAGAGGACGTGGATATAAACCACAACAACTATAAATGCCAAAGCTGGGATATGACCCTCAAATATTTTCTTAGGCTACGTACTATTTCCAAGCACATTGATTTTACTCACACACTTATCAGTTGTCTCATAGTCATCCAGCAGATCAATATGAATGTATGCTCTAAAATGTCTAAACATTTATTGAGTCATTGATTGACTGATCGTAGTAATAGTGCATTGTAACATTACATAATTTTCAGGTTAAACTTAAATCTAAAAATAGTTTTTTCGGGGGAGGTAAATCATCCAGCGATTGACCTTTGTTAATTATCAAAAATGATTTCATTCTAATCATCATCTATTCAACAAGTAGAGATTTTCTATGCCCTAGCAATGAGGTATAAATGTACTGTTTTTTCTTAATAAACTTAGAGTTAAAGGGGGAAAAGATTGACACAAGTGTACTAAGTGTAATAAATGCTTTGCAAGAGGTATCACAGGATATATAGCAACATATGAGGTCCTACAGTGAAGTCTTGAGTTATTAGAATCTCACCTTTGAGAGCTGAGGCCTAGGGAGCAATAGGAGTTAGCTAGATAAAAGAAGCAGCCTAAGAAAAGAAGTAATATGTAACAAGTACTTGCTTTTAGAAAATAAGTTGTCTAAGGTATCTGGACATCTGAACTCCAGAAAGGGCATATTGGATGTGAGGATGCGAGAGTGCTATGAAAACAAGGGCGAAAGCAGTACCATTAAATCCAGAGTACTTCTTATCATGATTCTGCATGTGAGTGAGGGAGTCTAAATAATTTGTCTAACATAAATTTTAGAAAAATCAAGTTTATGAAAACATATTGATTAGTTATCAAGTGAGTGAAAGGGTCAGTGCAATTGTTTTCAGTCTGAGGTAATTTTATCGCCCCCAGCAATATTTGACATTATTTTTAAAATTAAGAAGAATATGAAGAGCACTAAAGAAAACCCTTCTCCAATGAATTGTTTGTATATCCATTTAATAACAATTATAAAGAATCCAATAGGCACCAAGTACTAGGAATGAGAAGCAAGAACCAAACCAATGTCAAGAAATGTCTATTCTAGGCCAATAATTAAAACAGAGCTAGTGAACACTTCATATCACTTACCATCATCCATTCCTCCCTCCTTCCTTTCAAATATAACTGCTTTTTATGTTTCACCTTATTCTCCATTAGGTTAGGGCTCCTAATTTTCTAATAAGTCTAACCCAGTGTCACTCGACTGGGTAAGATTTGTTCCTAGGAGATATTTGACAAATCTCAAGGAGCTGTTGATCACCCCAATTTATAGATTTACGATATAACATCTAGTGAATGTAAGAATGCACACACACAAAAAAAAACCCAACTATTTGTTCCAAAATATCAGTAATGATGATGTTGAAAAACCCTAATGAAATTGTTGAAAGAAAAATCTGCGGGGTTTTGAACTACTATAAAAGTATTTATGAAAATACCTGAGCTGTTCTGTGGAATGAGAATGCTACACAGTTTAATGGATCACAAATATCATAATTGTACTAAAAAAATGTTAAAATACTAAAGTTAAAGTAAAGTTAATTTACTCTCCTAAGAGACAAGAGGAAACCATTTATATGCTTTGTGGGTCTAGGAAAATTATTCTCCTAAATTACCCAAGTTCTACTGATATGTTTTTATAACATCTTTTTGCCATTTTTCTCCCAGGATAATCTGCAATGATGCTTCCCTTTATTTACAGGAAATCCAGAGCCTGTGTTTATATAACTGTTCAATATTCATAATAGACACAGACTATCATTACCTCTATGAGGAGTTTTTGCCTCTTTTTAATATGCTTAGCAAAAAAATACCACTAGTTACTTCCAAGAAGATCTTGCTTTTCTGCTTGTATCTTTCTACTACTCTGCGCGCTTTCTCCTCTCTCTCTCTCTCTCTCTCTCTCTCTCTCTCTCTCTCTCTCTCTCTCTCTCTCTCTCACTGCCTCTGTGGTCTGCTTCTGCTCTGTAAAGGGATGGTTCTCTCCTGCCAGCTTTTAGACAAAGAGTACTTTTTGTCAGACTGAGTCTGGAGTGAAAGCTTCCTTCCTTCCCTGAACACAAGCATGAACTCATGCTGTCTGTGGACCCCATTACACAGGCTTCTCGGCTGTTAGCAAGTCTATGCTCATAAATTATAACAGCTTCATTTTCAAACACTTTTTGTAAGGTCTAAACCTCCTCCCCCATTAAAAAAAAAAATCTGCCTCCCTGTTGAGTCTATTGGATAGTGCAATAAATATTCACCAAAAGAGTAAATGTTAATTGTTTATTCACCCCTTTATATAACCTCTAACTGAAATCCATACTTAAAGGAATAAACCTGCACTTGGTAAATTAAATGGCAAATTTTGAACCTATAATTCTTAACTATCATAAAATAATGTCAGTTTGACATAGGATTGCATCATCTTACATTTTTTGGATACTCAAAAGCTTTATTTTAAAATTCCATTAGGTGTCATTTTCTCCCCAGTGCTGTTAAAAAATATAGCACATGTGTGCGTGTGTGTATCTCTCTCGTAGTGTTGGATGTGATATGGTAATGTACATATGAAATGGTGTGATCTTATATCTCTTAATTATGTTCAGTATTGCAAACCAATGTTAAATCAAAATTAAATAAATAAAATGAAAAAATATGAATTTCAAATATTTTTATTTACGAATTTTAGGTATATAAATCCTGAACCAGTCTTTCTAAAATTTGAAATTCAAAAGTTCATTAGTTCAGTAACTCCCTAAAAATGCTAAAATTGATTCATAGGTGCAGTATAATTGTGATAGCTTAGGTTATTTTCAGAGTGGCTATTTTCACCCACCTTTTTACCTTTGGTATATAGGCCTGTGTCAGGTGTATACTTTTTTCATTCAGACTAGTACAAATTGAGACAAAAATATTTCATAAGAATTTTGCAAGCCACAATGATATTTCTTTCTTTGCAATGTGTGTCATTTGTAATCTTCTTGATACTTGTATTTATAAATGCCAATGTTTCCTCCAAAAAGATATAAAGCAAATAAATTATTAATGTTTCTGCATCAATCAGAGATTTATATGACTGCAAAGGAAAATGAGATCAGGAACATCACAGAGAAGTACTTTTCTATTTATTTGTAAGTTATATTTATGAAATGGATGTTTTCCTAAAAAATGCATATATAAAATTGTTCTAAATTGAATCATATTTTGTATCTAAAGTTCGTATCATTAGAGTTTAGCCAAGAATGCTTTTGTAGTGCTATTTATTAATTTATCTTAAAAAAATAAAAGTATTTATATACCTGATTTCATTTAAAAAAAACAAAACATATCTATATATTGCACTCATCATGTGATATGATGGTGTTATGCATTATTTTTAGAAAGAATTATCTCAGTATAATCAGACTGTTTTTGGTTATATGCCTTGCAATTCGTTATTGTAATAATCTACTCAGAAATCCACAGTTTAAAGTTGACTGACGTGTCCTACCACTAATGTTGACTGCAACAGGACTAGGTCTAATGTTGTGTCATTGATAGTCAAATACACTGACTTTTCAGTCAACCCTAATTTTTTTCTTCAACAATTTGTCTGGCTATTTTCCCTGACTTGGAAAGTACAACGTCTATGCTTTCAACTTTCACATACTAATACTTCTGAAAGGAGACATGATCTGCTTAGAACTGCATCAAGAGGGAGCATTCCTGTTGGACTTTTTGTTTCAAACAGTGGTACAAAGTGGTGGTACAAAATATGCCCTTTTTGGATTTCTAATTTTATGAAGAATCGATATGACTTTGGTAAGTAAAGTCTCAGTTGACGTTTCATTTTCCTAAAATATCAATTAAAATAAAACAAATATAGTAACAAAATTTTACCACAATTATGAAAGATAAATGTAAAGGAAGATGAGAATAAAGAGATTCTACATCTCTGAGAAACTTAAATTCTCTATGACTTTAATAGTGATATATACTCACATGTTCTACAATATTTAGCTGATGCTTCAAAGCTATTAAACACAAGATATTACTGACTCCCTTGGCTTAACTCTAGGAAAAGAGCTAGAAGAGAATTCAATATTGGAACATTTTCTTAGGGTTTACTGGTACATTCATTTTTCCCTGCTGCCAATGATAGGCAACTGAGAGCAGATATCTAGAAATATCTTTATGATATAAAACTTTAGGGGAGGCACCTAGAATCAACTTAGGTATTTTTCAGCATATTAAAATTGACCAGAATAGATATGAAAGCCAAATCTGAGTTACAAAAAGAAGGTATAATGATTATTCAAGGAAGCTACTGAAGGAAGCAATTGAATGAATTTTCAGAAAGAAGCTATATGTGCTTGAAACTAAAAAGACATATTATGTTACTTTTGAATAAATGGATACAACAAGATGCATAAACAAATGAAGTGATATTTATAACCAGGTGTTTGAAAAAACCACTGAATTAATTCATACTATATTTTGATCAATATGTCTTTAACAAAATTTATGAAATTTTCTATAACAACTTAAAAAATCTAAGATCACAAAAAATAAATGTACAAGTGCTTTGGAAGAAAAAGGAGAGATTTAATGTTAAATGCAATGGAGAGGTAGGATATTGAAGTATAATGAGTTAGAGTTTTGATAGTTTCCTTGGAACCTTCAGAGGAAAGCTGCATTCCTAATGATTGATCTTTTCCCTTGAAATTCAGATTTCTCTGTAGTGGAAGCAAGTTGTTTTCAGTTAGGATAACAGAAATCCTTTAAAAGTAGTCTTACTCCTTTTCAATAACACAGCATTTGCCAGGCAACCTCCTGATTTTATTTATTTATCTGAATAAACTACTTACTTGGAAGGGACTATGGTCAGCAGATGCCAAGTTCTCCTACCCAGTTGTAAATTATTAGTATTCTGGCTTATCAATCAATCTCTTTTAAGTATGATCACTAAGAACCAGAGACTGATCACACTTGGATATACTGACTGAAGTGAGTATCTGAACCAACAAAGCTGGGTCAGAATGAATCTGTGAGGGTGTGACTCCCCAGTGAGGCAAGACCTGGGCAGGAAGCTGGCCTACCCATCAAATAATTATCTGAAAGTACAGGGAGCCTGCAAATTTCAAAGCAATACTCCTGGCTTGCAGAATGGTACTGAAAGCTATTACAAGCTCTGAGAAATTGTAGAGTTAGAATACTACAGAATTAAACACCAACTACTTAGTGAGTAAACTGAAGATTGAAGTGAATTGGGTAGTTTGACAAAAGTAAATACTCATAGACTGTTTCAACTGATAGATCAATGGAAACATTTGGATGTCTTTGGGATGGCCAGCTTCTGCTAAGATAGAAAATCAGGATACTGAGATGAGACCCAAGTAGTAAGGAAAGCTGGCTTGGATATAACAGAATTTTGAAATACCTAGAGTTGACTTTTTTTTTTTCCTCCTCAGGTCCCTGATTAAGACAGCCTACAAAGTCATACTGAATGTTCCACGATGTTCAATTAGATTTTAACACACAAAGTGCTCTGTTTTAAGAAATTCTATACCAACCACTTCTATTTGGGTTATAGATAAGAGATAAGTAATTCTTTTTAACATAGATGACAAGGAAGTTACTGATGTGATATCATTTCTGTTGGTTGAGAATGCATAAAACAAAATAGGATACTTTATTTTTCTAATTATGAGTGTCACTATAGATTCTAGAAAAAGTACAACTATGATTCCTAAATCATTTTGAGAGTAATGTTTATGTACATTCATATCTAGAGATAAATTACCACTAATCAATAGAAGATGTTATAATTGAACATGTAAAATAAATATACCAGTAGTTCAGAGGTATTCAGAAATGAGCATATAGTGTTAGTGGATGGTCTATTTCGAGTTTCAAACAATTCTAATGCTTACACCAACAATTTATAATTTTGTATTGAAATAAATAGCAAATCAACAATGATTATTTTCCAGTCTATCCACTTAGAGCATGTGTTTCAAAGCTATAGCAACAAAACATGAAAATTATTGATCTTTCCCCAAGCATAAGTCTAACATAGGTAGGTGGTAAAGTAATGTTAACAGAGTGGGCACTAAGTTAATGATTATTGAGTCAACAGATGTCCTGTATTTGGTTATTGATTCAACTAATTTCTGACTCCATGTGACTTTGGGAATGTAATACTCTTGAGGAGTCAGTTATTCCATCTGACTGTTTTCAGACTAGATGAAACAAACTTACTTATTAAAATTCTTTGACTACTATGAACTTATATATCTATATATTTAAATGATTTCATAATGGAGATATGCAAAAGCTCACACCCATTTTAAAATATACCTAAATAAAACTATTTACCTACATTGAAAATATAGAGTCAAAATATTTCTGGCAGATATTTGCCATCTTTTGATATCCAGGGTTGATTTGGATGTATCAGTTACCTCAGTAAATTTCCCCTTCC
The DNA here is from genome assembly GCA_004024925.1 of Scalopus aquaticus. NCBI lineage: Eukaryota > Metazoa > Chordata > Mammalia > Eulipotyphla > Talpidae > Scalopus > Scalopus aquaticus. Next base: position 66,838 of record PVIJ01000727.1, read on the forward strand.
TCTCCATTTTATGCACTTTTCCCCAAACCATCTTCTTGCTTGAAATGAGCTCTGAATTTTCTCTAAAAAGGGACAATTATACATTTTCTTTTCAAGTTGAAGATAAAATTAGACTAAGTTCCAGTAGCATTCTTTTGGGTCCTATGTACAAATGTCCTGACATGTATGTAGTCTCTGGCCTCAGAACTGGACAGTTAGCAGTGAGCTCTACCATGATGAAGCCTATGACCATTCCTGGATTATCATGTTGTCTAAATTGCCATTTAATCAGTGAGCAGATTAACCTGCAGGGGAGAGGTGGGTCATGTTCAGGAAAAAGACAAAATGAAAGAATGAAAAGGTGAGATTGTACTTAAGAAAACTGGGATCCTCAATAAATTTTCTGAGATGTGAGATTAAGGAAAGGAAAATCAGTAAATCTGTGGCAAATCAGGGATTGATTTGACAATGAGGATAAACAATTTGTTTCTCATGGACGTGGTCACTTGAAGCTAGTATTTGATCAAGATAATCAGAATGGAATAAGACAACAGAGCAGCTAAGGGAAAGACTTTGGCTGCTACATATTAGTTAACAACTTTGGTTAAGTTGAAGACTCAGACACGGTGAAATAAGTAGAAAGTAAAATAAATTTTATGGCGCCCAGAATGTATAATCCAAGGCGTGTCAGGGCACGCCTTGCTGGAGGGCGAAGCCCCAGAGGGGTCTGAGTCGGCAGGTGCTATCCAGCCGCCCTAATAGTGCTAAGAGGAAGTGCTGGAGCAGTGGTTCCAAATTAAGTTATATCACCACTGCATAGAACATCCTGTAGTTTGGAGCAAGGGATGGAATAGGATATGTTTTTTTTTATTTAATTTTTTTTTTAATTTATACATACAAGCTGGGGTACAGGCCAGAGGCGTGGGGCGGCGAGAGGGCCCACCAGAGACGGAGCGGATAGGAGAACAGGCAGATCAGAAATACACTGCTGAGGGGAGCAGTGGGCAAGGCAGGAGAGGTCTGCCGCACCATGTGGGATTCTCCCCGGCCGGGCGTCGAACTCGCGTCGCCGCTGCCGACAGCTCCACAGCGCAGCGCCTAACCGCTGCGCCACCGGGGAGGCCCGGAATAGGATATGTTTAATGATCCTTTTCCACTCTAAAGTCCCTATCAACAGTAAGTATTATCCCCTGTTATTTATCTAAGATACAACTTATATCTGGAAGATTTTTAAAATGGAGCTTTTGTCATTAGTCTTATACTCTCTCTGTGCATGCACTCTGCAAAGCACTATCACTGAACAAGGAAAGAGCACAGCATTATCTCTGAGCTTCCTTACATCCCATCTACTGATAAGAGGTGCAAGTCTCTATGGCAGAGGGTTTAGGTGTCATCAAGTCTAAAGCCGCGTGAGGGGCTGCGCAGGCTGGGTTGTCTCCCATCTCCCAAACTGTGCTGCTGCTCCAGACTCAAGATTGATTTTTAATTCTAAGTGTGAGTATCTCAGACAATAAAACATTGTTTACATGTATCTTTCTTACTCTTTTCTTAAAGTGCTTTCACTAGCCCATAGAAGCAAACAATCGTGCTTTAATGCCCTGTTTGCATTTCCTAGGGTGGTGTGACAAAGCACCATAACTAAGTGACTTAAAACAACAGAAATTTATTGCCTCACAGATTTGGAGGCCTGAAGTCTGAATTCAAGGGATCAGTCCACCTAGGTTCCCTCAAATAACTCTAAGGAAGGATCTTCCTTTGCCTTTCTGCTTGCTGACAACCCTTGGCATTTTCTTAGATCATATACACATCAGTCACACGGCTGTCTCTCCCTATTTGTTTCCCTCTCATCTCTCCTACGTTCATGTCTATCTCTTTGTCCAAATTTTCCCTGTCTGTAAGGACACTAACCTCACTGTATTAGCGATCTCCCTGTTGATCTCTTTTCACTTGATTACCTCCATAAAGGCCCTATTTCCAATAAAGTCACATCAGAGGTACTGAAAGTTAGGACTTCAATATATCTTCTTTTGAGGAGATACAAATCAATCCACAAAAGCCTTCAGCACACATTGTGGACCTGTGTTGCCATATACTGTTTTACCGCGCCAATGTCTCTCCTGGTGGGTAATTTATTTCAAGGTCTCTATGTGGCATACTGTGCTCAATTTAAGGAAATTTTTCCTCCAGGAATTATATGTGGTGCTGTAGGTGGGTGGGAAGGCTGGTTATCTGCTCAGAAGAGGTCCGGTTTATGAGGATACAGATCAACACTCTTGTTCAGCTATTGAGCCTGCAATACCAGCAACACAGAAGTCAGTGGAAACAATGTTAAGTTATGAGATACACGGAAATGAAGGAGGAGGCAGATTGTGAATGAGGTTTGTTCAGGAAAGGCTTCCCTCATTCTGTTCTTACTATGCTGCTTCTCAGACTGGATTTCTCTTTTCCTGTCAATTTGCCACATTTGCTCAAAAAGGAAGCCTAACTTTTAAAGTTACTATGAAGAGAACTTTGTTTTATGTTACACAAAAGTGACTCTAATATTAAAAGATTAATCCCTTTTGCCTCTAAACATATGATTAACCATAAATTATCACACTAGACCTGATCACGTCTTTCAAAAGCCTATTAAAAAACAAATTAACCTTTTCTCTCTAGGCTGAACTCCCTTGTTAATATGAAAATCAGGAGTAATTCAGGGCTCTTAGCTTTTGTTATCCTAGCCATATTCCTTTGTGTTTTTCAAGTTGAGTTGTGACTGGAGAGTGAGTCATACCAGCTTAATTAATTTAGTTAAGAACCAATTAAAAGCAGTATTTTGTGCATGAGAAAGCTTGTCTGAAGTGTTTTGGATTTCAGCAGGAGTTTCTGTAATACCCAGGCTTCTGTATAGATGGCTTGAGCCTTGTGAAGGGGGAACACTTACTTATTGAGTAAGACAACTATTAATTCCTAATCATAAGGGAATGCACATGAGTTTTCAGTTTTAAAGAAACTGCAATTTATGTTTGCTCTCATAAATATATACTACACAGCAAAAATTATTATCAACTCTCTTATTGCTATAACAATGTGACAAGATTTATTAGTAATTAATCCATAGATTTTCTACCTCCAGTACACAAAATTATCTAAACATGCACTACAGAAGATTAAAGGGACATGTACTCTTTCTGTATCTTTCCCAACCCACTAATTTAGAGTAGAGCAAAATGATACAGTATATTTTAAAAATAGTGAGATCTAAGTGTAGAATGGTTTAAAGGACTGTGGTCTTCAGATGTTTTTCCTGTAGAAACATGTTGCTTAGAAAAAGCAATTAATACAGGTGTTTCAGTATCAGGTTCTCTAGGTCTCTGTAGGTTATCCGTACCTACATGTGGAGGTGAATTTAGCAAGTGTATGTAAACAATGTAAAATTTTCTGGAGACCTCCCCACCTCTGGCCTCTTGAGCAAACCAACAAGCTATCTTCAGAGGATCCATCTTGTATGCAGAAATTTACTTTGCTGAAGGTGTAAGTCAATCAGGTTTAACAATGTATGTGTAGCCTGTGCATCTCTCTAAGACATTCTTTAGGGGAGGAGACTGGATCCTACATTGCCTTCCTCTAGCATCAGTGTATCTTTGGATTGGGAGAATTTAGAGCCAGAAGTGTCTCTTACCAAGAACAATTAAATTCTTAGTGTCAATAATTCACAATGTTTGGCTCTTTAAACAGATGTCAAACGTAAATTTCTTGGAATCATTCTCACAGAGCAAAATCTGTTGGGCTGCTGCCTGGGTTCAAATCTTCACTTTGATTAGCTAATTCTTTGTTTAATTATTTTTGAGTATTTATTTTTCAGTTAACACATAAAATATATACTGGATAGAGTGGATAAATATTGGATAGTAAACAGTCTGATTTAAGACAGAGGTCAGCATGCTTTCTGTAAAGGACCAGATAGTAAGTATTTTAGTTTTTGTGAACCAGATGTCTCTGTCACAACTAATCAGCTCTGTAGTTGCAACATGATAACAGCCATTGATAATATGTAATCTAATGGATGTGACTGAGTTCCTATAAAACTTTATTTACAAAGGGGAGAAACTGACTCTGCCCTCAGGCCATGTATTTTTACCCTCTGATGTAAACTATGGCAAAGGCACTGAAATGTAAACATAACAAGACTTTTGCCCCTTTGTCCTCAGTTCCCTCAGGCTTAACTGAGAGGGTTAGTCTAAGGAGCCCAGAAGGTCTCTCCAGCTTTGCACTTCCAGTTCACATAGAGGGATGGTTCTTAGCAGTGACTCCAAGTTCTAAGTAGCAATAGCTCATTTTCTAGTGTTGTCTTTAAAAAAAAAAAAAAAGTGATGAGAAAATACAAGAACTTCTTTATGCATGAGTATTATCTAGATTAAAAATAGAGAACTGATAATGATTATAGCATTTATAATTTTGAATTCTCTTTTCTCAACAGACCATATACTTTGATTAAGGAAAAAAAGGTAAATTTAATACTACTTAGAAAGGTTTCAAAATACCATCTACTTTGGAGTAGGAAAGAGACTTCTGAAACTTGTGGATGAGAATTTGAGTATTAGAGATCTAAATGCTGGTTTCTACCACAAGGGTAGAAAGTGGTTTTCACCAAAAACATTTTTGAAGGGGTAACTTCACAGGGAAAATTCACTTTGCTGGAACACCTCATTACCCAGCAATGTAGAATAAATGGGGCATCGCTCTCTATTGATTTGCCACAACAGTCTCTGTAACTAAATGTAGCCTAAGGCAGTTCTGCAAACAGGAGGATCCCTGAATGTTTAATTGTTGCTTGAATAATTTTCCATTGTCATTACTCAGAGATTGGAATTTATTCTTATACTGGATGGTATTTTAACTATACACTTTCTATATTGTCTTTTCCAGCATATCAGAATTAGTCACCTATTTCAAGATTATTATTAAATGTATACATTGCTAGTAATTCCACAGCAGTGTGTCTCAAAACTACAGATACATAAGAAATCAGCCTTCGTTACTCAGTTCCACTAGGTTTAGATTCTTGCATGTATAAATTTTACTCATGTCTAGAGTATCCTTTATCACCTTTCCTTTCAATCCCATCATAATGAACCTGCCTCTCATAATTCAGAGAACAAGAATTCTATATATTTTATCTGAAGGTCTCAACGTGAGTTGGAACTGAACTCTGTTAGATTATTCAAACAGCGGTTTATCTGAAGTCCATGCACAGACTTTTTCTACACTAGCTTATTTCCCCTTTTAAACATAGGGTCCATTATTAACATCTGTTCAAGAGATACAACAAAGTTAGTTATTTAATTTACGTATGATTCTCTTGGTAAAAAGTAGCATGTTTATAAATAAACAAGCTGAAACATGGCTATTACATATTTGAGCAGACAGTAAATACTGAGTATGTATGATGTCTTTGTGTTTTACAATAAAGTAGGGTAGAGAGAGTAATGCAATCACATGGACACTCTGTGGTATGATTTTGGACCATGTTTATGTGACCAAATTGCATGAGTCACAATGTCTGATTCACCTACCCACACCCCAACTATTTTATTGTATCTTATTTTATTATTTACACTTAAAAGGACAGGTTTACTAGGGAAAGGAGAAAGAAAAAGAAAGACATCAGCACAGGCACAGGCAGGAAGGAGAGCAGCCACCCCAACTATTTTAAAACATTGTGTTATTGTCATTTTATCAGCTAATTTCTAGCCAAATGTTGATGCCTACTCTACTGAAACCTTTCTTTCATAAAGCCATTGCTTGTCCTGCTAACATCTCTGTTCCTGACCTTTTAAAGACATAACTCCTACAGGTTTAAGATGGCCATTTGCCTCATTGATATAATGACCAGACACCCCCACTTTTAAAACTCTGGTTTTATAAAAGTCTCAGAAGTATTACTAAATATAAATAAAATCATAAATACTGAAATACTGATTAAGGTTATGTCAAGGTATTTGAATGATCATGTAAATCTTTGTTTAAAATGGCCTGAAATTCTACAAATTTTTCAGTGCACTTTTATAAGAATAAAGACTGTCAGTTCTCTTGCATATTCTATCATACAGAAATGGTACTATTAAAGGGAAAACATTAGAGAGAGAGAGAGAGCAAGATAGGAATTAAAATAAAAACTGAATCTAGCTATCATGATGGAAAAATTGTGAAGGTAAAGAAATACTTATAAAGTTTTGATAAGGAATGGCTCTAGTAATGTCTACAAATGCAAACACACATCAATTTACAAATATGTAATCCTTTTAAATTCTTTCTCAGCTTCATGAAGGATATTTACCTTGACCTGGCTTATGTTTGAAGTACATCACATATTAATTAGGATTTTATATTTTTTATGCTCTTAAAAATAAGCTACTTTATAGTCCCAGAAATTTTAACAATCCACTATTTCAAAGAGGAATAAAAATACAAAAAAAGAAAAAGCATTGATCCAATAACCTTATTTCTGAGACAACTCTCACTTCAGTGTTATAGTGCATACATGTGAATGTTCGTGTTAATCTTTTTGCAGCTTTTAAACTGGTAATATATTTGGAACTGACTGGATTGACCAGTAACTCTACATAACCATAAATGGAAAGGATAAAAGACAAAGTGAGATTTATAGGTTTTATCTTCAAGGGAAAATCAAAAAGACTGAGAAAATAATTGTGTCTGTTAGAAAAAATATTATTTCTATTGGAGTGTATCTTTTTAAATAGAAGGGTATTTTTATACTCTATTAAAATTGTTCATCACCAATGTTCTTTGGGATTGTATCTCCCAGAAAAAGTAACGCCTTAAGGCAAAGGTTGAAGATTTTCTTAACAAGAAAAAAGTACTAGGAGATTTTCAAAGAAAATACAGTGTTTCTCTAATAAGTGCATTAATAATTTGCAAATGTGTTGTCACATTTAGGGCAACAATTTATAGCGCATTTCTCCCTAAGTATAAGAAATTCTGCATTAATTTAAATAAAATATAAAGAACTAAAACTAAGCAAAACTACTTGTTGAAACAGTTTTAAATTTAAAAGCTAGTTGATTCAAATCTTGTACTATGTGTTAACAGTTTATAAACTGTTCAGTCTTATGTTAGTTTACACATATGCTCACATCTGAATTTAGCTTATTGAGAAAACAAAACAAATTCAAGAAAGATTACCCAGAGTGATACAGAGTGAAGCATACAGCACTAGGAGTAGAGCGCACAGTTGCTCGGAGCTGAATCACATACTAACTCTGCCTTTTAGGATAACTTCAGAGAAGTTATTTAACTCTCTTACACCAACTTCTTTGTAGGTTGGATATAATTATATCACTTATTTTATAAGAGTGTTACAAATATAGGCTCATTTTTTAAAATATTTACAATAGAGCTTACATGTTTACTGCCCTGAGACTGCTTAGAAGTTATTGTTGCTCAGATCAAAGGGGAAGCATTCAGCTGCTCCTCAAGAAAGAAAGTGGCATCAAGGATGCCATAGGAGGGGGATGGGGGAAAAAGAAAAAAAAAAGGATGCCATAGGAGGCAACAAGTCTCTGTCTTCCACTGCACATCTCTCTGTACAGCCACTTTAATCTAGTGGATGTTAACATTCCCATTCTGCAACTGGGAAACCTGAATATTACAGAAGTTAAATACTTTGCCAAGGTAACACAGTAAGTGCCACAATCGGAATTTGAAATTCAGCTTGTATAACCCCAAATCTTCGTTGCTGAAAACTACACTAGATACCCTGACAAAGATTTCTTAATGTTCCAAGTAATATCAAGTAATGATTTATATAATTTGGCCATTGGTTAATTGCCAATAAATTGATAAGCACTTACATACCAAATGATCTGATCTTCACTAGTGGAACATTCGATTTAGTTGGTTTTGCAGGAAGGAAGATAGCTTTGGCTCAGAATATTCGTTCACATTCTTGTTTGGTTTTCTTGAGATCAGTAGTCTATGTTGAGGCAGCAGTTATCTCATTACCGAAAATAAAGAAGCAAAGGAGACTTTTAAGGATGGAAAAAACACTCACTACACATGATCTACCCAATTAACTTCAAAAAGTTAGAGTATAGGGCCTCCCTGATGGAGCAGCAGTTAAGCGCTGTGCTGTGGAGCTGTCGGCAGCGGCAACGCAAGTTCTGCCCGCCCAGGGAGGTTCGCATATGGCCTGGCAAACCTCTCCTGCCTCGCCTGCTGCTCCCCTCAACAGTGTATTTCCGTCCATCTGCCTGTTCTGCTCCCTACTCTGTCTCTGGTGAATCCTCGAGCCACCCTGAGCCTCTGGCCTATACCCCAGCTTGTGTGCATAAATAACTTAATCTTAAAAAAAAAAGTTAGAGTATAGAGAATTGTCAAACTGGCTAATGAAGATATCATCATAAGAGAAATAATTAAAAATCTACAACCAAAGGATCTTGGTACAATTGACAAATGCCAAAAGGAAATTGACACATTAAAATATTAAGAGATCTATCAAGAGTTATAAACATAAATTAAATATATATGTTTGAACTACATTTGGTGTCCAAAAACTTTTAATTTTAGTCTTATAAAATACTGAAGGGTGGGCCTCCTTGGTGGCCTAGAGCTAAGTCTTAGCACTACCGCTATGGCCTACCCCAACAGCCTGAGTTCAATCCCCAGCCAGGGAGCTTCCCAGCAGCAGACCTCTCCTGTCTCACCTGCTGCTCCCCTCAGCAGTGTATTTCAGTCAATCTGCCTGTTCTGCTCCCCACTCTGTCTCTGGTGAATCCTCTCATCCACCTCTCCCCCCGCATCTACAGCCTACATCCCAGTTCTTCTATGCAAAAGTAAATAAAATCTCAGAAAAAAAAGAAGATATTTAAGAGAGATTAAGTATATTCTTTATATTCTAGGGAACAATACACGGATTTTCTAAATATTGTATGTAAGCCATTGAAATAATTTGGAATTCACTTCTTAATTAGATAGTAGGTTTTTGAATAACCAAAAAGGGAAGGAAGAGAGGAACAAATAATTCTTTGTAGTTTAGGTTGGGAAGAGGGGCAACAAACACCTTCTATATGCTTAGCTTTCCTCTACTGCCTCCTATGGCTACACCAGCCATAATCCATATTAGTCCAACTGCTGCCTAATAGTAACATAGTTGCTGTGGTGAGTATACACTACAATTTTGGATAGTTAAAAGCATACAAGCATGTTTTAATGTTTATTCAAATGCTGAATGATACAGGAAAGCAAAGGAGAAACTACTAATAGCTTCCTTAAAGACTTACAATGGAAAGTAAATTTATTTATGATACCATAATCATATTAAAATTAAAAGTTGCTTATTACATATTAAAATTCCTATATGTAAGATTTTCATTGAACTATATATTAAAAAAATTAGCCTGCTTTGAAAAAAATGAAATAGCATGCCTTCTGATTATTTTAGAACTTATACTTTTGATCTGTGATGCCCTAAAATAGTACATTTGCGTATATGACTATTTCAAATGTTTCTCTAAATCATGGGTTAATTAGTAGTTTTTATGCAATAAGAAAATGAAATTTCAAAAATTTACTAGCAATCTTCATGTAATTTTTTCTTGCTAACTTCATTCTAATAAACTACTTGATATATTTTCCTAAAATTCATTTCCTATGTGGTTTTAAACATTTCAAAGTTGAGTAGTAGCATAACATAACCTATACTACCTAGTGCAAATGTGTAGAATTGTATCCACTGAAAATTCATATGCTGAAATCCTAAATTGTGGATTACCTCAGAAAATAAACATATTTGGAGAGTCTTAATAGACATAATTAAATTAAATTAAGGTCATTAGGGTGGGTTATAATTCAATATGACTGGTACCTTTTTAAGTGAAAATTTGTAATAAACATGAACAGAAGAAAGAGGCTATACAGTTTTAAAGAAGATAGACATTCTACATGTTAAGGAGAGAGACCTGGAACAATCTTTTCCTTAAAATCCTCAAAAGAAACTAACCCTGCCCAGGCACCTCACTTTGGGTTTATAGCCTTTAGAACTGTGAGTGTCCATCTTTGTTGTTGAAGCCACCTGTCTGTGGTACCTTGAGATGGCAGCTCTATCACTTTACTGTATATTATATATGTTGTATGCCAATAGCATATAAGGGTAGTAGCAGTTAGCAAATTGCATGTATAATTTTGAGTTCCCAAAGAAGAAATTATTGTTTCACAAATAGAACTGACAATAGAATTTGATTATACTAGGTAAAATGCACATTACTGTTAAACAATATTATACAGCCTAGCATGATAGTGTGAGGTACTCTGAGGACACATGGTCCAGAGAATTGGTCAAGACTTTAAAAAAAAAATTAATTCTCTACAAACAGTCCTAAAGGTATATGACAAGTGAAAAACAGTTATTGAAGGAAATATACTAAAACTTAATAATAGCCCAATTCTTTTTTTTTTTTTTTCAATCAAAACCTATCCTTTCCTTCCAGCCTCCCGGCTCAGTAAGAGAGAACTCCACTCCTGCTGGTACAGACAGAACACAGGACTCCCTCTCCTCCCTACTCCCATTCAGGAGACAATCTTCCTGGCAGGGGGCAGGACATCAACAGTTCTCATCTTGCCCCAGCCACCTGTTGCTGAGACTAAGTTCTGTGGCTAAAGGGTTGGATCCTTTTGTCTGCTCCAGCTCTCAATTACAAAATAGAAACTCTACCTTGGGAAGAGTGCTGCAGAGAATAGTAGGATTATATTTGCCTTTGTCCTGGATTTTGGGGCTTAGGTGACCTAGGAAGAAAGGTAAGCCAAGGGACCTAAGGCTACTGCCTCACCCCTTCCCCCATCACTTACCTCCTAAAGCAGAGATGTCACTCAGAGCAAAGTGCTACAGTGGCCTCTCTCTAAATAAACTAAACAAACAACATTTTGACTAAACAAACAAAAGGTATGACAATGTCGACTGTACTAGGTTGTAAAAGGGCTGAAGATGCATACCTATCTTGATATATTTCATTTTGTTTAGTAACAAGAAGAAGCTACAATTTGGCCTCCCTGGTGGCGCAGCGGTTAAGCGCTGTGCTGTGGAGCTGTCGGCATCGGCAATGGAGTTTGACGCCCGGCCAGGGAGAATCCCACATGGCGCGGTAGACCTCTCCTGCCTCGCCCACTGCTCCCCTCAGCAGTGTATTTCTGATCTGCCTGTTCTGCTCTCCTCTCTGGCTCTGGTGAACCCTCTCGCCGCCCCACGCCTCTGGCCTGTACCCCAGCTTGTATGTATAAATAAAAAAATTAAAAAATAAATAAAAAAAAAGAAGAAGCTACAATTTACAAATCAGGTCACTGAAAAACTGTTGACTGATATGGATTCATTCCAATCAATAGATGAGCTAATTAAATAATGTGATTTTTTATTAAACCCAGGGAAATCATGTTAAATAATTCAGAATGCTGTAAGAATGCATGACTTGTACATAATATAGCAAAAATAAAATGTTGAAATGGAGTCTGTTTTAAAAGGTCTGGGATATTATAACAAAAATACCATAGACTAGCTGACTGAAACAACAAATTATTTCTCATAATTTTGAAGGCTGGAAAGTTCAAGTCAAGGTGTGAACTTTCCTGTGCCTGGTAAGAACTTACTACCTGGTTTACAGATGGGAACTGGAGAAGACAAAAGGATCCAACCCTTTAACCACACATAGCAGACAGATCACCTCTAGAGTGTCTCTTCTCCAAGGACACTAATCCCATTCACAAAGGTTCCATTGTCATGAGCTGAGTATTATTTTTTTTTTTTACATTTTAAAAGGTCAAATTTATTATGAAGAGAAGATAGACAAAGAGAGACATCTGCATAGTCATAAGTGGGTGCAGAGTTCATGGGCTAATCATTTTCCAAAGACCCCATTTCCTAATTTATAACTTTAGGATCAGGGCTATGTAACAGGGTGGTCCCCAGGAAAAGGAGAGGTTCCAAGTTCCCTGCTGCACCCAAGGGAGGGTGGAGCAGGGAGGAGGAAAAGCTCAAGAGGCAACTAGAGAAGAGAAAGATGGGAGAGCCAGAAGGAAACCCAGAGGCACATGGAGCAGAGAGAGTGAAGAAGCTGCACTTGCTTCTTGGTTCAGGATTGGTTGAAACAGATGTGAGTGAGAGACCTGTGGGGAGGTTAACAATGGCAGCTTTTATCTTGACTTTGGTTTTCAATAGGTCCTCACCAGAAGGTGCTTTAGACTGGTGGCAGACTTTGAGGCCTCAGTGGCCCTGCTTTTGGGCCAACTCTTCGTTGGACATTTACTCATGAGAAGATGGGTAACTTTGGGTGCTTGATTTAGAAACTGTATTCATTGTCTTTTCTGTATTGCACATTAAAGATCTTATGCAGGGGCCTACCTGGTGGCACAGGGGTTAAAGTCTCAGTGCTATCAAGCTATCGCCAGCCACTACTGCATGAGTTCAATCCCCAACCAGAGAGCTAACCCACATGGCACAGCAGACCTCTCCTGTCTCGCCCACTGCTCCCCTCAGCAGTATATTTCAGTAGACCCCACCACTTTCTCTCTGGTGAATCCTCTCACCTGCCCCCACCCCTGTCCTACAGCCAAGTTCCTGTATGCATAAATAAATAGAAATAAATCTTTAAAAAATAAAGATCTTATGCCCTAGAGTATGTTTTGTCCTGATGTAGCAGATGGCAGAACCTACTTAGAGCAGGCAGGTTTGGGGACTCAGGAGTGCCCCTCACCCTGCCCTGTGACAGATTCACATATGAATTTAGGGGACTGAAGTCACAAATATTTAGACCATGGCAGAGACTATCAGATAAACATTCTAGAACCAAACAAGAAAGAAGAATCATGATAATAACTCAGAGAAAGAACAGCCTCCTAAACAGTACCCTACACATATACAATTCCTATTTTGTTCCAGATATAAACTCAGGCTTGGAATCACTAAGAGGAAGGAGAGAACATCTGTCTTCGTGGAGTTCTTGGTCTACAAGGAAGATATTATAAAGCAAATAAATGTGAGTATAATACAAGTTAGTAATTCCACAAGAAAAAAGTAATTCAATAAGAAAAAAATAGAACAAAAGCAACAACCAAATAATTGAATTATTTTTTTTTAAAAAAGAGAAAGATTGAGAATGAAGAAAGACTGGTATAAATATTTCATCATGTACCAGGAAATATCAATAAAAATATAGCAATATATCAATAAAAATATAAAAACAATGCAAATAATTTGAATTAAAGTTCATTTACATATACTTAATTAGGCATAAAAGACCCTTTGTATATTAGAGCAAAAATGAGACATTTTAATTTTCATTAAATTTCTCACTAAATACTAATAAGAAATGACAATATTTTCAGGGATTTGAGAAAAAAATGTTGTGATCCAATTAACTGTGAATAATAGAGAAATATTCACAATTATATCAGTGCTTCAAAATCTCCTACTACCTATAAATGATATGCATATCCTTAACTGGCCATATTATCAAAATTATTAAGTTAAAATTGGAAACAGGTAAAGCATTAAATAATGTGTTATATTAGAATATTATACATTCATATAATACATTCAAACATTTCAAACGACCTGACAAATAACAAAATCTTATTAACTAAAAGCTTTCTATGTGCCAGGTACTATTCCAAGTACTTGACATTCAGTCGTTACACAACTCCGAAACAGGAATTAAGGGCTTGTCTCTCTGTCCCACCAAGAAGCTCTCCCATTTCTTCATTTAACTTCTAGGCTTAACAACTATGTTTTCTTACATTCCAAGAAAAAATAGTATTAGGAAGATAAAGTTCTGAATTGCTGACCAGCCGGTGATGGCAAAAGCAGGCTGGCACCAATGGGCCGCAAGAATGGACATGCTGGGCCTTACCCACTACCCCTTCTATGCCCTTATCACTCTGGCTAAATATCCCTGCCCTCTGCCAAAGAGCAGAAAGGTGGTCTTTCAGACAGTAGTCTGCTGCCCTCCTCTTTGTCTACAAATTACTTTCCTTCTCAAACTTTGTTTCCTTTTATTGGCTAAGGGAAACCAAGAGGGCATATTCGAGAACAATCCCACTAGCTTCAGTTTACTTTTGAGGAAATAGAAACACAAAGAGGCTAAAGGAATTGTTCATCATGGACCTGTTCTTTGAACAAAAGTAATCTAACTCCAGACATCCACTTATACTCCCTTTGATAACAGGCTGATAAAAGGGGGAAATGCAGAACACAATATTGTATCTAGGGTGTGATTTTCATGTCATTTATTTCAATCAACCTTTATAAAGGTCTGGACAAGTCAGGCACTGTGGCTTTTTTGTAATTAGAATATACTAACAAAATATATCACTTTTTATTATACAGAAAAGCATGGCAAAAAATTTTTTAAAACTTGTGTATATAATATACACACTTCACAATTCAAAATGTTTTTTTTTCAGTTTTGATTTTATGTATTTTTCCATGAAAATAAAATTTTACAAATAAGCTTTTAAGTCCCCTCTACTCACTAAAAGTATAATTCCATCTCTTCACAAGGATGGAGGAAGAGAAGTGGATGGACTATCATAATTTACTGTAACACTTTATAAGTCTTGTATTTATATTTTTCTACCTGTCAATACTTTTTTATAAATACAAACAGGAATTATTTACCTTATGTTACACGAAATACTTTTGTAGCAGGATTTAATCATTTATTTTCTTAAATATAGTCAACTTGAAATAAGTACAACTTGTTTATTTTTAACTCCTACATACTAAGTATTCAATGCACAAGCTACATTAAATTCTTTTACTTCTAATGTACCCTTGTTATTTCCATGTTTTTGAACTAGAGGCAATGAATATCTTTGTCATATATTCCTGATTTCTAAGATTTCTGTACTGTTTAATTGTTTAATCTGAAAGTTAGATTACGGGGTTAACATAGCTACTTTCTTCCAATTTTGATAGATATTTCACATTTCTGGTTTCTACTTCCACGTGTAAAGAGCTTGAAAGTCACCACTCCATCATAACAAATGGAAAGCTGGACAGAAAAATCAACATGTCTTTGAATTTGTAAGCAAGGGGAAGGATGACACAGCGCGAACACTGCCCCCAAGACTGGAGACGCAGACAGGCAAACAGTCATGGCTTACCTGGATGAGAGAAAGGCCAGCAGAAACCACCCAGTGAGCCAGGGCTGTGAAAGGAAAACCTGAGCTGTGGTTGACAAACTGCTAGGCTAAGTATGGGCAAGTTGTAGGGTAAATAGAAGTTACCAGGTTTTTCCACCCTCCCACCACTAGCATTAATGATAGACCCCTGCGGTCCTGCAAGCACGCCTGATGGTGGCACCTGGGTATGGGCGTGCATGAGTGGGTGCACCTGGGCCTGGAGCTGAGCACAGAGAACAGAGGGTGGCGGGAGAGGAGCATGCGACTGGCGGGGTGCAGTAGAGAGAGCACGAGAGCGCCCCAGAGCCCAGAGAGAGTAGAGATTTGCCAGGGGCTAGGATGCCTGCCAGCCTCCTGGCCCCTTGCTCCCCCACCTGCTCTGCACCTGGTTTTATCTCTGCAAAAGCTGTAGAAAACATTAAAAGCCTAAAAAGCCACGGAGGGCTCCAGGACTCCCCCTTTACCCATCTGCCTGGATCATAGAGAACCTGCTGTCTGCCTTGCTGGCGTTACACAAGTCTGTAAGTTAAAAACTCCAGGAGGAACAAATAATAGGTCCACAATATTGTGAGATTTACTTCCAGGAGATCAACCGGATTCCTACAGTAAATATCTCCGGAAAATCACTTTGAGCTTTTGATAGGGGCATGGGAGAAAGGAACAGTTTTGAAATAGACAAGTACTCTGTTTTTAGCAAGGTCAGCCCTCAAGGGAATCTAGTTAACTAGAACCTAAACTGTTGTTTTTATTTTCAGTTTAACTGCCCTGAAGAAAGGAATTAACAAACTCCAACTGGTGCTTGCCTATCAAGTGGATGAGAGAAACACCCATCTCCAACCCACTCTAGCCTTCTTGTCCCACTTAGCAGAAAGGAGTTTAAAAAATTGAGAAACACTTATGAGGTTTAGACTCTTTAGAAGTTTAAGCCCTAATACAGGACTACACAACACTTTCCTCTTTACCACATTACCTAAAGACCTTATTTTCAGGAGTTCCTGTACCAGATACATCAAGTCTGGTTATTTAAAAAAAAAAAAAAAAAATTGCTCCAAGGCATAACAAGGGAGGAGAAAAACAAACACAATTTGGAGACAGCACAAGTATCAGAAATAGTTATGGCAGGGCTGTTGGAAGTAGCAGACAGGGAATTTAAACTATGATTAACATGCTAGGGGGTCTTACTAATGGATAAAGTGGAGCATATACCAGAGCAGAAAATTGGCAATGTAAGCAAAGAGATATAAATTCTAAGAAAGAGCCAAAGAGAAATGTCAGTGATAAAAAATACAAAATACTGTAACAGAAATAAAGGATATCTTTGATGGACTCATTGGTAGACTAGATGTAGCTCAGGAAAGACTTTCTGACCTAAATGGTATCAGTAAGAATCCTCCAAAATTGAAAAGAGAATAAAAATTGAAAAATACAGAACAGAATATCCAAGGTCTGTGAGGCAACTACAAAACATATAACATACACATCATGGGATTTCTAAAAGGAGAAAAAAGAAAGGAACAGAAGAAATACTTGAAAAAATAATGACTAGGAATTTGCCCAAATTAATGTCAGATGGCAAAACTCTGACTCAGGAATCTCAGGAAACAAGCAGCAGGAAAAAAAAAATACCAAAAAGCTAAACATAGACATCATTTTCAAATTACAGAAAATCAAAGATCAAAGAAAAATTGTTAATCTTTGGTGGATTATTTAGGGTAAATATTTTGATGTAGTATTGCTGAATCATAAACATGTAACTTAGTAACTTCCACTTTCTAAAAGACATGCACACATTTTATATGTTCAGTAGTGCTGTACAAAATTTTGAAATTTCTCTTTAACATTTCCAATATTTCATAGTTAATCCTTTATAATTTTTATGTATATAATTATATCTTATTGTAATATCAATTTACATTTTCTTGATGTAGTTTAGTAATTTTTCATACACATATTGACTGTGCATGTTCTTTTGGGTTCATGTCTTTGGCTTATTTTGTATTGTAACATTTATCATAACTAATAGAATTATTAATATATTCTAAATATGAGTCCTTTATCAGATAATATGTATTTTGGATATTTCTCTGTCTTTGACTTTATTTATAAGGGTCTTCCAATGATAAGAGTATTTTTGTATGGAATCTAAATCCAGTTAATTATTTATTTTTATAGTATTTCTTTTTAACTTCTGAGTAAGTAACCTTTGATTAGCCCAAGCTTCCAAAGATATTTTCCTGTGTTTTATTGTGGGAGCTTTACAGTTATAATTTTTACATTTAAATACTTCATCTCCAGTAAATATTTTGTGTGTTCATGTGGCATTATTGGTGTCATCTTTTTTTTTATTCCTATTTGGGTATTGGTTTTCTCCAGTGCCAGTGGAATTATTTTTCTTCCCTTTTTATATTACATTTATATGTAGTTCTTATACAGTTACTTTTATTCCTAAGTATTTTTAATGATGCTAATTTAAATGATCTTGATAGAACTCAGTATTTATGCTATCTGGGCCAACCATTTTGTGACAGTTGTCAATACATTGCTTTTCAACCCCATGTTAATACTTTACCTTGTTTTCTGATACTGGAACTGGACTTTAAAGCCATTTTATATCATCTTGTTAACTGCAGTCATCTCCAAAACCTTTAATTTCAGCATTGTGGGTGTCCCATTTCCAAGAGCATTATTTCCTTGGTATGTTTCCTCTAACTTAGAGGTAGTAGCTACTCCTTATAATTATTATTATTATTCTTTGTAATTTAGTATCCTCTATTACAACCTTTTTTAAAAGATTTATTTATTTATGCATATAAGCTGGGGTACAGGCCAGAGTCGTGAGGTGGCTAGAGGGTTCACCAGCAACAGAGTGGGGAGCAGAACAGGCAGATGGATGGAAATACACTGCTGAGGAGAGCAGCGGACGAGGCAGGAGAGGTCTGCTGCACCATGTGGGAATCTCCCCGGCCGGGCATTGAAATCGAGTCACCACTGCAGACAGTGCTGTCTGCCTTAACCGCTGTGCAACCAGGGAGGTCCCTCTATTACAACTTTTAATAGTCATCAACACCCTTTAACAGTTAATACTATTTTATATTTAATTTCTTGTGTTCAAATTGCTAATCGGGATTCTGTTTCATGATTGGACACTGTCAGTTTTTTATTTGAAAATTATAATTGCCAATTTAATATCTTTAAATAGGTTTAAGGTTATTTCATCTTTATAGTTCTATTAGTTTTTAAATAGATTTTCTAATAAATTTACATATTTCACCTAAATTTGCATTTTATTATAAGGTGATTTTATATATTCCCTTATACGATTTAAACGTCTCTAGAATATATGGCTATAACATCTCCATAATCTTTTATATTGAATTATCAATTTTTCCTGTTATTTCTACTGGTTGTTAGAATTTTGTGACTCTATTGTTAAATACAGTCAATTTCATGATTCTCACCTTCAATTTACTAAATTTATTTTAAAAATTAAATTCAATTTTGAGTGATATCCATATTACTATGAGATTTATATTAGCTAGCATTTGTTTAGTGAAAGTATTTTTCACTTTTATATTTTGATACCTTCCATATTATTTGATAGCATATTTAGTTAAGGTTTATCTTTTGTAAGCATCATATTGCTGAGATTAAAAAGATAATTGTACATCATCTCCTATTTGGTTCTTTTCAGTTCCTTATAATCTTGATTTAAGTCTGCTTTATGAACTGTATCTTTTGTTTGGCTATTATGTCTGCTTTTATCTCTGCATTCTTTAACATACTTATTTTATGCCCTTTTCAGTTACTCATTGGAATGAGTTCATTGGAATGAATCATCCCACTTATGTTTGTTGGCCACTGTTCATTAAGTTAGTTTTCCTAGTATAGTGTGAAATTTAGGTTGCAGTCTCATCTTAAAAGAGAATTTCTTCTCATTCTTCTTCCTCTTTCTTCTCCATAATTCTCATTTCCTACAAGCTCACAGCACCAGAACAGCTCCTTCAAGTCTAGAATATATGTTTCCTTCCATCTGGCAAGCATCATTTTCCATTTCAAAATATGAGATTATGCTGTTAATACAGGGCTCTCACTCTGCAGAGATGTCACATATATGACAGATCTCACCTCTGTCAGATAATACTGGTTTAGTTCCAGAGCTTCTGCATGGATTGACCACAGTCTTGATCATGTGGCGTCCTAGCATCTCAAAGCAAGATATAAGACCCACAATAACTAGATTTTTCACCCTTCATACGCTGAAGGAATCTACCTTAGACAAATTCTTCTCAGTAGGCTTCGATCCCTTCCTTGACATTTTTGAGGCACTTGTACAAGCTAAAAGTTCAGCAGATTGGGCCTCCCTGGTGGGGCAACAGGTTAAGTCTCGGCCTCTGAAGCTGTTCGCAGCTGATGCAGCACAAGTTCGATCCCCGGCCAGGGAGATTCTTTGATCCCTGGCCAAGGAGATTCCCACATGGCACAACAGACCTCTCCTAACTCGCTTGCTGCACCCCTCAGCAGTGTACTTCAGTGATCCGCCTGTTCTGCTCCCACTCTGGTGAATCCTCTCGCCACCCCATATCTCTGGCCTACACCCCAATTCTTGTGTGCATAAATAAATAAATCTTTAAAAAAAAAGTTCAGCAGATTTGTGACTTTTACTTATATTTGCTATTCTTTTAGGTAAATAGTTATGTTTTATCTTGTTTGTGACCATGGTTATATCTTTTAAAATGTATTTTGACATATATTTCAACAATTATTGATTGAAATTTAAGAGAAATTTGGTTATTACTCTGTAAATTTATATGACTTGGACAAGGAAGAATGTATACTTCGATAATAGAGGTGGATGATGGGGACGGCTGGGAAGAAAAATTTAAAAGATATATATTGAAGGCACAAATTTACATAAAGTTTAGTTTTCTACATATTCTTTCTCTTTGAAACTATATATGCCTCTGGAAATTATCTACCAGAAAAACTGCATACATTCTTTTGATTTCATAATTGTTGAAATGATCATTTCTTTGTATGACATGCAGGCCTTTGTACAGAGTCCATTTTTAAATGTACTATAAATATTAAAAAGATTCCAGAACATGACCCTATAATATAATCAATACACACTTTGAGTTTGGATTTTTATTTTTATTTACCTATTCATTTTAATGATAGAGGAATCAGTTTTTGATATTTAAAACTCACATTGTCAGTTTATCAAGAGTAGATTTTGATGAATAGTTTCATGCAAATGTTAAAATAAATTATCAGTTAATTATCATGAAGAATTATATATTAATCCATTTTGAAAACTTTAATTGCAAAGTAGACCAGAAATTTATGTCAACTCGTTAACAAATACACGTCTTTCTGATTGGGAATCCAAATTAAGATGAGAAAAATATTAAGGCGGTAAATATTTATCAAATAGAATTGAGGTTTTTATTTCTTTTGTTTTATTTATGGTAACTGCCAAACATATAAAGTATGCTTAACAAATATTTTCTTTGTTCTAAATGTTTACAATCATTCAGTGTTTGGAGTTCACATGAATATTCTGTACTGGGCTAAGGAGACAGATGACATAACCAACAACAAAAATAAACTTTGGAAAGAGTTTTAGAAGATTATCTATAAACCGAAAGTTATAACTTGTTATCTTGAAATGAAATAGCAGCCAAAATATTTTTTTACAATCTTTAGTAAATCTTAGTAAATTTTTAATGAATTCTTGTGCTGTATACATTGCAGAAATAATAGAATTGCACCTATGAAGTTTAAGATGAATAATTTTCATACTTTAAAATGGAAAACCAAAAACCTAGAGAGATGGTGACATAATTAGTGATCCTTCTTCATTCTACCTGTTATTACAGGATTATGTATGAATTCTTCATTTTCTTTGGAAAGTATCAGAGTAAAATGATAACAAACAAAACAAAAACAAATTATTTGTATGGGTTTACAGATTATATTTAAAAACACCAGGTAAGCTATTGATCATCATTACTTGACTTTACTGTCTGCCTTTGGAATATGTTAATTTTACATAAAGATGATTCATTTCCTCTTCTATTTTCCTCATTTCTTTTTTGTTATCCTTAGAATTGATTCCCATCAGGTCATTTTTGTCATCTTACTTTGTCAATACCATTATTCTGAAAGATTTACAGTCAAATCTCATATAGTGACACACACAAAGTGTGATAGATTATTGGGTCAAACCATGGTTCCTAATGAACTTTTCCATTTCTGTGGGTTGAAGAGTTAATAAATTTATAGGAAATAGAATACTGTTATTTTTAATATAATAATTATTAAATGCAAATAAATTTCTATCATATTCTTTGAAGAAAAGGAAATCCAAACTATTCAAATAGAGTTGGGACTTAGACATCATTTATCTTTATCTCATTCCCAATTTAGGAATTTCTTCTTCAAGTTCCTCATGAATACTTTATTTTCTACGGGAGTACTTCCAGCTAATAATTTGAACATTTCTCTTTATTTTTTAGTTTTCTTCCCTGTAAAATATATTACTTTAATCAACATATATTTAAGGTGTTGTGTTCTATAGAGATAAATTGCATATCCTGCTCTTAAGAACCTGTCATCAAATAGTAACATGGAACAATTACACAGTATTGTAGTATTTGAAGAGATTTACGCCCCTACATTACTCTTTTTTTATGTTAGAAATCTTTGAGTAACTAAACTTGCTTTGGTGACTATTTCCATATACCATCAATCTTGTCACACTCCCTTAATGTTTCTGGTTTGGCTACCTTCTTTCATAAACATGGAACCAATACTCAATATTCAAACTCAGTTTATGTATATCACCAATGAAAAATGAATGGAATTATAGATTCTTTTCAATATTTTAACTTTAATATAAGCCTATGTATTTTCCCCTTTAATACATTCAGTATTATTAGTGTCTGTCATTTCAGATAACCAAAAATATTTCATGTTAATCTGTCCAAAAGGTGTCATATAATTGTATCTTCAAATTGTTATGCGATATGTTAATAAAAATGAGGTAGGGCCTATGACAAAGCTCTCAGCTACAAAATCATATACCTCTTCTGATCAGGACGTGAAGTCTGAAAAACCAATAGTACATAAATTTTTTTAAGAAGGTTATTCAAAGTTTTAATCAGATATTCAAATGGATCTTGAGATCCCAATCCCCAATATATTTAAAAACTACCATTCAAGAAATAAATCAATAATGTCAAATTACATTGGCTCTGAATTTAAATTTGTATCAATTTATCAATTATGCAAGACAAGCCTCCTTTAAAACTTGATTTTAGTGTATATTTACTCTTCACAGAAAATAAATTCCATTCTTAATATTAAAATGTTTTACAAAAAAAACACACAAGTAGAATAAATTTCAAAATAAAACAAAAATTCTTATTTCCATAAGGTGTGAAATTATTTTAATTATCTTAGGAAAACTTGCTTGAATTATTACATTCATTTATACATTTTGATGAATTCATCCCTTCTTTATCACAGAATCTATGTTGGAAAATATTATGTTGAAATTTTATAAACTTCTCTCAAGAAGATACACAGTCTCAACAATCAAAATTCTCAGCATATCCTTAAAAATAAACTTTACAAATAGTTCCATATTTTTTAAAAATGTACTGTTTTAGTAATAAAATCTTAACTTTAATGCTAAGCTACATTATTCACACATCTTTGAAATGTGTTTCCATAGTAACTTCTTAATTTATCCTAACACCTAAAAACTTGTTTGTCTTCTATCCTTAGCCTATAACTTCTATGAAGGAAAGGGCAATTTCTGTCTTATTCTTCACAATATATCCAAACGGTATCATGGTGCCTATTACATGATGCAAGAACATTAAATACATTTTAAATGAGTTTCAGGATAAAATGAAGGTTAAAGTTCTAGGGAACAGAAGATTGAGAACTTCATCTAAATACAGTTTCAGCTAAATACAGATTTCCACTCTGAGAAAATGATGAGTGGACAAAATTATTTCCAAGGTACAATTCAGTTCTGAAAATTGTATTATTTTATTTATTTTCTAAAAAGGGGTATGTACCAAAAATATGTAGAATGTCCTCTCCCAAAAATTCCCATTAAATTTTAAGCCCAGGTTAAACTGACAGGCATAGGAGAGCCCAGGTGTTAGCTTGACACCATGTCCTTTTAAACAATATATAAGCTGCTTTCCATTGCAAGAAAACATACTACAACCCTTCACAGTGCCTTCCCACAGTGGAGAGGCAGCCATGCACTTCCTGGAGAATGAGCACAAACTCGGCAGTGGGCACAAGGAGCTGGCTCAATTCTATGGGAATTAGGAGTAGCGACAGTCTCGCTGTGTTCGGGGCATAATGGACTCCTTTAATTACACATCTCCAGGGCTTCCTTAGCTGCTAGGAGACCCCACTCAAGTGTTCAATGAAGGAAACCCTCTTGATTCAAAGATTCAGGATATGCGGATTTGAATACTTACTGCATCCTGCCCCCCTGGTGCCACTCTAGCCCTCTGTTGCCTGCAGATGGCCTGGCCTGGCAAACACTCTCCTTGTTTAAAAGGAGATTAGCAGGTGTTAAAGACCACTGGCTCTTGATCAAGGATTTCCCCTAATGTAATCAGAAAAACGAAGGAACATGGGAAAAGAAAGTAACAGATAAAAAGTAAGCAGCTGCTTGAAGCATTTTATGGAGGAAATAGATACTCATAGATTTTTGATGCACAGAATCCCTTAAAAGCCTTCCTGTAAAGACAGGAGACTTCCTGTAATCTGAGCATGAGACTTAACTTGCTAGGTCCTTTTGTTCAGCTGAATTGAACTATTGTACATTTTTGTAGGCTACCATTCATGCAAATATGAATTGGCAATAGAATAATCAGCAAATTATTATCCATTTCAGATATCAGAATTGCATCTCTGAGAGAGAGTGTGCATCACCAAGCAAAGGAAATGCAAAGTTATTCAGAAGAGATACATTATCTGGATGTGTTTTATTTGAGTCTGAATTATCTGAGACTGTTAGGAGATTGTTTACAATGATAATTTGCAGCCATGCCCAAGTAAAATAAGTCATTTATACCTGGCATTACTTTTCTATTTGTTTACTCTACAAAAAATTATGACTTCTTTTCCTCAGTGTGTTAGTTTTTCTCATGTATACTGCACACTGGAGATGGCTTTCAGGAGAACAATAATTTTTGCCTTGGCATAAGACAGAATGCAACTCAATTTTCAGAGAGGCGCAATTATTTGTAGAACTCATAATTATATCTCAGAATGAATGGGGAAAAATAGTTTTTCAGAAGCCACACTGCCCCCCACATAACAGGATCAATATTTTTCAAGTATAATATTCTTCTCACCATGATGTTTCCTGAACTATGGCTTTTTAGCATTTCTCCAGGGGCAGTGCTATCATAGGAATCTCATCTCCTTAGCTCACAAGGCTCTTCATATTGTGACCTACTGCCAGATTTTTAAACTTAGTCCTAATACATTTTCGATATTATTCTTTGACTTGAGTGAAATTTGCTTCTTTGCTATCCTTTCAACACATTATTGTCAGAGCCTCCAAGATATTGTAAGAATGCCTGTGGCATAACTCAGAGGAAAATGTGTCTTAATTTTTTATTCATAAATGAAAGATTTAAAATCAAACCAAGTATGTTTCTTTCTGCCTAGCTTGTGATGTTTGATTCTAAGACCATATATAAAAAAGATTAAGATAATCAGTTAGAGAAGCCCATTGTAGTTCTGATATTCCTCTACAAGAATGCATAAGAAACGGGTCGTCAAAAAGCTGACTGGCTCTTGCATGCGTAGCGCCCAACGGAGAAATGCAAGACTGCAATTCAGCTGCCACTTGAACATGCAGGGGAGCTTGTATAACACAGTTAAGCAAAGTGTTTACATTATATGTTTTATAAACTATACTTCTATAAGTATGCATTTAAAATTACCTTTGTAAATCACTTTGAAATCATTTTAAAGAATCACCCATAAAATTTTCTGTGAAAACTGTATTTTTGTATTTAGTGTCACTCATTTTGTGATTATGTGCATTTCTTTAAGAACATTATATAACATTAATCTCAAAAAATGTCAGCTTTTTTCAGTGCATTCTAGCTCTGATCCTGGTATTACTTGGCATTGTTAAATTTATTTTAATACCCATATTTTATGATATTATGGTTACTATTATACTCATTTTACAACAGAAATCAGGTTCTAAGAGGTGAAGTTGAATGTTTGCCTACTTATATCAAGGAATGATTAAACAGATCTATCTATCTAACTGTAATGTCTGTGTTCTACTTTGATGTGCTAACTTTATTAATACCATAAAGTATGTTTTAAACATAATTGGTTTAATGATGTGATAAGAGAGGATTATCTCAAGCCTGTTGAACAGTAATGTTTTCTATTTTGGGATCCCACTTGTATTTCTCAGTTTTCATTCCTTAAAGAAAGACATGGCAGAGTGACACAAAACATGGTGTCATCCTGTGATGATTAAAGAGAGTACTTTAGAAATGCAACTGTTCCATAAATTAGCATCTCCCATATAGCCAATGCATATTCTGTATCTTCTGTTTTTCCTATGGGTCATATATAAAGTTCTTCTAAAGTTCAATTACAACATTGCTTACTAATATATGTTATATATACTAATATATATGCTAGTACCAATACACTCATATTATATATATATATATATATATATATATATACACTGATGTATATATATGTATAGGCACTAATATATCTGTATTATTAGTACTAACATGAATATTAGTATATATATATTCATATATGGTATAAAAGGAAATTTAAAAATATTTTCAACTAAAAAAATAGCATGATTGAGATATTGAGTCATTGTCAAAAACATTTTAAATAATATATTAAAAAAATACTTTACAATCTATTCTTGCAAATATAGGACTTCAAAATGTAAAGCCACTTTGTAGCTTTCATTGCATGCTTGTAATTATCCAGATGCAATTACCCATTTCCTATGACAAAGATGACCAAACTGCATGTACCCAAATTCTCTTTTCATGGAAATGTCTGTATTAAAATATGTATTGACTGGTATTAATATTACATAAAATGTAAAACTTTCTTCACTAGAAATTGTTATTAAAGAAGATTAAATAACTCAATTTATGACTGTGGTCTTTAAAAAATTGTGTGTGGGGGGTTTACTATATACATCTGCTCTTGGCGATTCTCTAGACAACTGCTTGATTACTATACAAATATAAGAGACATTGGAAACACATTTTACCTATATATGATTGAGCTAGGAAATGAGCCTAGAATCTTATCAATTTTGATTTGAAACATAATTGAAAAATATGAATAATCGAACATTTAGAAAATCAAGAACTGAAATGAATCTTTCATGAACACATCCAATTGATCACAATATATGTATTCAAAATTGTTTGATGTCTTATTTACAGAAAAAAAGAAAAGCAATTTTATAAATGTTTTGGATAGTTAATAAGATCATTAGAATGTGTTAGTTAATGCTGGAGTGTTCCTAACCTGGCTTTGTTTTATGTTCATCTATAAACTTGGGTATATACAAAGGGGAAATATTTAATGAGTAAATTTAGAATTTGATGTGAATAAAAATGAAGCCAATTTTACATATCAAAAATAAATACCAGAAATTAATGGAGATGATTAAATGGATTACAAATACATCCATTATAAATAGATCCCTTGCAAGGAATCATCTATTAGGCATTTTATTTTGTCATTATACCTATGCATTCACTTTTTAAGCATTCATTCACTCAATCAGAATTTAATCTATATATCTTCAGGCGCATGCTGGAGATATACAGATTAAAGAAATCATTTCTAATCTCAAGTATCACATAACTTAGAAGAAATAATATATATTCTACTTGATTATGAAACCAATTTACTCACTTGGCATCTCCTACAATTCAAATTCTATAATCCTGTATGTTTTTTGAAAATCTTTTCATTTCATCTTCATTCTAGAATTATTGATGGAATTTCATATTGCAGATTGTCACATTTTCTTTTGTCACAGGTAATATACTTTTCAAAAAAAATTTTAGATTTATTTTTGCAAAGAAGAACTGGGGTTGCGGTGACGAGAGGATTCACAGAGTGAATCCTGTAGCAAGCAGAACAGGAAGATCTACTGAAATACACTACTGAGGGGAGCAGCGGGCAAGACAGGAAAGATCTGCTGTGCCCTATGTGGGTTAGCTCTCCTGGCCATGGATTGAACTCAGGCCATAGCAGTGATAGCAGCAGTGAGACGTAACCCTTAGGCCACCAGGGAGGTCCACACAAGGTAACACTCTCTATGTCATTTCTTGTTGTGGAAATATGCTCTAAGCCAAACTCTTAATTCCTTTTTATAAAAACCCATTTTCTTCCTAACGCTGCTTTGAAGAGTATTAGGCATTTTTCCTTATGTGACTAGATGTAAATTGGTTCATATTTAAACATTTTTTGGGCAGCCTGTACAGCTTCTATTCAAAGTCACATTTCTTTCTTCAAACATTTAAAATTATCAATAAGTATCTCTATAAAGATTGCCTTTCCCCTTCCTTTCTTTCTTCCAGCAAATTCTTTGCTCATTGTATTTTTAATCTTTCTTTAACAGATTACACACCTATATCTCTCTGTATTTCATTCTGGATGATACGGCCATTGAAGACACTAGTTCACTTTTTCACTGTAATTAAATAACTGCATTTTAAATTACACTGACACCATTGTTTCTAAAATATAATTTACCCCTCTGCTTTGTTCTTTTCCATCACCATTTGTTCTTCTTTTTCATTCTCCTATTCTTTATGTTGATTCATATATCTTGTTTCCTGAGTCATCTAAAACATGTCTCTGGGGCCTCCTTAGTAGTCTAGGCATAAAGTCTCAGTGCTACCACTGTTAAAGTCCTGAGTTTGACCCCCCGCCCCCAGCCAGGAGTTAACCCACATATGGTGCAGCAGATCTCTCCTGTCTTGCCTGCTGCCCCCCTTAGCAGTGTATTTCATTAAATGTGTCCTGCTCCCCACTCTGTCTCTCTTGAAATCTCTCACCCCTCACACCTCTACACCTGTTCTTCTACACACAAAAAAAAAGCTAAAAAAAAACCAACAAAACATAAAATGAAAAACATATCTATGTTGTGGGATTTTTCCAATGATTCCAGCAATCCAGTTTTGTGTAGGCAAATCTTATTTCCTCTTTTTACTGTCTATATTCACTAACCTTTGTTTTTTGTTCGTTTTTCATTATCTGTTTTCCTAAGTGATATTGGTAGCTTTTCTTCAATGAGACCTGTTTTCTGCAAGTGCTATTATCGCTGAGCTGGGCAAGGTTTTGGACAGATGATTTTGTTTACTTCCTCAAGGGTCCTAAGGATATAAAGGGTTGTTTTATGTTAAATTTTTGGCTTGAATTCTTAAACTATACTGTATTATTAACCTGGAAACATTAACTGCGGAATATGGAAATAGACTTCAATTCCTCACAAGTGGTTTATTTTCCCAATACATTTCCCTGGGCATTTGCCTGGTCTATAGACAAACCTTTCAAATTACTACTTATTGGTGAGACAGATTCTCAGAGTATAACTGAGTGACAAAGATAGGACAACTATTTGCCAAATTGCACATGCCCTGTCTTGGGCTACATCCAAGAGTCCCTTCACTCAAGTCCAGGATCTACTTGGTACCCCGAGTGTCAGCACACCTCTGGTATTGACTTCATTCTATGTTTTGAATGCTGTATATTTCCATTTAGTTTCTTGGAAAAATGCATTTAAAGGTTGATTCAGCTTTTTTCATAAATTAGTAGACATTTATCTATGTTTATGAATGTAATTTATAGCAGATACAATTATCCAGGTTGCTGAAGCACCTAATCTGTGATTTTCCCTTACTTTATATATTTTTGTGAACTACCTCCCATAGGTTAAATATTTTAGTAAGTAAATTGGAGTTTCCTTTCAACAATACTGTCACAATTATTTTAAAGGGGAATCAGCAGCTGTTTTCTTAAAATCTTCAGATATGTTAATTTTCCTTTAATGCCCCTTAAGGCAATTATATGGTGGAGGACTGTGGGTGCCATGATGGTATGGTAGTGTATATCTGAAGAGATATGGACCTATACCTCTGAATCATATATAGCATTGTATATAGCATTGTAATCATATATAGCATTGTTATTTCAATAAAAAATAATACAGTGTGTGTGTGCATGTGTGTGTGTGTGTGTGTGTGTGTGTGTGTGTGTGTGTGTATAAGCTCTTTATGTCAACACAGGTGTCTAAGATATTGTGAGATTTACTTTGATACTCCCAATGTCATGGAGTACTGTAGAAATTAGGTGTTGTAAAGAGTTCATGAAATGGCCATAGGTAATTTGCAACACTCAGATGACTTAGGCACCTGATGATTGTGACTCGCTGATAGCAAAGAAAATGTAAAGTGTATCTCTTAGTCCCTAAAAAGGACTATATAAATATTTGCATATACATATATCTATATGTAGGCCTAAAAGTGATGTAATGGAATAGTCTAAAATCTGCATTAATTTGGGGTATTCTTAAGAAATATTGAAGAATTACTGTGCTTGACACTATGACTATGACATAATTCTTCCCATTGGTCTCATAATAGCATTTTTCGTCAGTTTAAAGCCCTCTCCGATCTATAAAATGGTGCTCATTTAGAAACAGTGATAGCTATCATTCAATTAAACTAAGGTCCACATAGTCAATGTATGAGATGATTCAAGCCAAGTGTACTGACAGTTAATTGCAATATATATATATATATATATATATATATATATATATATAAAGTGTTTTTTTCCTTCCTCTCTCTACTTTTCTGCAAATTTAGACAAGATTAAAGGCTCCCAAAAAAGCACTCAGAAAGCTAATTGGAAGAACTATAAAGTAAACCAAATCCAACATTCTTATTAAGTTAGAAGTAGTCAAATCTCTCCATCTAGAGAAAAGATTAAAGGCTAAGTAGAAGGATCTTGAAGGATTCTTAACACCAGGATGCCCTCAAGTCCCAAGCACCAAAACTGGATTCATGAATGAAGATGTAAATGTATTAGTAACAAAAAATATTTCTTGCCATACAAGAAAACATACATTCCTTAACATATTTTTATGTATCTCTAAATGCTTTTATAACTAAGAAGATATTCACACTAAATTAAAAGTCTATATTCTCCTCAAATCTGGAAAAGTACAGATGTATAGAGAGTTATCGGATTTATTACATTCTCAAATTAATATGATAATCACTGTGGTTTTAAATACATAGTGATTATAATATTTCTGAATGATTTATTTTTTTTAATATATATATGAAATTCACTGAAAAGAATGCTATGGATTTTTAACTTGACTAATCATAATTATATATTATTACTGATAATTTTCACTTTACATCTATCAGTCTTCAGGTTTCTGAGATAAAAAATAAATATAGCATGTATTCATATGGGCTTATTAATAAATTTCAATAGATCATGACTTCTTTGATATTTTTTGCATTTATAAAAATAAAATGGCAATACCTACATTAGAGGGTTAATTTTAATACAAAAATGAGATTGTATATGGAGTAATGTTTTGTAAATTATAATGTCCATAGAAGTAGCATGCTTTAAATATGCCTCTAAGTCCTCCCCTTTCCCCTAGCCCCTATCCCTGGGGCCATTTGTTAAAAAAAAAAAAAAAAGATTTTTAAAAAATGCCTCTAAGAACAAACTGTAGATTTTCCCTTTTTTATGTGTCACCTAGTTACTTCCATAGCATAATTCTATATTCAAATTCACTCAGATCTCTCCTATTTTCTAAAACACACATATGTACACAGGCTTTAAAAATACCTTCTAGTTAGTACTATTTATATCACTAGGTTTGCTCTCTCTTTGTCTTCCCCTATTCTCTGCTTATACCTAATTAGCTTTCATTTACACACAAAATCAGATAAATTATTTCTTCACTGTTCCCCTACGTGTAATGTATATGTTAGGTCTCTAAGATTGGATGCTATCTCCAATATTCAAACTGGAGAGTGATGCTGAATTCTTACTGATTGCTCACATATTCATTGACTTAGTGAATATATACCTGCTGAATGAATGAATGAATGAATGAATGAATATTAAGCACTGTTAGACATTAATAATCAGACATGAGAGACAGGTTGCTGCTTGGAAATTGCAAAAACTCGTGGGAGATTGGAGGATAAACAATCACACATACCGTGCTGATTCTTATGACTTGGATGTTCAGAGGAATGAGACCACAATGAGTAGGGACTTCACCCAGACAGGTGGAGCAGCAGGGGAAACATATAGGGCCAGATTTCATCAACAGCCTCTAAGAGAAAAGATATTGTTGGACACAGATGAAGGAAAAGTAAAGTTTGCTAAATAACAAATAGTGTTGAAGGGAGTTTCGCACAAAGGAAACAAATACATTATAAGAAAGCCTATAAAAGCCAAGTGACTTCTGTAACAGATTCTACATAGCTGGAGTACAGGGAACAAGTATAAAAGCTGTGAATGATGAGATGAGAAAGATAGACACCAGGAAGCTGATACACAATCCATGGAAGTTAGTCTATTACCCTTAAGTGAATTTAAACAGAGGAGTGACAAGACCTTTAATTTGTAAAAAGATCACGTTAGCTGAAAAGCATAAATATTGTATTGAGAGGGAACTAAACTAGAAATTGGAAGTAACAGATTTTGGATTGGTCCTGGCAAGAAATAACAAAGACATGACCAAGTGGAGATTGCATGTTCCTTGGTGTCACGAGAGTGAGGGAGGAAGGAAGGGCTCCATTTGCAGGCCTGGAATGGTAGTGGTGCCATCTACAAACAGGGAATATAAGAATAAACAGTTTTGTGATACATACACTATGTTATCAGAATTATTTTTGGTGGGTAGTGACAGGAGACTTCAGATAATATTGATTTATACAAGACAGGAGCTTGTCACCCATCAAAAGCAATTACGTATCTATGTCTGGCTAAGTTCTTCACAGGGTCAGAGATTAAGACTCCCTTAATATTGTTGCTTTGTGTGCATGACCTCATATCTCAGATCCATTTTATAATCTCATATATTTATTCCTGCTTCAGGTCTAGTTGAAAAAAAAGTGTAGGATAAAGCTTGCTTATGCTATTTAAAGACATTTCTAGGAAGTTGAATGTAAGTCTTGCTTCCATTCAATCAGTCAATCCTTAGTAACAAGTCATAATCTCCTGCAAGGCAGACTGGGGAAAATAAACTTTATTCTAGATTGTGTGCACAGAAATATTTTGAATATTTTGCTACTGAAGAACACGAGAAAAGAAACATCTATCTTTCTCTTTTCTAGCTAATAAATTCCCTGGAGTTTGACATCTTGTGAAAGTTTAGTACAAGATCTCCTAAGGGCAATTGAATGTTCAGGTTCAGGAGTCAGAAGAGAAATATCTGGGATGAAAATAACATTATACAGGACAGGAGTTAAAGAAAAAGTGGCAGAGAACTGTTGACCAAATAAGAATATCTTCTGACCAATTTCTTTGAAATAATTAATTTTGTGTTCCATGTTCTCTGCTATTTCTCTTAGTTTAGATTTCTTTTTCTTAAGCCTTGTCTTGTTTCTTGAGAATGGCAGTCCCAGAACTTTCAGTGCTTGACTCTAATCTTCTTCAATTACCTTCATTCTAGTCATGTGTGTACTCAAGTGGATTTAACTACCACCAATATGCTGATGCCTCTCCAATTTCTATCCCCATCGCTATGATTCTCTCTTCAGAGGATATGTAACATCTGCCTAGGATATTTCTATTCAGATCCCTCATCCGCATCTGAAATCTAATATGCCTTTTTAAAAATTGTCTTCATTTTCATCTGAAGACATAACATTATTCCCCTAAACTACTTACAGACCCAGCAACAATTCCTCACTATCTTTGTACTTCAAATAATTGTAATGTCCTCTTAGAAGTTAATTTTTTCATCTTACAAAACAAGCTGAAAAACACTGTGGAAAGAATTATAACTCTAATTTCTTTCTTGCCTTTAATGTTTGAGTGTAGCATATTGTACAGAACAAATACTGATAACTGTTTTTAAAAAATGCCACAAACATGGATGCTTAAAAGTGGTACAGAAGAGTAACATTTGACAAGTTTCAATTTGAAATCACTGGACTTCTGGAGTAGAATATCAAACTATATATCTCAATAACTAATTTTTATTTTAAATAAATGGATGATATATTTTGAATTTGCCTAATACTGTTCCCCATCATATAGGAATTATGTTCACACGGGGAAAAGGCAGCTGGCAGTGTCAGCCAGCACAAGTCCATCACTCGGATGCCTTTTCTGGAATGCATATTTGTGCTGATTCATTTCATATAGATATATGAAAAAAACACTTTTTCTTATACCTCTTCTTAACATTTACTGAATATGTACAAGTCACTACATATGAACCTTGAAAGAAACCCTAAATATAAATTTGTCTTGGACTTGAAGTGTCTTCTGTCTGAGTAAGAAAACTAAGCACATCAATATGGTATATAAACTGAGAGAAGAACACATGATAAAGAAAGCAATAATTTGGTGGAAAGCTTACTCTCTGTGGGATAGAAAAGACCTCACTGAGAATGTGACACAAGAACTTAATGCTAATGATTTTGTGTGACAGGGATTGAGGACAGGACAATCAAGAGGGGCAAACAATATGAATACAGAAAAGCAAATGAGTTTGAGAAGAATGACTAACCTAATGCCAGATAGTCATGCTTGCCATACTGTTTACAATTTTTAAAACCAGAGTAACGATTTTTAAAATGTTGATATTTTTATCCTTAAATCAATAACAATGTTCCTTTTAAAGAGGGCAGATCATTTAGTCAGATTCTTTCAGAATTTTCAAAACAGTATTTGTCCATTTATCAGTTTTCTTAAATATATACTCTCTATGTGTTAACATACCACAGCATCATTTGTAATAAATATCAGAAGGTAAATTTTAAAAAATGCTTTCTTTGCCTGTTTATATAGCACTGAGGAAAAAAAGTGATTACACATCTAAAATATGGTGAGTACACATCAAAACAATTAATTATATAAGGAGGCCATGCAGAGTAATAAATACTTTTAAAATGAAAAAGTAAAGATATTGTCAGCCAAATTTTCCTATTAGTTAATTCCACATACTCTGGAAAAATCAGCTACTCATGTGGAACGTCTATTAACTTTAGCAGGTGTTATGCATAACTAGCTTAGGGCAGATTCTAGTCCACTGAGTGCAAGTATAACTCTTAAATTGATAAACCCAAGTGGAACTCCTTGCCATATTAAAAGGGATTTATCAAAATTAATTAGAAATTTCATAAAAGGGCTCCAGAGTCCAAAAGACTGTTTTCTTTTCCCCTAGTTCAAACCAAGTCACATGTACATATAGTACTTTTTAAATAAAAATGCATAACTCATTTCTAAGCTATAATGTGTTTCTATTCCTATTTGGCCATAAGTTTTCCAGAGCTAATCTCACCTGAAATTATTCAGTCTGTAGGCTTTGAATGTTCCACTAGTTCTGTGGCAGTTGCTATATAAGTTCCTGTCCAATCTCACCACCCAACATTTAATTTTGCTCCTTAGACTTATTAAGGTGCTTTTTGCCAAACATGAAAATAGTATTCTAATAGTTGGGCAGAATTCATTATTTGATTTAGTTGAGCAGAATTGATTATTGTTTAAGTCCCAAGTTTAATGTGGAAAGGCACTAACAATATTTGTCAAAGCAGGCAGGAATACAGAAAAATAAAAATGTTCTACCCTAGTTTTTATTGTTAGCCATTAATCTAATATATATCTGTATAAATACATATACATACACACACACACACACACACACACCCCTACCTTAAATATATGTCCATAGATAGTGTCACAAATTCGGTCTGTGGTATTTATTGGATACCCGTAATAGTAAGACGATTTTGATGGGAATTTGGAATGATAAAAAATATATAATACATAATCATTATTTATTAGAAGTTTAAATATAGTAGAAGTAAATATAGTAGTAAACATGTATGAGGACACTTGGTGTTGATGTTATTTATTGTAAGCACATTTGAGATAAAACATATAGTTACAGAAATTAGATATAGGAATGTAGATATGTAGATATAGGAAAGATATAGGATGTAGATATAGAAAACACTGATTTTATTTACCCTGGCATAATTAAATTTCATTAATTTATAGACATTCCTGATTCTTTGCTATTTCATAAATTTGGTTCACTTTACTATTATTTATCTAGATTATACATTAGAGTAAAAATTTAAGGGAGTTATTTTTAAATCTGTACATAAAAATAAATAGCTCCTTTAAATATCTCAGCCATTTTTCCATATTTACAAATTTATGTTCAAAAATAACAACAACCTAGACTTTATTTGGCCATTTTCATTTATTGTATAATATCTTTAGAAATGCTTTGCTTATTTTTTACTGAAGGGAAGGGTTGAGCTACTTTGTTAATGATTAAAAAAAAACCCTAACTATGATTATTTTGCATTTTTAAAAAGTGCATACAAATCTTTTAATCTCTGCCTACACCCATCAGAACAATTGCCTTCCAATGTAATTATATTCAAAATGCAAGCGAGATAATAAGTATCTTGGAATTTAACTTGATAAATATTCATTTGCCTTATAGGGAAAAGAAATGAAGATTCTCATATAATTAGCTGCATATTTTTAAACCATGCTTTTATTGAGTTTTTTTGAGGTATATTTTATGTATGCAAATCTGCTAATTTATAAGGTAAAAGAGGTAAGGAGGTTGAAAAAAACCTAGGAATCAGAAATATTCATTCCCATCCTGCCCTCCTTTCTGGGGAATAGATTCCTAATTATGAGAAAAAGTATTTCTCCCAACTCAGATTCTTTGTTTTAGTGTACCTAAGCCAGTTAGAGCCCTTAATTATAAAACCAGACTTATCTTTCTGAGTTGCAATAGAAAATACTTGCTTTTTCTCTCTTCTTCTTCTTTTTTTTTTTTTTTAATGCTACAGTCAGTGAATTCAGGACTACTTGAAGGCTGCTCCAACCTTAGGAAATGACAAAGTGTATGCAGCTTCTTCACAGAGCTGAGTTCATGAGCAGGTAGCGCCACTCCAGGATCTGTGGGGCAATAGAGGTTCTAACTACTCTGACCCAGAAGACAACTGTTAAGACCCAGAGGACTTACAGAGGAGTGAAGACATGATAATTCATACCTTCCATTTTTAAAGTATCAACAGTTTACAGATTGTTTGTGTGCATATTATCAGAAGTGATCGACCAAGCTGCCCAGTGGTATTTTAGTGCCATTTTGCAGATGAAGAAGCTGAGAAGTTTGGTGACTGGGCTTAGAACTCAAAATGGATGTAACAGAAGTAATAATACAACTCTAGTGCTTTTCCATGTTTTTTTTTTTTTTATTTCTCTCTAGCACTACAGTCTAAATTATTCTGTGAGAGAATTGCTTTTACAAAAATTGCATCTATAATTAATCAATCTCTTATGAAATTGCAAAAAAGTGTTTTGATGGAGAGGAAATGAATAATTTTATTCCCAATTTTTGTATTTCCATCTTTCATATACTCTATAATTGCCACAGTTTACTGTAGTTTTATATTTCACCAGTCCTCAGGTATTTTTCATTTCAATCCAGAGTTATAGTTTATGATATTTTTAAGACCATCAAAATGTGATCAGAGTTATAAAAAGATAAATCAACAGATATGAGGCATGAAGGTATTATGATTGTGCCTAAATTATTTTAAGAGATTGATTTATGGATAAACTAAATTAACATAAACAATACACACATATATTATTGAGTGGAATAGTTAAGATTATAAGGACTGCATAACATAATGATATTTTAGAAAGATCTTTCTACTTGAAGAAATAGGATTCTCTTCCTGGGTTGCAGTATTTCACAGTGGAACCTTAAATACTCTCAACCTGAGTGGATAGAAAACTAGTCCCAGAAAAAGGATTCCACTCCCCTGTTATAAAGTGTCTGATTTTAGAGGATTGCATTCTCAAATTCCAAGCTTAAGCTCAAAGATGGTTAGCTTTTACTTTTAATGAAAAAGTCCTTAGAAGGCTTGTTTGTAGTGGCAGTGAAAAACAGATTGGCGTAAAAGTACTTTATTCCTGCAGAGCTGAGATCAGCACACGCATTACTCTACCCATCTATCCAGAAAATGATATGTCATACTCAGTTCTGCAACTTAATAACATCTGCCCCTTTAAACCCACTCCCAACTCCCCCTCTTCCGTCTCCTCAGCACCTGAGCAGCACCTCAGGCTCCTTTTTATCAGACTCTGCAGTGACTCTGCTTTGGTCAAACCCTCAAAGCCTAATGAGCCT
Organism: Scalopus aquaticus; assembly: GCA_004024925.1. NCBI lineage: Eukaryota > Metazoa > Chordata > Mammalia > Eulipotyphla > Talpidae > Scalopus > Scalopus aquaticus. Next base: position 104,495 of record PVIJ01000727.1, read on the forward strand.
GAGAAGAAAACTGTGATACCAGGTTGAGATAAATGGAAATATTTTCAGACCACAAGTTCCAGTCAGAGTAAATGCTGCAAAGGAACAAAAGAATCTTCAAATTGAAAATCTTCAGGGTGGGAAAGCATACATTTTAGGGTGAGATTTCGTGTCTACTATTACTTGGATTTCCTACATTTTCTCTGACATTGTTACACAGCCTGCAGTGACATCTGCTTGTTGCAGAGATAACAATGGTCCCTGATCAGTGCATTTGCACAAACCTGTGTTGCTTTCCTTTTGTTTTCAAGTGACTTCCTGGAGTCAGGTAGATGTCTTGTGATTACTATTGTGATTATAATTGTTATTATTTCATGTTAAAATCACAGCTTTCAAAAAATATGCACAGAAAATACAATCTGAATGTGGTCTAGAATAGCACAGCACATACTTCATTAAAAATATTTAATCTTGCTTAATCATTTACAATTCTGAAGTTTTTTGAATTATTTGTTTTTAAACTTTTTAGTGTTCATTTTTGGAGAAATTTGTTGGGCAGAAAAGCAAAGAGGAAAAATCACTTATAATCTCACCACCCAGAGATAGATACAATGGCGATACTTCCACTTCTATACTTTAAAGCTTGTAGCCAACCATTGTTTTTCTGTTTGGACTTTTTTTTCTTTATTTAAAGGAATATATTTGAATCTTCTGTATCATGTAGATCATTTAGAGTATTTAGTAAAGAAAGCAGGAATTTGGGAACATACTAAATGGGATCCTAATTATCATAACATCAGAAGGTTTTCTTAATAAGGCATTTACTTATATGCCAGCCCCTTGTGTTGATAACAATTTCTATTGCTTTGCAGTTTTCTGAATTATTTTACTTTCTATAAGATAAAATGTTCATCCCCTTTTCCCTTCTTTATGATAAGGCCACATAAGACTATTAAATAATCCTCATATCACTACATTAATAATAAGTCAAAACCACCTTTAAACAATCCCACTCCCTTGGCACCTGCTGATTATTTCTATTGCTGTTTTCTACTTGCCTCCATAAAAAAGGCAATATTCTCTATGTTCTTAAAGGAGGACCCTAAAAACAGTATGAGAAACTCATCAACAAGATGCCTCATCTATTTTTGTTAGCTTATAGGAAAATTAAACCACATTAAAAAAAAAAAAAAAAAGCTAAGCATAAGCCCAGAAATCCCTGGGGTGAGGAAAGAAAGGACAAAATCAATAAGGACACTTGAGTTCAGGCCTAGCCAGGTCACTTCCCAGTACCTTATTTTAATACCCAGCCCGACGCTTTCTAAACCAGTGACTGGCCCTTGATTAACCTGGGCAGACGGCAAAGACTGGCAGCTCACTTTATAAGAGCTGCAGGCCTAGGGTACTGTCCAGGAATGGTCATCCCCAGCTCCTCAGGCCTCTCTCCCTGAAGGGTAGCATTTGCAGCTCTCTGTCCTGTGTCTCTGTTGCAGCAGCACTCACACTTAGACTCTTCACATCCTCACTTCCTTCAGGTCTCTGCACAAATGTCACCTTCTCAGTGAGGTTTTCCCAGCAACCCTATTAAAAATTACAGCTCCTTTCTGCTACGTCATATGCTATCAACCATCCTTGTTTTATTTTTCTCTTAATCATTTAATCTATCTAACCTATACTACAAATAGTTGTTTATTGTTTTCTTCAACAAAAATTTATAAGGGCAAAACATTTTCCTGTTTTGATCAGTACTATATACTCAGACTTTAGAAATGAATCTGAAACTCAATAGCATTGAAATGACTGAATAATTTGCATTTTATGTACACTTGTCTGAATGCATATGTTGATTTACTAATATTGCCACAAAAACATCATTACATGTTTTTAGTAAAATTGAGATTAGTGAAGGAACTAGCTACAAATGCTATTTGTCACGGGCACTTCTGAAAACACCAGTTTCTATAAAAAGTTCTAGGAGTCTCCATATTTTATATTGCTATTTCTAGACTATGTTTGGGTACATATTTGGGTAATTATTCAGTAATCCAGAATAACTGACACTTTAGAGTAATTTTAATGTAAAATTTCCTTTATTCATTCTAAGTACTCACTGTATATGCCCCCTTCCAAACACTCAGTGCTAATTTCAAAGGCAAAACATTAGCTGCCAATCCAGTCATTGGGTAAATCACAGAAATGATAACAAGCCCACTATGATTACAGAATAGAAGTTAGCCTGAAATGAGTCTTTGGTAGCTTATTTCCCCCATCCGCACACACTCACCATTCCTTTAATCCACACCACAAAACACTAACTTTGTTAATGCTACTATTATCCCCATTTCACAACTGAGAAAATTGAAATTGGGAGTGAATAAGTAACTTCTCCTAAATTACCAAAATCAGAGACCAACTGAACTCAAATGTTCTGTCTTTTAAATTTATACTAGCTTACTAGAAATTAAAGTGATTAAAATATACTAATTCATTTAATACACCTATTTTCCCAAGATATAGGTATAGTACAAATGAAACTGAAAATTTGTAGACATTCATTTGTACAAAATTACATAGAAGAGTGTTTTAGATTGCATTATTCCCACTGCACCACAGTAAGTGTAAAGGGTAAAGAAGATTTCTAACATGGTCACAACTTTGTATACTGGCTGGAAACCAAGGCAGAAGAAATACCTTTAATTGTGGTGTGCAGATCTCTCTATCTCTGCTTCATAGTGTGGAACATAATCGTCACCTCTCACCTTTGCTATGAAAGGAGAATGGTGTCCCGGGAACATGTACCTTTTCTTCATTCCATAAGTATCATGTCGGAAGTCACCAGTCTATTCCTAAACTACAATGAAAAACAAATACATTTTCTGACCTGGATATAATCATTACAGTTATATTTGTATTGACATTTTTAAGTGAAAATTGCACACTTAAGAGAATGTTATTTTTAGAATCATGCATTAGAAATGCTTAACTGACCTCAGGTAGATGTTCAACGTCTTCATGTACCAGAAATATTCTATGAAGTTAATGCAGCTCTGAGCAGCAGTAAATAATTCATGCTTTGTTTTAATAGTTCTCTTTTTAACATGAATATTCATCGTGCATATGACAAGGGAAAATAATCAGTTAAAATTGCCCAAACCTCTGGTAAAAGTATATAAAATGATTGCTAAAAAGATTATTTAAAATATATATATTAAAATTTTGTATATATCAGAATATCTGTGTATCTTAACTAACAAATTTAACTTTTTTAAGAAAATGAGGAATAATCATTATTAATTTAAAAGGATTTTATTTAACGCCTTAAAATTTCTGAAATAAACTAACATGAGAATATCATTTGGATATGAACATTCTAAAATATAACGAAAAAGTGAAACTTGCTAATTTTTGTACATACATACACACACACACAAAGCTATTAGATTAATAGTCCTTATTTATATAAAGTTAAGAGGTCATAGTCACTACCACCTGAATTTATTGAACTTAATACAAAAAATATATGTGACTTGATCAACACTTATTAATATAGTTTCTTGATTCATAATTTGCTTAAGCAGGAATTTATTGACCACCATCTGCAAGGTTTTTGTAGAGTAAGGAGAACACATACAAGATTAACAAATGCCTTACATCCAAAACTAGCTTATATTTATGACTACTCCAGCTGAACTTGAAAGAGCTATGGATATTTGAAAATTGGTAATTTATTACATTTAACTCCAATTAACTAATTCAATATTAGGGCACAAATTCTATAGCTTTTGTCTAGCAGATTCAAGAAGCTGGCTTTGTTTTTTTCCTCCTATAACTTAAAAAACCTTCAACATTATCCTTTCATTTGCTTCAGACTGTTCAAATCACAGAGAAAGTTACTTCATACAAAAGACATAACATGATGACACATTGGTTTCATAACTCCACTTATGGAAGAAATTCAAATTTTATCTTCTATTTTCATTCAAAAACTATCACTAACTTTATTCTATTTTGATTGAACTTGTAAAACTTATTTCAAGATTCTTGTCAATTGTTTACTTTGTTAGCCTCAAAACAAGAGATTTTTAAAAAATGAAAACTCATTGTTCCCAATTTAGGTTTCTTATCAGTTATTATTTTTGGACTTAAATGACTCATAAAAATAAGCATGATATTCTAAATAAATACTAAATTTATAAAATTATAATGAGTGGTTATATTTAAACCATGCAGGCCTCAAATAAAATAGAACAATATATGACTGTTGTGGATTTTAGCCTCTTAAAGATATAATGAGAAGGGTATAATTTCCTTTTGTCTAACAATAGAATTGCCAGACAGAAGAAAGTCTTTTGAGATAGCAAGAAAATTGTGAATTCTCTAAAAGTGACACAAATCACTGTATCAGGCAGGGCTTATGGAACGACCTTTTGTGCTTAGCACCTAAATATAGTACTCATGCTAAAAAGCATTCAACCAAAACTAATCTGAAAATCTATTTTATAGTGCACAAAATGTTTGTGCTTATTCTTCATGCTTTTCTTTGAAACTAACTTGGGAGAAATTTATTTATGTAACATTAGAATCAGGAATGACTTGAAAATAAAGTGGGTGAGCATAAATGGGATCCCTTTCATTTCGAAGCACAAACTCCATTCTCAACTGTATGTATCCTGAAAGCATTTACTTATATACCAATCACAGAATGTTTTGTTTAATTATATTTAGTGAGTGTGTAAAGTATTACAAAGAACCATTGCAATTTTTTTAACTGTTTTATTTACTCTGCTCTTGTGATGTCTTATTAGCCGAACCACTTAGTCCCCAGGAAAGTCAGTTCAAGGTTTATCCTATTTCAACAAGAGTAAGTCCTGAAAGATTAGGTATTGGCTGCTGCCTTGTCCAGAAATGTGGGAGTGGAAGAGGTAAACAGGTAGTAATATGAAGGATAGAGGAAATTTTAACACATTGGTAGGAAAAAAGCAAGTGAAAAAAGGTCTATGAGCAAATCTATTACTTATTTAACATTCAGCAATTCAGGTAGTAAATAGTATATTTACAGTTCAAGATATATGGGTCATTTGGAGTGTTTATATAGAAGTACTCAATGACAGTATGTTGTGAAAAAAAAAACTCACTTAACTATGAGGGCATAGAAAAGCCTCTGCAATATGGTTTGAAAAAATATATTTCACTTCTGAAAACAACTGAGAAATAAGGACCATTGGGAATTCCATACACCCTTTGAAATTCCCTTGCAATTTCTTAGCATCAGGACATGTCATGTATAATGATTCAAAAGACCACATATTCTAGATGTCTGTCTCCCCAGATTCCATTTTCCCAGTTGTGTCATCTTCACTTAGTAATTTGGATTTTTTTTCTCAGAAATAAATCACCTTTTATAAATGGCTCAAATCTTGGCCAAGAATGATGAGAAAGCTCTTATTCTTCTATCAAGGAAGCTTTGTTTCATTTCTCTTTTTCACCTGGGTCATTGGCCTGAGGTCTATAAGAACAATTTTTTTCTTTTGTATTTGATGGAACTGAAAAAAAAGTCTGAACGAAATCTAGGACAAGAAAACAGATAACATATTCATATGTGTGTGTGTGTGTGTGTGTGTGTTTATATGCGTGAATGTACATATATGTGAAAATGTTCATATACAGATATATCTAATACAACTATGGATATGTATGCAAGTGGTTTCATTCATAGTGCATGTAGTACAGGGAATTTAGAATTTTGTTCAATTATTTTTAATGTAGTTGGTCCTAATTAGAATATTTATAATAAAACCTTTAAATACAGGTGATTTGTTTTCTAGATGACTTTTAACTTGGATAGTGGAAAAACATAAATATACTATAATATTCTTTACTACTATCTCTTCTAACAAGTGAAATTTTCAAAGATGATTTTAAGTTATAAAATATTATCATGCCTAATACTTTTTGCTTTTATTTTGTCTATTGTAATGGTTTGCTTTCCCCATCTCTTCTGTCAAATAGTGGGGTATAATTTTATTCTCTATTATCAAGAAATCATTGTTATTCTGGGGGAACGTTCTATATAGATCTAATTGTTGTTACGGACTAAAGTCTTCTAAATTAAATTTATTCCATTGATTACTCTTTGGAGCTTAAAGGGAAGTGGTGTCAATGACATCCTTATAGAATATAAGCTTCATACTGGCCTAAAATTCTGTTACTAATTTTTTAAATTCCATAACCTAGAATGAACTTGTGCACATGAATCGCTAATAAATACTTGTCATATAAATGAATAAATCTTTAGAACAAAGATTTACATTTTATAGCAGGAAAATACCAAAAAAAGTAGTTTTGGTTTTTGGTGAAATTTCTTCATTCTTTCGTATGTTGAATGTGGGGTGCGCTAGGAGTACATGTGGGCATATGTGTATGTGTTCGGATTCTTTTCAGTTTCTACTTGCTGGTGAAAGCAAGTCATCATTTGCTACAGTCTTACACCGCCATTCCTAATCTTTTGCATTTTTACTTCTTGAACCAAATTCTTCACCTCCAAGGATTCTAACTACATCATCTCTTTTCTGGATTATCAAAATAAATCCCTAACTACTCTTTTTGCCTTTAGACTCTTACCTCTGTGTGTTAAAATATCTTTCCAAATTAAAAATTCTATTTAAAGAAATTTCTCATTAAAAACATTGTCCCGTTCTCCAGTCCTCACAGATTAAGTCCAAAATGCAGATCATATTGAAACTTCTCTTGTCCTGTCTTTCTCAACCCAGGCTCCAGTGACAGAAACTAATTACAACTTCTGAATGTGTGATGCACCACAGGGAGCACTAAGTTGTTTCTTAAAACCTCTAAGGCCACCTCATCTGTGAGGACTGCTCCGACCATCCGTCCTTCTGATATTCCCAAATCCTCTGAGATAGCGTCACTAGCACACCTCACAATATCCTGTATCATTCTGTTACATGTCTCTGCCCATCAGATTAAGAAATGATCCAACCCATGTCACCTGCTAGGTCTCATTGCTTGCAGGCTTTAATTGTGGAATGAATAAAAAACATCAGTTTATTTTGTAATATATATCCATTAATATAAACTGTACATAAACAAATTGTGTATTTGCATATTGCTAATAACGCTTCTTATCTATTTATATAAAACATAAATATGATTTATGAAACCATCATGAATTATTTATAATGGAGACAAATATCTTAATTTGTTTAAATCCAGACACAAAGAGGAAACTAATAAAGTCACCTGCTCCTTGGTTAAAGAGGAAAATCGCATTATTCTAGACCCCTTACTTCCCAAACTTTACATACTAAGGACTGTTTTAAGTAATCAAACTAATATTTCCAGCCATCCTCTGGGACAATTTTTAAGACCAGAGGTATTGCTGTCTTGGTAGCAATGGGGGAGAAAATCTATGGCTTTAATTTTCCACTTCAAGTAGTAGGCAGGGGAAATGTTCATGGGTCTATTGTGTAAGGTGGGGACACAAGGTAAACAAGTAGGGAAAAGATATTTGTTGTGAAATATTTGTTGTGAAATATTTACTTTAAGAAGTTTATAGTTTCTGAAAATATCTAGAAATTCACATATGACATACACACAAAGAGGGACGAATTAAATGGCATATCAATGAAATTTTCAGTCAAATGAGTTTGAGGGTAGATTAAATATTCACCTCTCTTTTCCTTTCATTTAGAGATAGTCAATGCACCATTAGTTACTATTACTATCTGCCCTTTCCTAACACAGCCTCAGCAAAATTATCTGATGTCACAGTGGTTCATGGGTTGCTAGCTTCCACAGATTAAAAGAGAGCCTATTCAGGGCATGGCCTGAAACAAAGTGAGGCAGAATCATTACCTTATAACAGGCATGATTTGGTCCTCCTGCACATACACTGGGAGAGGGGTTAGCTACAGGCATTCGTTTGTTATAGTCACCATTGCTTGGAAAGTTCAAGATGCTGAATATTCTTCCCAAGGAAGAAGTAGCCTCTGCGGCTAAGGAGGATAGGGAAGCTTTAGGGAGGACCAAAGACTGATAAATTCATCTTTGAAGAAATTGTTGACTTCTCTAAAATTACCACCTCATAGACTATGTTCTCTTTAAATGAACTGCTTGACATTTTACCAAATGACAGTCTTCCTAAAGACTTATTATTCAGTATGGATAGAAATTTACTTTTCTGTCTGTCACCAGAGTGATATTTATTTATGGAAAGTGGATGAAGTTTCTCAATTTCAATGAGTAAATTCTCAGTGGTAAACCTTGTCCTGTGTGTTTAAAGTCATTGAAAGTTTTCTCTGGAGTTAGTTAGTTATTAACACACTTGGTAAATTATATTAATTTCATGGGATTGTACTTCAGAGATTATTACAAAGACTCATTAATTTTCAAAAATAATTATGTCAAGAGCTCAGCTTACACATAAACATGCATGGATGGTTCATTAAATATACATTCATGTTGATATGTACATTTGATGATCCACTTCTCAGCTGCCACATACATGCTCCATAATCAATTTCCCCATAAATAATCATCAGGCCAGTACCCTGTGCATGAAAGAAGTGGTCTGAGAAAAGAGATAAGCAGGAGATCTTGCTAACACACCACTGAATTGTCTTATAGGTTTTTCCTGAATTAAAAAAAAAATCACTCTATATTATGCTTATATATATTGCTACATGCTATTTTCACTGTACATTTCAAACCACAAAATACCACAGAATTCTTTTTCATTTTATAAACATCCTCATTTATTTATTCACAAGGTAGGATTTCCCTCAGATGTAGTTACCATAGTTTTCCACTAAAGTGACCACAGTCCTCCACCACACTCCACAAAGCTCTCCACCCCACCCTGTTTTCTATGCTAGCACTCTCCCTTCCCTTCTCCTTTCCCTTCCCCTCCTGAGTGTCTCAGATCTAAGTTCTGCTTTCAAGCTTCAGTCTTTCCCATAGAATTCTTAAATATTGAAAATTACTGTTTGAATAGTCCATGCCAACATTAGCTAATGGGAATTAACTATGGACCAAACACATATTGAGACACAAAATTTTGTACTTGTTCACAAAGATTGGATGGCTTAGTGAGCAATTCCTATTTACTTCAGGATATTTATAAATTTACCTGATGTATATTTGGGGAAGGGTAAAATCTCAGAGAGCACTGAGTAAAAATCAACCCAGCCTAATCTCAGCAATGATGTATACATCTGATGTCTTTCTTTCAAGGATTATGTGCTGGCAGCTGGAATTTTGACCAAAGACTGAAAGTTTGATGATGACTACAAATAAATATTTTATATTTTCTAATTAGTAGTAGAAAACCTTTTGTCTTATAATATATATGATATAAATAGTGTGCTAACAGGTCTTAAAGCTGTTTTTCTTAAAAAGATTTACTGGTAAATCTGGAAAAACTCAATCTTAAAAACAGTAAAATGCCATCACTTGGACTTCAACAAAAATTACTTAAATTCTTAACATCAATTGTACTCTTCAAGTAAGGTATTTCATTCAAGATAAAATACTCAACATGTTCTATTTTAAATTGTTTCAAAAATTCTAAAATTGTGGGTATATTGCTATATATTGCAATGTTTTATTGTTATTTCACAACAAATTAGGATTGAAAATCAAAATCTTTTAATAATTATATACCTCTGGTAATGTTTACTCTACTACTTTATAAATGCATTTTAATTTTATCCCTCAATATAGAGAAACTGGGTCTGCCCTTTAATAAGGTGACAGAATAGCCTTGACAAAACACGAAAGGATTATAATCATCTGTTTAAATCAGTATTGTTCTACATTATCAATCACCTGAGAGTATTGACTGGACACACAAGGTAGCTAGCTATCTAGCTAGCTATCATCTATCTACCAGTCATCTATATTACCTACCTACCTAGCATATATCTATTTAAATATATCATACAGAGTGACACCTAAATAAAATTGAGGCAAATTGAATATAGTAATAGGAAGCACCAAATGTATTTGACAGTCTGATCCCATGGTTCTTTTTCTTTTTAATGTGAAAGAAAGAAGGCACATCTCCAGAGTTTTATAGGTATAATAATGATGGACTATATGGGAGAAAATTCAATATTTCCATCATGGACAGAATATATTCATATGCTTTTTTATTTTTATTTTTGTGAGACTAGAATCATAAAAGTAACTGTTAATGATATTCCAATTAGTTATGTGTCCAAAATGGAAAGCAGCAGGACAGTGGTGGGTGGAGGAAGAAAAGCATTTAATTCATTCAAGCTATCCTTGTGAGGTTAAAAAGAAAATTGATTGTGGTTTATTAGTCCTTTCCAATAAACACTCAAGAGCTCAGCTGACTGAAAGCAATTGATGCTAGTGAAATCAATGGTGCGGTAGAATACCCTAATGGGTATTGTTAGAACTTTTAATTCTCATTATGCAGTTTATTCCTTCAAGGGTTAATTGATGGAATTCTTGTTTCTGAGTACCTCTAAAGCTTTGTTGCCTAAAGAATTGGTTTACTGAATGGCTTTGACATATTTTAGATGAATGTACAAATATCTGCATTGTGATTCGTGCAAAAATATAAACATAAAAATAAATGAAAAAACTTACATACCCTACACAATGTTTATCTTCCATCCATTTCTTTCTAATTTATGGAATACATCCAAGCTTCAGTGACCATGTTTCATTAAAAGTGATTGTAATTAAGACTTGCAGCAGGTTAACTTGTGATTGAATGAGGTGTTTATGTGTCACATAAGATTCAATCTGTACTATATTTAGTTGTAACTTTGTTTGTATTTGCATTGTCAGTTCTTTCAAATGAATTAGTAACAGAGTTTTCTTCTACAATTCACAGTTCCATACCAAACTTAGTCTTTGTGTTATAAAACAACTGTAATTTTTGGCAAAGGAATCTATGAAGGGAGTGGGGAAAGCCTTTGTTTCTGAGTAGGCAAAGGGATAAATTACAGGAGCAGCCAACTGCTTGCACTAATTGCTGTGTGGAAAGAGTAGGACCAATCAGCTCTCCCTGCTTCAAACGAATTCTTTTCTTTACTATTTAAAAAAGATTTGTTTGCTGTTTTCTTCTCATTCCTAGGTGGATTTCAGAAAATTCACTTAATCAACGTGACTTCCATGTGAAAGGTGTCAGCTGATTTTAGCATCTATGAAAGTATATTGGAAAGTTTAGGGTAAAAAGTATTATGAAAGTTTAGGGTAAAAAGATTTTTTAGCTCTATTACTCTATTATTCAAAAATAGTAATGAGATATAAGATTAACATTAAATGTATCTTTAAAAATGTCTTATTATAATCAAGACAGTGCGGTATTGGCAAAAGAAAAATTATATATACACATATATCACTGGAACATAATAAAGCCCAGAAGTAAACATAAAAAATATTCAATTGACAATTTTTGATAATAATATACAAAACTTAATATGATGTAATAAATATAACAAAAATTGTTATTCAAATGACCTTTTACAAAGGTCAAAATCAATACATACAAGGTAACAAAGACAGTCTCTTCAACAGTGTGAGCACAACTGCAAAACACGTGTATAAAATAAATCTATAAATATTTTAAATCACTCACAAAAAAAACACACAAAATGGATCATATACCTAAATAAAAATTGCAAAAACTATAAAACTATAAGATGGCAACATGAGATAAACTTACATGATCTTGGGTACATCAATTTCTTTGACACAACATCAAAGCCATAATCCATGAAAGAAATAATTGATAACCTGGACTTTACTAAAATTTAAAATCTCTACTCTGCAAAATACATTGTCAAGAGCATAAGAAGATAAACTAAATATTGGATAAAATTTTTCTTAAAAAAAAACCTCGAATAAATGATTATTTAACTAAAATATACAAAGAGCTCAAAATTCAAAAATAAGGAAACAACTTCATTTAAAAATAGACTAAAGACCTTAACAGACACCTCATCAAAGAAGAGACACAGTTGGCAAATAAACATATAAAAAGATGCCCCATATCATATGTCATTATGGAAATGCAAATTCAAACAATCAGATACTACTACATACCTATTAGAATAGTCAATATCCAGAATACTGACAACACCAAATGCTACCAAGGATGTGGGTCTTCAAGGACTCTCTTACATTGCTGGTGAAGACAAAATGGTAAAAGTCACTTTGGAAGACAGTATGACAGTTTTTTTTTTTAATTTTTTTTTATTGTTATTTATGTCTTTTACACTTTGTATTCCCCTTGGGCAGCCCACCACCAATTAACCTGTGATCCCTCTCCATGGTCCCCTGTATTCTCCTCTCTTCCATTTTGTGCCCTTATCCTCCCCTCTCCCCCACCTCCCCCCACCGCTGAGTGTCTCTCTCCCACCCGGCCTCCCTATAGTCTTGTTATAAGTGT
>PVIJ01000727.1:117015-252949 GCA_004024925.1 Scalopus aquaticus
CTTTCCATGCTGAATAGTATTCCATTGTGTATATGTACCACATCTTCTGGATCCAATCATCTATTTTTGGACATCTGGGTTGCTTCCATACCTTTGCTATTGTGAATAGTGCCGCAATGAACATACGGGTGCATGTATCCTTTCGGATTAGTGTTTTTGTGTCCTTTGGGTAAATTCCCAAAAGTGGTATTGCTGGGTCCAATGGGAGCTCCATGTTTAGCAGTTTGAGGAAACGCCATACAGCTTTCCATAGTGGTTGGACCAGTTCACATTCCCACCAGCAGTGTAGAAGAGTTCCTTTTTCTCCACATCCATTCCAGCATTTGTTGTTGCCTGTATTTTTAATGTGTGCCATCCTCTCAGGTGTGAGGTGGTATCTCATAGTGGTTTTGATTTGCATTTCCTTGATTATAAGTGATGTTGAGCATTTTTTCATGTATCTGGTGACCATTTGCTTTTCTTCTTTGGAGAAGTGCCTTTTGAGCTCTTCTGCCCATTTTTTGACTGGGTTGTTGGCTTTGTTTTTGTTGAGTTGTGTGGCTTCCTTGTAAATTTTTGTTATCAGTCCTTTATCAGATGTATTGTGTGTAAAAATCTTTTCCCAGTTGGCAGGGTGTCTGTTAGTTTTGGTTAATGTCTCTTTTGCTGTACAGAAGCTTTTTATTTTTATGTAATCCCATCTGTTTATCTTGTCTTTCACTTTCTTCACTTTGAGGGATGAGTCTTTCAAGATTTTGCTGAGATGTATGTCATGTAGAGTTTTGCCTATATTTTCTTCTATACATTTTATGGTTTCAGGTCTTACATCCAGGTCTTTTATCCATTTTGAGTTGACTTTTGTGCAGGGTGTGAGGTAGTAGTCTAGCTTCATTTTTTTGCATGTGGCTGCAGTATGACAGTTTTTTACAAAAAGAAATGTTCTCTTGGAGCCTCCCTAGCGTTGCAAGGGGTTAACTCTCAGCACTATGTAGCTATTGCAGCCACTGGAGCACAAGTTCAATCCCAGGCCCGAAGGCTAACCCACATGGCACAGCAGACCTCTCCTGTCTAGCCTGCTGCTCCCCCCAGCAGTGAATTTCAGTCAGTCCACCTGTTCTGCTCCCCACTCTGTCTCTGGTGATCCTCACACCACCACCATGCCCCCACACCTCTGGCTCACACCCTAGCTCTTGTATGCATAAAGAAATAAATCTTAAAAAAAAAGAAATGTGCTCTTACAATGTGGTTCAGCAATCATGCGCCTTGATATGTACCCAGTGTTTGAAAATTTATGTCCATACAAAAACCTGCACACAGATGTTATGGCAGTTTTATTAGTAGATGCTAAAACTTGGAAGCAACTGAGAGGCTTCTCAGTAGGTTCATGGAAAAGCTATGGCACATGCTGACCATAAAATATTACTCAATGATACAAAGAAACAAGCTATCAAATCATGAAAGGACATGGAGGAGTCTTAAATGATATTACTAAATGAACAAATCTAGTGAGAAAAATAAACTGTATGAACTATATGATACCTGAGAAAGGCTAAATAATGGAGATAGTTAAAAGACAGGTGCTTGCAAAGGGTTGATGGTGGGGAGAGATGAATAGGTAGAACACAAAGGAAATCTAGAGCAGTGAAAATACTTTGCATAAAACCATAATGAGATGCATATGTGTCATTATACATTTGTCCAAGCCCACAGAATGTACAACAGCAAGTATGAACCATAATACAAACTGTGAATGTTAAGTGATAAGGACATGTCACCCTACATTCATCAATTATGACAAATTTTTCATACTCACAGGGTATGTTCATAATGATGAAGCTAGGCCTGGGTGTGGGCATGGCTGTATGAGAAATCTCTACTGTCCCCTCAAATTTGACGTAAAGCTTAAACTGATCTAAAAAAATAATTTAAGAAAATAGTGAAAATAATTACGTAATACATGAAATGAGAAAGAAAACCAAAACTTTGTCTGCTCAACTCTTTCTCAAGATAGTCCTGCTGAGTCATTTTATTATACTCAATTTCTCAACAATGTTTATATCCATGCAAGAAAAGACTTGAAATATGAAAGTAGAGTTCCAACATTTTTATTATATCTCACACAAGATTCCAATCTCTGTATTTTATCCATTTTGAAACCTCTGGGACTATATTCTGGATGCAAATATAAAGCGAGTCAGAATTTGGTGCTAAACCTTTTCTTTTATATCTAATCAGCAGCCAGCTTTTCCTAGGAAGCTACAGTATTTAATCTTAGCTTTTTGGTTTGTACCTGGTATCCAGGGAATTCTGAAACCTAATTCAAAGACTCTTGACTGGTATAAAATCAAGTAGGAGTAAAATAATGCAGTGCATAGAAAACCACCCTAGGGGATCTTCCAGGTCAACTCTGGATTAATGGAAAACTTAAGGAATTTTCTAAAGCCACACACTCTATTTCCTCTGTACCTCTCAGAATTCTGTGTCTACCTTATCAATGGAGAACATGGTCAATTAAGATGGTCGGTTGGTGGAATGAGAGAAATATGTTAAAGACAGTAATCTACTGTAATTTTTGTGACCTCATCTTCTGCTGTCCCTATGCCTTCCTTGGTTTTAGCCATACTGTTATGCTTTCTGTCCCTTGAATACAACAGTCTCATCCCCACCTAAGAAACCTTTTGCTTTTCTTTTTGAGATACATGTACAACAGAAATACATATGGCTCCCACATCTCTTTTAGGTATTTTTCAAAGTATCAACTTAACCATTCTATATTAAATATATCCCGTATTTTTTTCTGCTTCCTATTTTTTTCTTCTGTCTTAATTTCTCTAGTATGATGTTATACCGTGTACATTTTTTAATGTATTTGTCTGTTTTCTAGCTTCCTGAACTAGAATCCAAACTCTATTAGGACAGGTGCTTTTGCATGTTATTTACTGAGTTACCCTTATCACTATAAACAGTATCTTGAACTTCTACTAAGAGTTTATAAGTAGTGAAGCCCGGGAAAGTGAGAGAGACATTCAGCGAGGGAGGGGAGAATAAAGGCTCAAAATGGGGGAGAAAAGATCACAAGGGACTATGGTGATGTTCACGGTTGAACACCTACAGGAAATACACAATAATGTACAAGACATAAATAATAATAACCATAAAATATTTAAAAAATAAATCTGCGTGGCAGTTTAATAAAACAAGCACAAAAATGAGTGGGAATCAGAAAACTATTTTAGACCTATACTAGTTTAGGAAGTAAATTTTGTACTATCTCCTTGTTCCTGTTTTTATACTAATGCATAAAATTGAAATATTAATTAATATAATGATATAGATTTTTTAATGTCAAATTGGAAGAATTTGTCAAAAAACAACATTAACTCCTTCATAGAAGGAACATGGTAGACAAAAGCATAATTATTTCTGGAACTTCATTACTTATAATTATGTCAAATAGAGACCTCTGAATAGTAGATTTGAATTTTTTCTAATTAGCACATTTAATGCTTTATATAAAAGAGTGTGACTAAAGGGATTTTAAAAACTTGAAAGCAATTTAGCCAGGCTAAGTGTTCTTTTGCAGTCTTTATACTTAAAAAGGCTTACCTTTGGAATCCTTTTATTTCTCACGTACAGTGCAAAGATAAGGCAGTTTCACTCATTACGATGATACAGTTTTATAGCATTTAATGCCTCCTTGAGCAGGTGCATTAAATGACTAACAACCTGTGCAACCTTGAGTAAATTACTCAATCTCTCTGAACCTGTTTCCTCATTCATTAAAGAAGTTAGAATCTATTATTATTAAGATCTCTTTTAACTTTAAAATTCTAAAAGTTCATGATGCCAAGGGCTCTTTTAGCATGTAATTTATACTCTACCAAAAAAAAATAGCAAGGGGGTCATGTAAAGCAAAAAGTTTGCTTAAAATATGAAACAAGAGGTTAAAAATGTAAGCTCTTAGTTTTTATTTTGAGACTTGATTGTGTGGCTAGTACAAGACTAAGCCTCCTACATTGAACCACCGCAAACAATGAGCAAACATTGACGACACTGGAAAACAGATAATGCAAGGCTGTCATCCTTAAGAGCTGAGTAATTCCTGGAGGGGTTGGGGGCTCCACAGTCAACTGAGTACTCTGCCCTCAGTTGCACAGTGTTAGAATGTAAACAAACATGGCGGTCCACTGAAGTGAAGAGGCAGATATCAGAGTTTAGAGCAGCTGGCATGACAAATGTGCAAGGGAGGCACAAGACTGGAGAGATATGAGCCCAGTAAAAGCTCCAAAAAATCGGGCCTCCCTGGTGGCGCAATGGGTTAAGGCGCAGCACTACAAAGCTCCCGGCCAGGGAGCTAGCCCACACGAATCTCATCTGTGAGTTCAATACCTGGTGAATCTCGAGAGTTTGGTATCTGGTGAGTTTTGCCCACTGAGAGTGGAAACTGGGCCAGGGAGCTTCCCACATGGCACAGCAGATCTCTCCTGTCTCTGCTCCCCACTCTGGCTCTGGTGAATCCTCTGGCCTACACCCCAGCTTGTATGTATAAATATTAAAAAAAAAAGGTTTATAAGTATTTATTGAATTATTGAATAGACAGTATTTTCTTTCTAAATATAAGAAGAGAATGTAAATGGCTCATTATTTTCTCTTCTGAAAGTTTGGTACCATATTTAATGAACTGGTTCTATATGCTACATACAGCAGTGAAACATGCAATATTGTGAGTTATTCATTCTTTTCTTATTGAACCTAAGTATATGGATTTTAAAAATAGAAAATTGTGAATATAACTAAATTCCAACAAATGTTTCACTATTTTAAATGATTCATTATTTTAAAATGTATTTTCCAATGTCCTTGTTATCTACAATATCTTTAAAAACTTAAACTTCAAGCCAGCACACTATTTCCTTTCTACTTATGACTCTAACTTATGAGGATATTCACTATCCTCATATAAGTCAATTAATGTTTTTCAATTTCAAGTGAATCATGTTAAAAATATAGGCAAAGTACAGGTTTAATATATGAGATCTTCCAGTCTAAGAAGCTTTTAGTTTATCTGGATGATTTGTGATAACTTTATGTTACAATTTTTAATTTTTGAGCAAGAAAACAAAAATCCAATGTAAACATTGTAATTGAGCATATTTTAATCAGATGTATACAAATATCCAAAATAAAGTATCTTATCATTATCGTGTGTTCTGGTTTGATTTATGTTCACCATAGTGAACAGAAATTTTAAGTACTTTGTCGATTATATTTTGATAAGAATTTCCAGGGTAGAAATGATCTAATTGAAATGATCATTGTGGAGTAGGAATTTGCAATAGGATATTGACCATACTATTCAATATGACAGTGCTCTTTCAATTTGAGTGTAATTCATTTACTTTTCTAAACAATGTTCACAAAGCAATCAAGAGGACAAGAAGCTTTAACATACTCATGAGTGGAAAAAAATGAAGCAGTAACTGAAACCCAGAAATACTGCTAACTAGTTAGTTAAAAATAAAATCATTGCTACGGTTTATTTTCTGCTTGACTCACTGATCCAGATGTCAAAGGAATGCATGTCACTAAGAGATTGTGTTCCCTTCACTCTCAGTGTCCCAGATAGTTATTCCCAATTCTTTATCTGAATTTTGTTTCTAATTAATAGCTCTCCAAGTCTTAGATGACAAATTTCTTCATTTATCTGTTTGGATAAGTCTATAAATAACTGAGTTAAAATGACAGGTTCTGAAACTTTATCAGTTGTTGATCTCAACCTGAAGTTTTATAAAGAGTAATAATGGAAGAGAGCAAATAAATGAACTCAACCTGGAAGTTTAAAATGTATTTTTCAAATGTGGAAAATGGCAGCATTGAACCTGGAACATCTATCTCTAAGACACAAGTTTCAATCTAATTTATGCTTTTTTCCTCCCATTATATAAATGAACACATGAAAAAAGAAAGAAAACCAGCATCCACACTGAGCAAGTTATCTTCATGCCTTGTTATATCTTATGGTTGCTATCTTCAGTTTCCTTCCCCTATTAAAGTGCATTGACTTGAATTTATCCTATTAAATATCACTTAAATTTCTAACACATATCTTCGCTTGACTGAATTTAATTTTTATCATAACCTTTTGTTGTTGTTTTTGAAACTTTAATTGCGTCCCTCCTGTCCGCAACAAGGCATTATCTGTAAATTTAATGAGTATGCTTTTCTATATTCAAACCACTATTGATCGCATTAAAAAATGAGGAGCTCAAAGATGCCAACTCACTCCAATATGATGTCTGCATTTATGCTAGTTTGTGGATAAGGGAAACTTGCAGTTGGGATCAAATCAGTGTACACAGAAGAGAGCTAGGTTTAAATTATTAAGCTATTTGATTGCAGATTTGGAATCAAATAATGTAGCTCATGCCAGACAACTTTCACAATGTTAGCACGCTTCTAGGATCCCTATAGAGTAGATGTTTCTAAATAGACTTCCACTTTTTAGAAATAAAATAACTATAATGGGAGTTAAAATCAGGATATTATTTCCTTTTCTCTTTTTTATATTGGAAATAAAATAAGCAAGCAAACAAATAATCCACAAACTGTGACTTCAGAAAATTTCTCAGGATCCATCTATTGAAATTATTTTAGATAAATTTATTTACACATGGGCAGGTTGGGTAAAGTTCAGGAATAAAATGGGGAAAACATGAAGACAAACATGAAGTTCATTATTTACCATGGGCTTTCAGTGAGAAGTCTAGGGATAATAGAAAAGTGAGATGGTTTAAAAATATCTTGATAAGTGATTATTTTAATTGGTAGGCAGAGATAGATGAGTATAAATAAAAAATCACTTGAAAAACTACTGACTCTTGGTGGAGATTTAGACAGATATAATCAGTGACCAGAACACAACAGACACCAAAAATATTAAGACCATGAAAGCATAAGGTACAGTTCGTGTTCCCTGGAAGATGAAAATTTAACTCTAATCCCTTTCATGAAAGCAGATTTTCTACTGAGGAAATTTTAATGCTGAGACCATAAAATGTATAAATAAAGGATGTTATTTCCCCTTATTTTCTTCCACATCATTCTCACCTATTGTACTACAAAGAGAGTACATTGAGAAAATGGGTAATATCTGGGATGATATGGGGAAGGAAAGTGATAAAATAAACTAACATATATGCTTTACCTGGAAAAACTTTTCACAAAGATATGTTCCATCATGCCCAGAATTTAACGAGTAGAGATTAAAACTAATAAGAGAGAATTGCTAAAAACTGTCCACTAGTACATTCCAGCATCTGTTTTCAACAATCGTTCACAAACGTCATCTCCCACTGCTCTATAGAAAACCTGTGTTCACTAGTAAGACTGCTCCACTTACTGCTCTTCAAGTAAAATTTGGCACAACTTCCTCTGCATGATCTCCAACTTTCCTCTTGCAATAACACTCCATTCAAATTAGCCTTTACTCTTCCAAGAATTCTTCTGGAATCGCAAAGACTTAGTATTTTCTTTTGCTAAAATTCATGTCAGTCTCTTCTGGAGCCAGTCAAAAGGCAAATAGAAAGGAAAACCACTATTAGTTACCTTTCATTGTACTTATTTCATAGTAGTTGTTATTACTTCTGTAGGTCTTATTTCTGTAGTTGTTTAGTAACTTAGAATTATAAGAAGTAATAAATTATGATTTTGATATAATAAATGCTTCCTTTGATGTATTTCTTTCTCTTTCTGCCCTAAAGTGAGGTTTCTGATATAGACTGAATGTTTTGTCCTTCTATATTCATATGTTAAAATCAAATCTTCAATGTGCTGGTATTTTGGAGGTGGGACTCTTAGGAGGTTATAAGACATAAGACATAAGAGTGAAGCCCTTATTAACAGGATTATGAAAAAGACTAGAGAACTCCCTTGCACGTCTGCCATTGTGAAGGCAAGTTCATGAACTAAGTAGACTCTTACCAAACTGGATCTTGATACTGAATTTCCCTTCCTCCAAAACTATGAGAAATAAATTTGTGTTATTTATAAACTACCCAGTCTATGGTATTCTCTATGACAGCTTGAATGTGGTATACAGATTTTAAAGAAAAAATTCTTAATATTTATTGATTGATGTGTTGATTTATTGATTTTACATTGCCTAATATAGAAAGCAGACACTAGTATTTATTTTAGCCCCAAGATGCAATAACCTAAAGAAAACCTTTTTTTTTTTTGCATTCTAGAATAGCACCTTAAATTCAATTTGTTTAAAACCAGCTCTTCATCATTTATCCAAATTTATTTTCTCCTCAATAAATATTTGCATCACTGGCACTATCTCTGCAGCATTACATAATCTTTAACTCCTGTTTCCTCTACTGGAAGTGAACACTTTTCAGGCTTTTTCATTACCAAATGATAATATTTCTTTAATTTAAAAATATCAACATTAATGTATAACAGCATAGCATTGTTCACTTTTATGTAACCATTATCAAGTCAATAATGCAGAACTACCACATGTCTAGAAATTCTCTGTGATTTCTCCTAATTATTATACCTAGTCTCTTCATGGCGGTAATAACAATTCTAACATAAAATCCATAGTTTAATTTTCCTTATATTTTTATCTTGTATAACTAGTATCATGTGCCACAATGCAATTTGTGATTTAGAGCTATAGGACCTCCCCCTTCGGATGATGCTATCATACCATATCCAGCAACAAAGCACCCATGTTTACCACTATAGCCCAAATGTGCACCTCCACCCTTTGGCCTCTCCTCTCCCCCATCTAGTAGCCTGCAAGAGTGGTTCACCATACACAAAGTAATCAATGTTATTCACCAAATCAACAGAAAGGAAGATGGAAGTTATATAATAATTTCAACAGATATCCAGAAAGCATTCAACAAGATACATAATCCTTTTATGATAAAAAAAATTCTCAGTAAGAATAAATAGAACTTTTCTAAACATAGCAAAAGCCATATGCAACAAACCCTTAGCTAACATCATACTCAACAATGAAAAAACTGATAACATTTCCTCTAAGATCAGGAACAAGACAGGACATCTACTGTCACCATTGCTGTTCAACAAAATACCAGAAGTCTTAATCAGAGCAATTAGTCAACAAAAAGACATATAAGTAATCCAAATTGGAAAAGAATAAGTAAAACCATAACCATATACAGATGACATGATAATTGGAAAAGAATAAGTAAAACCATAACCATATACAGATGACATGATAACATACATCGAGAACCCAAGGCACTCTATTAAAAAACTACTAGATATAATAAATGAATACAGTAAAGTGGCAGGATATAAAGTCAATGCACAAAACCCAATTGCATTTCTGCATGCAATTGGGTTTTGTGCATTGCCTGCTAGTGTAAGTGGTTAAGTTTCAGCACCCTGAAGCTATTGGCAGCCACTGCAGCATGAGTTCAATCCCCAGCCAGGGAGCTAACCCACATGGCACAGCAGACCTCTGCTATCTGGCCTGCTGCTCCCCTCTGCACTGTATTTCAGTCAATCCACTTGTTCTGCCTCCCACTCTGTCTCTGGTGAATCCTCTCACCCCTCCACCCACACACACACCTCTGGCCTGTACCCAGCTCTTGTATGCATAAATAAATAAATCTATAAAAGAAAAAAGTGCATTTCTAATTGCAAACCATGTATCAGATTTGTGGCATTTTAATAGTACTTTGATCAAATTATTCAATCTGCCATTGATTAACAACGTATCTTTGTTAAAATCAATACACTTATTATCTACCACAAGACATTTTTGATAATAAAACTTTCAGCTTCAAATATGCTTAAGATTGTTTGCTTTTACTCTGAAGTATACTTTTCTGGATTTTACTGTTTGTTTGCTGCGTTTTTCTCAAGGTACAAATCTGCAATTTTTCCCCTTGATCTCAAGCTTGCTCTGGATTCTATCAAATCACTAATTTCCTTTCCTTTCTCCACTCACTATGTAAATGTAGTCAGCATTTTAAAGGGGGGCATAATCATCAATTAATGTCAAATTTTTATAAAAAATTGTAAAATATAGTATAGCAAAGGAATCTTACAGATAACACACCAAATATTGGGTGATGCTAGAAAATAACACACCATCCTGAATTATTTCTCAATTAATTTTACTTACAATTCTAAATATGTTAATCATTTAACTGATAAAAAAAATTAATACCACTTAAGCAATTTATTAGAGAAAACACTTATTTATAAGAAAACAACAAAAAGGAAAATCCTGATGAGATGAACATGGTTACAGAAGGGATACAAAGGGCAGAATTCAAAGAATTTTGTACAAAGAGCTATTAGGACAAATTGAAGGTCAAGCAGCAAATGTTTTATCAGTAGCTATGTTATTATTTGAAAGAGTATGGAAAAACAATAATAACAATCCAAGATCATTGCACCCTCAAAGGCAAATGAACAAATTAGAAATAAAGCAACCAAAAAACAAAAAAAAAGTCATATTTTTACATACTATTTTAAAATATCAGTCTAGTATTGGGAAGATATTTCAGTATTCCCTTAAGCTACTAGTAACAAAATACAGTGTGTCTTTCTGTTTCAGATAATCACAAAAAAGTAGAAAATATACAATAAGAATAAATGTTTTGACAAGATGATTTAATTACTCAATTTAGGGGGAAAAACACACAAAGGAACAGAAGTTTAAATGATCCAACATTAAGGCTTTAAAGTAAAAATAGAGAGAGAGAATATACAGATTTACATTTATGAATTTAAAATCCTGCAACTGTTAGTGACTCTTAAAAGTATTTTAAAAACTTTTTCAATGACATGATCACATCAACATTACATTCATAAACATTTTAACTAACATGTTTCTTTTTTCCATTTGTAGAATTATAAATTACAGAGTTTTAAATAACTATTTAAAACAAATTATTTAAAACAAATAATTTTACTACTTGGCTTAAGATATATTTCAGTAGATGCTTATAAGCTAATATGTAATATGATTAAAAAAAAAATCAGGTTTTTGTAACTACCAAATCTGTAGTCAATTGACTTTGAAAACGGTCCACTAGATGTCACTCAAGATAAAATTTCCCCCTTAACACCCCTGACTGCTCTTCAACTTTTAAGGAAATAACTAGTGGACTCTCAATTAACTCTTGTTCTTTATTCTCACTTGACAGTTATGTGCATGCTTGTATCTACTTAAATTTCATTATTTCTCACTGTGAATCTTCAAGTGACTGTTTCATATAGAATTAAAAAAAAACACTTTAGGATTAGTAACAATCTTAATTACATATGAAATACTTGAAATGCTGTAGGAAAATGAAAGGTGGAGGTCTTTATTAAAGTTTCTATGGATGACAGAATCATCTGGAATATACTTTTTAATTTCCAGTTAGGTTTATGCATTTAACAGAAATCGATTTTTAGAATATTCAGCTACATGCATTATTTTATGTTAATGGACAGATTTTTTTATATGCTGCAATATGTCAGGATTCAACTAGTTTGGTTTTTAAATAGAGTTAATTCTAAGATTTATTTTGTGCTATGAAAATGTTGCAGAATTGTTATAAATTTATATTTTTTTCATATAAAATTTACGTCTAAGGTCATTCCCTTCACATCGCACCAGGTCTTGTCTTCTGGTTTCCCAACGAGGTGTGACGTTGGCTCCTCAAGTAACGGGAGACGCACTTTCAGCTGGCATGGCCCCTAGCAGCGGGGAGGGCCTGAGTAATAGGCAATTTTGCTTATTTTAACTGTCCTCTTTAAACTAAAATTGCATACTATGGTTTTTTTCGATTGCCGTTTGCAGAAGTATTTTTCATAGCACGTTTGGAACTGGCCCTAGAGCACACTATGATTGATGAATTTGTCACCGTTATTCAACAAATAGCCCTTGGTAAAAAGGAATACTTGCTTGTAGGGAACAGTTTATTTCTGTTTCCTATAAACTTACCATATCCTTATTATGACTTAACTTTTTTTTTTTTTATTTAAGTGCATCTCCCAAAACATGACCTAATAGCTGGGATAAAAATTGGCATTTAAGAAACATATTAATTTTGAAGTCACCAAGGCATAAAGGGAAGTGAGTGTTTCATTGTGTGAAATGGTACTCTAGGGACTGAGTTCTGCGCACTGCCTAATTCAAGAAAAGTCTGGTGCATTATTAATTGTAACTGTGCAGGGTCATGTTTTACTGGAAAAATGGGAAGTTGGGAAAGTATTCTGAGTTTACCTATAAACTTGGGATACATAACTCCAGAGATAAAGCAGCTCGAAAAAGACAAAGCAGACCATAATCAACAGCCAAGCTGGGAAAAACATTTTTACACACAGGAGATAAAATCTCTGTTAAATAAATAAAATTCTTCAGGGTCAAAAGTAAAAATATTGAAATGAACAAAAGGTGACAAATAGCTCTGAAATTTAAGAATGATCTAAGGCTTATGGTACATTAAACTGTGCACATTTTTAAGCTTTTCCTATAAAATGTACTTTTGGATACTAACATAACTATCCATATGGTTCCCCTAAAGATGATTTTTAAGGAGTTGCCACAACCAATGGGAAATATAAGCACTTTAGCTTATTAGTCTGAAATAGTGCTTCACATATTGCAACATGAAGGTTGATGATTGATGAATCTGGGTTTATAAAGATAAATGATGTTTATGTCAACCAGAAGTTTCAAGATGGTGTTACTTGTGATCTTCCTCCTAATTGTCTTACAGAATTTTCTTCAGAGTTTTATATATATATAATATATATATAATATATATATATATATATATATATATATATATATATACACACATACACACCAATGTTATGCTTTCTGTACTTTCTGGAACGTACTACGTAGTAGTGGAGGGGATCAATTAAAATAAAAAAGAAGGATGTGAATTTGTTCTAGTTTTCTTCCTTTCTCTGGTGCCACTACTCCAACATTGATTGTTTGTCTTTGTACTTTATCCCGCTCAACCAAAGAATTCTCTCTCCTTGGATGCCTGATCCTTTCTGCAGTTAAGGAAATTAGTCTGCTGAATGCATGTATGCAAAATATTACAGATTATTTATAAGAATATGTTATTATTTTTGTGACCATTTGCTTCACAGTGGTGGAATTTTGGATGCCTCTAGGGAACATATTTGGGGATAGATGGGTATTCAACAGCTCTATAGTTCTTCAAACATAGGACTACATCTGTTTTCTTCAAAGGTGTTATTTATGGCACACATAACTTCAAAAATGACTTAAGATGTTTGACATTGTTTAAAAAGGATAACTATTAAAATTTGAATAAGTTGCAAGAATTAAAGGAAAATTGTTATCTTAAAAATAATGGTAAAATAAATAATGGAGAATACAATTTAGCTTTAGGATACTTCATTGCTATAGTACAATGAAGACAAAGCTATGTAGTCTTCATTTTATGACAAGAATCAATGCATTTCCAACTCCAAAATTGCAGAGGAATTTTCACTCAGGGAGAAGAAAAAAGTGCAAGCCCAGCAATGTTGAAGGAAAAGGTACCAATATATCTGGCTTCAGCACTGGATAGATTATGTAAAATGGAGACAGCAGATAATAAAGTCCTTAACCCATGTATGACATCACTGTAATCTATATACAAAGGATGAATTAGAATTGCTTTTATTATTCTACTTTTAATGAAAGAGTAAAGAACAATACAGAGGAAATATATTTGTTTGATTAAAATGCTAATTGATTGGATTTTTAAGTGGTGAATTTAACATAGTATTTACAGATGTGATTTATCATGATGTTCACCTGAAACTTATATAATGTTAGATCTTAATGTTAATGTCAATTAAAAAAATTTAGAAAAAGGAATTATCTTCTAAGTCATGGGTCCACAATATAGTATAGATGAGCAACTAGAATCTTCTTCTTTTCCAAGGGATCCAAAAGTTACACTATTAATCAATTTAGGCTTACTAATGGTGGCTTTCTACCACTACTAGACATTAGATAAGAATTGTATGTCATTATAAATAAATATAAGATGCAAAAAATGCTAAAAGCCTTAATATTGATGCATTATTATACTTCTAAAATAATTTAAAATAATAATTTGAGTTTTCTTGCTCTTTTTTAATTTAAATATTTACTTTTTATATTTATAAAGTTAAGTCAACATTTTTAGAAGTGACATTTTCTATAATCAAACACTTAAAGCAATACATTATTTGTGGGGTTTGGACTAAAATGTTCAAATTTATTTGGATGCCAGTTGAAAGGGTCTGCAAAGGGCAAGCGTATCTTAAAAGTGTATATAGCTATCTTCTAAAATTGTTTTGTTTTCTCGGATTTTACAAAGTGAAGTATTGTTGAAGTTTAATAACTCAGATGTTTGGGGAGACTTTCATCAGGGCCAGGAAAACCCAGCCTCACTCAGGGGATTATCAGGATCTCCAGGGAATACATCTCTTCCAAGTTGTAGGTGTAAATATCCTTGGTGGAGGCAATTTCAAATCTTTGTCAAGATTTTGTCTTGACACACAATGTATCACTCGGTAAGCCATTCTATTTTATCAATGACATAGTATCCATAAAGCAATTTTCCAGTATTACTAAGACAACTAACATTCATATAAACTAGTGGGGGGGGGATGGCATTAAATTAGTTGGATTTACTATGCTAAAACTTGAAAGCAGAGGAGAGTTGGAGGAGGGAGGTTGCAGAAACATGTACGAGAAAGATAAATAATAAAGCTGTAAGTATACTTATAATCCAAAAACAACTAATGAAAGAGAATGTGTTAAAATTCTAAATCACTTGCTCATGATTCACAAATATACTTTAATGGAAATAGAATAACACAAGGTCTACAGTTATGTCAAAAGTTAACCTTATTCATCATAACCTCACATAAAAAAGGGTAGACTTTCATTCTTTTACATGTGACCCATTTATTTTTTCCAACACCATTTATTTTCATCATTTTGTTATATGAAATGTGCATCATCATTAATCATCAAAGAAGCTCAAATAAAGACAACGAGATATCACCTCACACTTGAGAGTATTATCCAAAGACAAAAATAACGAGCGTTGGCAAGGATGTGGAGGAAAAGAACACTTCCACATGGTTGCTACAGTCACTAGAGAAAAGAGCATAGCAATTCCCCACCAAAAATACAAATGCCATATGATCCGACTATCCCTCTCTTGGATGTTTATGAGAAAGTACAAAGATGCTAAGTCAAATAGATTTGTTCACCCTTATGTTCATTAAAACATTACTCACTGTGTCTAAGAGTTAGAAACCACCTGCATGTCCATTTACAGATGATTGAATTTAAAAGATGAGATATCTATCTACCTATATATAGCTATATACTCAATGGAATACTACTTAGTTTATTAAAGATGAAATACTACCATCTGCAACAACAGGGATGGAACTAAAAGTTTTATTAAGAAAAATCAGTCAGAGAGAAAGACAAATACTACATAATTTAACTTACATGTGGAAGATAAACAAAACAAATGAACAAATAAAACAAAATAAAAACAAGTTCTTAAAGTATAACAATAAAACAGTGACTTTGTGAAGGAAAGAGGCAGGGGACTGGCTAAATCAAGTTAAAGGGTCAATTGCATGGTGAAGGAAAGAAGCTAAAATTTTGTTGGTGAACATAATGTAGTGAATACAGGTGCCAATTGATAATCCTATATCCCTGAAACCCAAATGAATATTATAAACCATTGTTTTTTCAATAAAACAAAAATAGGTAAATGTATTGGGGATTTTTGGAGATAGTTCTCATTCATGGCTCTAGAAAAATACACAAGCATACAAGATGTACATAAAATAGCTCAGAGCATGCATTTTGAATGTGCTTCCAGATTTGATTATATAAG
Organism: Scalopus aquaticus; assembly: GCA_004024925.1. Classification (NCBI taxonomy): domain Eukaryota; kingdom Metazoa; phylum Chordata; class Mammalia; order Eulipotyphla; family Talpidae; genus Scalopus; species Scalopus aquaticus. The sequence goes on from PVIJ01000727.1 coordinate 132,918, forward strand.
AGGAATACACATTTATTAGGCTATTTTTCTATTTATTCCACAGAGCCTCAAGGGAACTCTGTTCTTATGTTTCAACCTCTTTCATCTGTGACACTTTCTTCTGCTCTTTATATTTTGTTAGTAATAGAAAATGAGTATAATTTATAGATATTTGTGAAAGTATATTTTTAATATATCTTAGGGAGAAATTTAGATGCATGATATAATCTATTTGTTGATTTTTAAATGCCTGCATATTAATTATGCCAATATACCTGTTGTTTAGTTTAAATATCAAAGCCATATTTAACTAATAATCTCTTGACCGTCAATAGGATTCTTTTTAAAATATTAAAATGATTCACTATGGAAATACCTCGGCATGCTAGTGAAAATGACAACAAACTATTATTTGATAATTCAAATATAGAATTTAAAAGTTCATATTTTAATTAAAGGACACATCATGGCAGATTAAAATTTGTCACTAAGGAAGGCTAAATATAACTTATCATCACACTAATTTATGCATGTATGTTTTTTTGCCCCCACCTCCCAAATAATTGGGTTATGAGGACAAAAGGTAAATAAAACTAGGATCTTACTTGAAATAGCTTATATACTGTACTTCAATCATGGGTAAAAAATGTTAGATCACAAGGAGAGAAATGGACAGAATACATTGTGCTTTTACAAAGGAGGGAAAATTACTTCTGTTGTAGATGTCACAAAAAAGATATTTATGGAAGGCCTCAAAGAATAAAAAGACTCAGAATAAGCTAAGCAAATAATATTGTCAATGGTATTCCAGGCAGAGAGAACTCTGTGATGAAGGCATCTTGTTATTCTAGGGAGAAAGATAAATCTGTACGACAGGAGGCTGGGGAGGGATGAAGGTGAGACCTTGTATAGGACCTTCTGTGCTCTGCCAAAAATTTTTGAATTAATCATAAAGAAGTAGGAAATTACAGAAGATTTTAGAGCAAGTGAATGACCTTATCTGTAACTCAAGACAAATAATTGTGATGCTGTGGGAAGAAACTGCATGAAAGAAAATGTGTTTGTTGTGGAATATCCCAGTTTGGAGGGAGACAATGTAAAAGAAAGTCAAAGGGTTCATTCTGGGGAGTTGTGAATTTGCAAGTCAGCTTAATAGTTAACCAGCAATGTAACCTTGGTCAAAGTCCCCAGTTTTTCTGAGCCTTACACCCTCATGTGTGAAATGGTAATAGAGTCGGCCTAAAATTTTGTTGTGAGGAGTATAAGATGAAAACTAATGTGTAATTCAGGATATTATTTGTAATAATATCAAATATTGGTTATCCCTTCCTTATAGAAGGTCTTGACACTTTAATTTCTAACTAAAATGATACTTTTTTCAATGCTTAAAAGACTGCTAAAGATGATATCCCATAGCCATAGATATCCAACACTTGATTTTATTATTTATAATCCTTTACTGTCAGATATCTTTTATTGCTAATTGTTAAAAACACATACCTGATTAAGTAACTTGATTTTATTCTTCTTCTTTAGTTGCTACAGAGAACAAGGAAAACAATGAGCCTTTGCTATCATAAATTGTTTATAAATGTAAGGATACAAAATAAATTTGTTATAACTGCCTATTTCTGGACTTGATCACAGACCTACAGAATCACTATATCCTTGTCGGATTCTTGATATTGCATCTCCTTTTCCTCCCTCTTCTTTTGTAAAAATCTTAAAACATAGCATCGAAATCTAAAATCATTTTTAAGGATTCCTCATGGGCCACCTTTAATTATAACTTCTTTATGTTTATTTGTGACATAGAACTTTTACACCTGGGTGTAGAACAAAATGATGGCAGCAGGTGAGGAATCTCACAATTTTATATTCTGTAATCTTATGTATACATTAGTAAAAATTCTCCAACTTCCAATTCTGTTAGTAATAATTTTAATGATATATACTTGTAAAATATAAAACATAAGTGCACAACACACAACATATAATATTGAGTATTTACAACAATATGATGAGGTTGTTAGATTGAAAACCCCCTCATTGTATCTTGGCCTCCGTGATAGAAATGCCAATTAAATGAGACATGGGACATTAGTCCTTATGCTAATGGTTAATTATCTTCCCTGTCTTTCCAATGAGAAACTCTCCTAGTTGTTCACTCTTTCTATGGATCAAGCACATTTGATATGTATGATATTATGCAAGTTTTTTCACTACAAGATGCATGACATGTCCCTCTCGTTCTCTATAAAATCATGATAACAATGTAATCATACTTTGGGGGCTGCTGATTCCAGTGTTAACTATTGCTACTATCCCCACTGCTTTATATATTTAAATTTGCCAGTCAAACTTTTGCTTCACAAATGTGAAAAAAAAAACCCACCATTCTAAAGAAAATGATTGGCAGTAGTCAATAACCATTTCTTTGGAGGAGCAAATTAAAAGGCTAGTCCTTGACTTTCATTTGAAATGCTGCTATCCTTATAACAAATTAATGCTTCATTTTGTATGAATTTTGCAGCCCACCAGAGTGTATAAAATGTCACCCTTCCAACTAAATGCTGTTTATTGGCCCTGGGTCCTCTCCCCAAACTACAGAATCTACATCTGGTGGAGGGGAACCACATACCAAAATTTTTATAAGTATTAAAGATGATTTCTGGGCCTCCCCAGTGGCGCAGCGGTTAAGCGCTGTGCTGTGGAGCTGTCGGCAGCGGCTACACGAGTTCGACACCCGGCCAGGGAGAATCCCACATGGCACGGCAGACCTCTCCTGTCTTGCCCGCTGCTCCCCTCAGCAGTGTATTTCTGATCTGCCTGTTCTGCTACCTGCTCTGTCTCTGGTGAACCCTCTCACTGCCCCATGCCTCTGGCCTGTACCCCAGCTTGTATGTAAAATAAAAAAAAAAAAGATGATTTCTGTAAACATAGAATTTTATTATCATTTGTCCAACACCCATGAATCTTTCTGCTATTTTTGTATGTGTGTGATATAGATTTATATATTAGGTGTGTACACATAATTTTTTACCCAAGTATTATTATCCCCTTTTCTCTCAAAATAATTTTCAAGTCTAATCTATATTAAATACTGTAGCATTTTTCTCTTTTGAAATGATTAATATCGGGCAACTTTAAACAAGATCTGATAATGTAGCTATCCAAGGAACTGAATAATAATGAAAGATTGAGTATCATTGATTCAGAATAGGCAATTGTGCATCTGTCGTTAGACCAATCATTAGTTAAGGACTGTTTATTGATTGTCAAAAATCTGAATAGAAATCAAAGTTAAGTCAATTATATTTATGAATTTCTATATCAATGGGCAGAACTTGAAGTAGACAGGCAACATTAGGTCAATAAGCAATTTTTTTTTGGCTTGGAAATGATTTATGTCTTAAACTAAATTAATTGTTGAGACTTAAAAGCCAGAATATTAAAAATAAATTTCAGACTTTCAGTTTTTGTAAAAAATGGTTAATCTAGAAAGAAGGGTCCCATATGAGAATCCTTTTTGGTCAGTGCTTTGGGATAACCTCATTCCACACAGGCCCCACTTCACTCATTCAGATTACTTTTCTGGCATCTGTGGGCATGAGAGTTTGCAACCCTTATTCTACACATTATTATAACATTAACTATACCATCTCAAAAAGCAGCAGTGAATAAATGTTTGTTAGATACATGAATGAATCAATTTGAAAACCTAAATTTAAAACTTAAATTTGAAGAGAAGATTTATGGTCATCTTTTTTGCTAAGAACCTCTTAACTGCTGGGCCACCTAGTAATTATATAACATAGATTATATATTTTCCATTTATTATAGAATAAAATTCAAATGTAATTCAAATTCTTTTAATAATTATTTTTATAATTCTCTTCCAAAAGGAAACTGGGTTAGAAATTTCTAATTCAAAATAAGAATCGTTCAGTCATCTTCAAACTGTTGTATTATTTTTATTCTCCTATGTTTCCCTAACTAGAAAAACTAAACTTGCAGAAGCATATTTTAAGAATCATCTTATCGTGGGTCTGGGAAATAAAGAACTTAATTCTGTATTAATCATCAGTTATGTCACTATCGATTGTCATAACTAATCAACAGTTACCTGCTGCAATAAATTGAATTTTGTTCCCTTCCCCAAATTATTTATTATTCATTAAGTTAGTTTAATATACAAAATAAACATTTATCATCCAAATGACTATCATTCCAAAATGATTAGTTTGAATGACAGTGCAAACTAATATAAAAAAGTCTGAAATGTCAGAAACAATGACTTGAAAAAGGTCTCTTTCTTTCTGTTCATTGGTATTTGCCAGTAGAATATCTGCAATATGTGTCCTGATCAAAATGAAGCAAAAATGTCTTCAATCTATTGTAATATTTAACTTTAAGAGCTTCAGCTTTTTCCAGGATCTACTGGTTCATCTCGCATAAAGTACCACTAGGGACAAAATCAGCCTAGGTATTTTTGTAAAATTGCGAATGAAAGTATTTTAAAAAGGGGATAACTGAAAAATAGGTCATGCTGCCCTAATCCTGTGTTTGTCCTATTAAAGAATGCAGACTGAATCAGAATAAACAAAGAAGCAACAGACACACTTGTTCTATGAATCACAATCCAGACTCAGACCTGGCAAAGATTTGAGGAATGTACACAATTCTTACCCAAACTAGTATCTGGTATTTATCCAGGTTAAATTGTCTTCTTTTTAATGTGAGAAGAATTCAATAAATAATACATTTTCTTTTCACTCCCAGTGTTCTAGCTAGTTCATTTGAAGTTGTAGTCATTCAATTCATTTTATTTCTTGACTTGGTGGACTTAGTGTTCTTGGCAGGCTATGAAAACATAGCTGAAGGAATTTATGAATGAAAATTGCCAGATTCTAATTCAGCCCTTAACATTATTTTTCACAACCTTGAGAAGAAAATCAATCCCAAGTTCTCTAACATGGTTCCCTTATTTTCAAATCTTGACAAGTGTTGCTTTAGCAAACATACATTGGCATATCAAATAGTGCCTAAGTTTCAAGCATTATATTTGTTAGGAGTCACAAGAAAAGGTTGAAAACATTTATAAAAGTGGTATTTTTCTTTTTTATTATGTCAGTGACAAGGACACTTTATCCATATTTTAAAATCAGTTATTTGGAGAAATAATATTGTTTCTTTAAAATGCTTTATGTTTATGCTTCTTAATTCTCCATTTCCATATAAAAGAAATTCTTCTTGATTCTTAGCATAAAATCTTAGCTCTAATACCAAACTGAGATTTTTATCCCTACACACTTTGCTATTAATCATTTTCGACTAACACAACATAACAAATATAAAACACTATGAAATAATTTTTTTTTCTCCATCTTAAGGAATTTTATGAGTATCTCATAAACTACTAAGCTGTATTTCATTAATTCTATATAAAAATACCCAACAAGTTTTCATAAGGGTTCAGTGAGAGCAGAAGGAATTGTGTTTCTTCAGAAGGAATAGCAGTTTCTTTGTTAATTACATAAAATATGAAAATGTATTCATTCTTCATCTCTTGGTTTTGTGAAATATTGTTACTTCACATTCTGTGAAAAATTGTCACCAAAGATATGCAAACCTTAATCTTTGTTACCTGCTCTAATAGACTAATTTTGTGTCCTGCCCCCAAATTAAATAAGAAGTCCTAACACCTAGTTTGACTGTATTTTGATATAGGACATTTAGGGAAGTAATTAAGTTTAGTTAAGGTCCTAAGCTAATCAAATTAGTGTCCTTATAAGAAGTGAAGACACCAAAGATTTCTCCCTCTCTGCACACCCATAGAGAAGAGACCTTGTGAAGGCAATGTGAAGACAACTGTCTACAACACGTGAAAAAGTCTCACCAGAAAACAGCACTTGTTCCTGGACTTCTGGCCTCCAGAACTGCAAAAAAATATTTCTTGAATTATGTAAAAATATTTTTTCCTCTTCCTTATATCTTAATTTTACCTTCTTTTTTGGAAAATCTGGATTTATTTTTTGGCTGATTCTGTAGAGTTTCAGTTTGTTCTGTCAAAAGGAATTTTTCCATGCATGACTGCTTCATAACTACCCAGAATTTAAGAAACATATTATTTTTCATTCTTAGAACAAGTCTCAATAAGTTTCATCTAGTCATACATTTCTCAATTACCATTCATCATGAAGAAGAAAGAGATAGTAGTGGTGAGAATACAACTGATCAATGGTGGAGCCAAAGAAAAATTACCAAGTGATATTTAATATTAATGGTCTGATGACTAATAACAATTTCCACTGGAGATCTTTGTATCCACAAGAAATGATATAATGAAGTAAATTACCTACTGTGATGCATTTTACTTCATATTTAATATTAGAAAATCTTTGAAGATAGCTTTTGTTTTCTTACAGATTCATTTCATCAATTTCCCACAGAAATTAGGACTTTTCTTTTTAAACCACTAACCTAAAGATTCTGCTGAGTGTGGTTGTAACATGACATTTGAAATAGCTCTTCTCTTTTTTCTCACTGATTTTTGTATCTGAGTTAATGCTCGGTTCTTATCCTTTTCAATCAGTTAAAGGAAAATAAACTAAATTCCAACATTTGCCTTGTCAACAAGTGAAAAGAAGGAATTTGAAGTCCTGGAATAAAAAACATTTCACTATATTTCAGTGGTTGTTAATGCCGGCCTATAAACAAAACAACAGAAAAGCAAACAGGCTACATTTATATAACACTAGTAATGCCACATTAGTTTGTAAATATAGCTTAAATAAAGACAACAAAGTGTTTTTTATCTCCTTTAAAGGAAAGGAATGCTTAGCAGTCAGAGCTGGCACATAATCAGATACATTAAACAACAAAATGACTAAATTTACATGGAAAAGGCAGAGAGGTAATAATGTCTTTTCCTGACTGTCAACATGGATCTACATGTGTAGGAATATGTGTTCAATTAGATGTGTGTGTTTAAATATATAATATATCTTACTTTTTTCATTCACAACGAAAGAAAAAATGTTCCTTGGACAAAGTTGGGATATAAATAACCAGAATAACCTACTTTTAGTCCATTTAAAAAAATGAACAAAGTCAACAATCTGAATTCATATTATCAGAATACAAATACGGAGATAATTTTGATGATGATGATGATGATGAAGAACAAGAACGAGAAAAATATATGATAGATAGATAGATATTGGTTTACCAAGATCTGAGTTTTTAACATCTCCTTAATAATTTAGGTATTAAATGTACTGATTTAGATTAGTTAAGATACCAGAACAACAGTAATTCAACTGTCTACTAAATTCATCATCTGTGAATATTTTGAGTCAAAAGGCGGTGAAAAATATAGAAGACAATAAAGTAAACATAGCACAAGGCTAGAAGTCAATGAAAGGTCAAGTGTTGAAATGGAAAACTGAGAACATATTTGTAGGAGGAAATAATGCTTCAGACAAATATTTCACTTGTTGTAATTAAAGACTTTTCTTTTTGAGCCTAATATGTCTGATAGGTTTTCACATTTTGAAACTTCTTATCTATCTATCTATCTATCTATCTATCTATCTATCTATCTATCTATCTATCTATCTTTCTATCATCTAGCATTGTTAATATTTGCATTTTATATTTAAAACTTTTATAATTTTTATAAAGATAACATTGATTTACAACACTGTATATGATTTAGAAACATAGGACTCCACCTATTTAGACGTATGTTACCATAGCACACCCACCAGCAAAGCACCCATAGATGAAATAACCTACATTTATAACATTCAGTTTCAAGTGTAAAACATTATTAATCAACATCTGTATAAGCTACTTTGTTCACCTTCAGAAATCTAGCTTCCTTTCTTCACAATAAAGTACACTCCTTTTTTACTCAAATTTCCTATCTCTAGTCCCCCTTATACTTTGGTAACTACTGTTTAAGTCTTACAGTCTAAGAACTTGTTTTTCTTTAGTTTTTTCCATTTTTTTTCTTGTTGGTTTATCTTCCACATAAAAATAAAATCATGCAATTTTATCATTTTCAATCAACTTTTTTACTTAGCATAAACCCCCAGGTCAGTTCATGTTGTTGAAAACAGCAGTATTTTACTTTTTATGGCTGAATAGTATTCCATTTGGTATATATACCATATCTTCTTTCTCCAGTCATCTATTAATGGATACTTAGGCGCTTTTTCCCAACTCTTAGCCTTGATAAATAGTGCAGCAGTGAACATGGGGGTTCATATGTCTCTTTGAATTAGGTGCGCTTTTTTTTTTTTTTTAATACTTCAGATAAATACCCAGAAGTGAGGTAGCTGGATCATCCGATATTTCTATTCTTAATTTTTTGGGGAACTAGCTGCACTGTTTTGTTAGGGTTATGTTTTTTATGCTTTAAAGAATCTAATCTTTGATGTATTTTTGCAAAGAAATAAGCACTTATCTTTTTAATGGGATCAATGTAGTGATTTCTATAGCTGAGTTCTATGAATAGCAAAGAGGAAGGAAAATTAAAACCATAAACTTTCCTTTTAGTTTGACCATTTTGAGCAACCTCATTTTGTGAAAAAGTAAACTAAGACTAGAGGTTTTAAATAACTTTCCCAAAGTAACACATCTTATAAGGAGGAGAGACAGGAGGCAAGCTCCTGAATCCATGCTCTTGACCACTTCACTCTTCTGTTTCTAGAAAAATGTAAAGACTTAGAAATAACACAAAAATTAATGTAATTATCGACAGATGACTTCAAATTCTTTACGTAGAATAAAAGATGAAGTTCATTCTATGAAAGTAGTATGTATATGAGAGTAGTGTGTATATGAGGAACACAGTAAGTTTCCATAAATTCAAATTTTTTTAGGATTACTAGGCTAAACTCAAAAATTTACCCATGATTTGGATTAACATGAACGGTGATATCATACTGCAGTATGTATCCTTGGTATAATGTGGTGAGGATGGCACTTGCCTCTGTGATCTTCTAAAAAACCATAGCCCAGGAATAATCACAATGAGTACTTCAAGAAAATCACAGCTGAAGGACATCCTATAAATGTTAGATCAGTATTCCTCAAAGCCATCAAGAATAACAAAAGGAGAAGTCAGAAACTCTCAGGAGCCTAGAATGAAATAAGGATGAAATGTTACATTGCGTTCTGGGTAGTACCATAGAACCAAACAAGGACATAGGCTAAAACCTAAGGAAAATGTTTAACAAATAAGAAAATCTGAGTAAAACATAGCTTTAGTTCATTAAAACATATCGATATTTTTCTATTTATTGTGAAAACGGTACCATGTTAATAATAAAGGATCTGTTCATGATACATATAGGAATTCTCTATACTGTCTGCAATTTTTTGTAAGTCTATTTTTTAACATAAAATATGTATTAAGGAGAAGTGAGAATTTTGTATCAGAATTTATTTGCAAATAAAAGAGCACTGTATAAAATATATTTTTATTGTCAAGTACCATAAAAATTTGGAAGGAAAGAATTCCAGAGTGTGATCACATGGTGAGGGACAGAGAAATAAGTGGAGTAGATATTTAATAGCTCTGTGACTTTGTAACGGAAACAATTTCTCTGAGATGTGAGGTCATGCAAGTGTTGTCCATGATGTCTTCAGAATGCCGTAATTTTTAGAAAGCATTTGGGAATTGTAAATGAATACAGTTCTTAAGGTGTGATTTTTAAAGTGTTGTTGAAAATACTATTAAAGACCCCAGTGGAAGAAGAGAGCATTTGACAAGTTGACCTGGATATAAAAAACATTACAGGTGTGAGGAAAGAAGGCTCAACTAGCAACCTAAGGCCACATTTGGTTCTGGTATCTGGGAATGCTATACAGGCATGTTTAGCTTTATTACTCGGTTTATTTCTGGAAATTTTATATTTTGTATTTGATATTTGTGTAGTTAATGTATACATATGATGGGCAGGGTATGCAGGTGAAGATCAACGTATCTGTTCTGTGAAGAACAATCAAGAAGGAACAAGATTGAAAGCAGAGAGACCACTTGAGGCTGAGTCTGAAACAATCACCAATACAAGAGACGAATGGAATTTGTCAATCATTTTGGCAGAGGAATTGGAGAAAAATGAATGAAATTGAAACATGTTGGAAATTGATGGGGCTTGGCAGCATTTTGGTTTGGAGAGTGAGGACAAAGTAAAAGTCAAGAATAAATGACAAACTAGGTGGTGACATTTACTGAAACAATAAACACAGGAGGAGAAGCAAGTATACAGAGAAATGCAATATGCATTTTTTATGTATGTTGGGCTTGAAATGCTTACAGACATTCATTTAGAACTAACATGAACACTTACTAAATAGTAAGTGTATGTTACCAGCCAGGAATACAGACCCGGGAGACCATGGACATAGAGAAGAGCTAGTAATCGAACTTTGGTCATTGGCGGGGATCACCGAAGGAGAATAACAGTGTGAGAAGAGAGGAGGTCAGACTTTGAGGAACACAATTAATCCATAAAGAAGGCCTAAATGCTGGTTAAAATCTCATCTATTTAACATTCACACTCTTGCCCCCAATCCATTTTTCAACCTGATTTCACTGGTTTTCATACAAAGGTATAATATAAATCAGTCTAATCAGTCTTAAAAAAATGTCTTATTAACCCTTGCCTCATCATTCTGCTCTGTCCTCTGTGATTCTACCATTCTTCCAGGCAGCAATTCACATACTCATTTTTTAAATTTAGATATTCACTTAAAGGCAGAATTTTATTGAGGGCATTCCATAGAAATGTCACTGAGCTGGGCACAGTCTATTTCCTACAGCACTTCCAAACCACCTTGAATTAAGTAACATCTCCTTCAGCCTCAGTCACTCATGCATTAGAGATATGTTGACTCCTAAGCCATATATACTTTCTATAAAACTCTGGAAAGCACTTAACTCCATTCTGTCTTTTAATATTCCTTGTTTGTTACTGAGTATATATGTATATTTAGATAGGTTGCTAGTATCTAGATATCAGCATTTTATATCACCTAGAGAAGTACTTTGCCACTAAACACTAGCTGATTTACTGATTAATTTCCTGATTAAGAAAAGCAATTTTCGGGGCCTCCCTGGTGGCACAATGGGTTAAGTGCAGCACTATGATGCAATCCAGAGCCACTGCAGCATGAGTTCGATACCCAGCCAGGGAGCTTCCCACATGAAGTAGCAGACCTCTTTGGCCTCACCCACTGCTCCCCTCAACAGTGCATTTCAGTAGATCAGCCTGTTCTGCTCCCCACTCTGTCTCTGGTGAATCCTCTCATCATCTCACACCTCTGGCCTAAACCCCAGCTTGTATGCATAAATAAATAAATCTTAAAAATTTTTTTTTTCGCTCACTAAAGAAAAGGGAATTCGTCAGCTTGAAATAGCTTGAAAGTAACAAGTTTATTATGCTTAATTTTTTCTGTAATAATTCTAATGGTAACTATGGTAATGATGAATAGAAATAAAATTTGTTTTTATAAGACAACAAAATATATTTTTCATTCTCAGCTTCTAACAATAAAATAGGTAAAGAGTTAGATATTTAAAATATTGGAGTATTTTTTCCCATAATCAAAAATTGAATAACAAGCAACTCAGTTATGTACTTTAAAAGGATTATCTGCATCTTTCTTAATCATAGGATGCATTTTCCTTACCATCAACAGGTTCTGTAGTCATAGATTTTTAACTTGAAGTCAGTACATGCTCAATAAATCTAACTCATTTTAACAAAAAAGAACTTACTAGCATGCACTCACACTCCCCTCACCCCCACCATAGGAATCATTGTGAATTTGATCTCCAAAAAAGATGCCATGAGCCCCAACTTAGTGCAAGAAATGGTTGATCACAGAAAACCCCTCAAACAATGAACAATCCTTTCTGTTTTTTTTTTAAAGTGCTCCATTGTGGCCAATGACTATCAAAAATACTTAAAGACCATTTTGAAATTCCTTCAAACTTCCCTTCCAAAAATCCCTCCTTGACAGAACAATTTCTATGATCAGTATTTACTCATTTTATTTTATATAGAATATTCTCTTCTCTAATACCCATAAACCCTTGTAGCAGATGTGTTTCCCTGACATGATTTATGCATAAGGAGCAATTGTTAATTTTGTCTCAAATTTGATTTTGTCTCTAATACAATTACATAATAAGAGAAGTGTGCTGAATTGCATTTTAGATATATTATTTTAAATTATCCAAGTTAACACTGATACAAATCATTAAGAAATTGTAATTCTTTCTGGAGAATATTATGACAAACCTTTTCGTAGAGAGCATCCTGTTATACACTCATTGAGGTGTATTCAATATGTCCATTACATATTGGATTAGGACTAATTTCACTGTTCTCTAATCATTTACAACACAGACAATAAGCATGGTGACTTTTTCCTTTATTATATGCTGATGCAACTGAGAGTATTCCTGAAGCATTTTCAGTCTTTCAATGAGATTTGTTTCAGCCTCAGATAATAGGTTTTTTTTTCTTTTTATCTAGGTAGTTTTCCAAGTTAGACCTTTAATTTTCTAGCAATTGAAAGGTTAACATCTTTAGTTTAACAACAGACTAACTATATTGTGGTTTTAAGACTCCATAGCTCTTCCAGTGGGTAATGTCTACATATAAGGATCTTGACATGTCAGTTATCTGGTGTAGGAGTTAATATGAAAGAGTTTAAAAAACATTTATATTTTTGCTTTCTCTAGCTTTTCAATTGTATCCCAAACAGCAGACTGTTAACCTCTCTTGGCCTAATCTATAAATTTGTATTCTGGCCAACAGCTGATTTACTTGCCTGAATGTTTTGCTGATGTAAGGAGCAAAGGATCAGGCATTTAATGGATATACAACAAAAAGCTCAATGCCATGAATTACATTAGAACTTATAAGTTTATAGCAATGAGATGTCAAGATATTAATAAGAATTGGCAGGTTTCCATGTGATTACATGACAGAATTATAGCCCAAAAACCACCTTTTGGCTACAAATGTAAGAAACTCACTCAGTAGATGCAACCAGAATAATAATCATTGTAAAAACATTTGTCTACACCCTATAAATTATTTGTTCTAAAGTTACCAGTAAGTATCTTTCTACAATGGAGCCTAGGCCATTTTGAAATTATGGCATCAGAAAAAGATTAAACCATTCAAACAGTCTTCCCATTTGTTTTCCATGGTACACTCAACTGGGAAAATAGGTAATCTTATTTTCAAATATTATACTCATTTTATAAATTAAAACTACTAAGGTATAAAATAAAGACACCCACTTATGCAACTCTGAAGGTCGTAAATTGATTTTAAAAGTATAGGTGCTGTTTATTTAAGTCAAAGAGATTTTCTTGATTCTCCTCAGACTCCACTATCAACTCTTTGATTTTATTGATTTCACCTTATTTATATTCAGTATTCCTTTCCTTCAGAGTTTTCTTCTTCATTAAATTGTAACTCTATGAGGTCGAGTCTTTTTTTACCTTCCATTTTATCTTATAGAGTCTACCAGAGAATTTGTCACACGTCTACTTTTAAAAAGAGAATGAATAAACAATTAGATAAAAATAAATAGTAGTTCCTTTGCTAACATGATGGTGTGTATGTATTCTAATTTGTATGTATATATATATATATCTTTCATTTATCTGGTTTTCCATTCTAAATTGTTAGTTTATGAAGACAATATATACAATATGTGTATAGATATACATACATATGTGTTTATACATATATATATTACTTGATTTCTAGTCACTAGATTTGTTGAAAAAGAAAGTCCAAATGGTTGTTTGAGATGCTGTACATAGAACATTACATTAAATTTTTAATTTCTCCCCCTATTTTTAAATTAACAATTGTGAATTTGTGTGAACACAATCTCTTCAACTTCTTCAGGTAAAAAGAGCCATCAAAAAGAGGCCTTGTTAGGACCCAGAATCCTCCAAGCCCATGTCTGATGATTAGCACAAAATAATTTGTTGCTGATATTGTCAAGAGTCCTCTCCACTCCCTCAACTCAATTTCTTGCTTCATTGCTTTGAACCCCTATGGGGCAAAAGCAGTTTAAGAGATGTCAGAAAGAATATTCTTGTTCTCTCAGGAATTCAGTGCAAGAGGATAAACAGCTACACTGCTAGCCAGACTAGGAGGTATAGAAGTGGGTGACTTAAGTGTTTAATAAATGCATGAGCATTTTACAAGGCCTAGTGGGCCGTTCTCAGGATTATTAAACTTGACTGATATATGTTAGAGTTTACTTGGGTAATTTTTGTTTAAAAGCATAGTCATAGGTTTTTTGTTATTGTTGTTGTTGTGTTATATGTATAACAAAATTCTGATACAAATATCCTGTTAAATTAAGTACCCAGGTATTCTGTGAACTTTAAAAAAATTATAAAAAGAAAGTTCGGAGAAATAACTATTTCGTTTTTTCTGTTTTGTATATTTACAATGAACAATGTTTATGACTAGTTTAGAGCCCATAAGCAACTAGACAATTAGAAAGCTCTACATATATTTTTCTGTATGCCTCTTAATACTTGTTTGTAAAACTACTGAGTATTTTCTTAGTTAAGGACTCTTCATCCTTAACATAATACAGTATTACAGAAGCGCATACAGCCAATGACTTGGACAGCAGGAATGTATGGAATACAAATGTGCTATTTTTCCTTTAAAGTATAACTAACTACAATTTATCAGGCTAGAGCACTCAGCTATAATATCCAATCATTGAGTGGAAATTATTTTAAAGTCAGAGAAATAGCTACACGCACCCATAAGAGACTCTAGTGGTTTCAAGTGAAAATCAGCATGGTTGAATTAGTACTTCTCCAACACACCCACAAAGAGCAGCTCATGCTCTATAGGTAGGGCTGGATTTTGAGCTATGGATCATGGCTCTAGACCCCTACTCAAGTCTTCCATAGAACTCATTACTCAAATTTGAATCATTAGTATTCATGTCCTTTTATGCTTACTAGGTATTAAAATAAAACATTTCCTAAAAGATGTAGAATATGTGCCCAGTTGAAAAACAGTTATAATGTGTTATAACTTACGTTGGAGGATCTGCTTTGGAGAACAACATTGAAATGAGAAAATGAACAGGACAATATTTTGCCATTCCCATTAAAAACTGCTGTAGTTCACTTTGAAAACTTTAATAAAATAGGAGTTCTCATTGGAAAATATAAATACCTACTTTATTAAATCAATGAAACAAATTATTATCTGAACTACAGCTGGTAAATATTATTTGAATATGATTTTATGCTAATTAAACCCACTGGCAACAACAGATTCCTTTTCTCAGGAAATACTGCTAAAGCCTATTTAAAGGATTGGAACATTTTATGAGGTCAGTAGGAATTAGAACGCATATTTTTAGTTTGCTCACTCTAAACACGCTATTACCATTATGGATAAAATCACATAACTATGTCTAAGTATTTAAGGCATCCCACATATGACTTCTATTAATGTGGAGGAAAAAAAATCTTTTAGCTTCTTATACTACAGTTCACTCTATTTTTATTTTCAGTTGAGTCCTGAAATCAGAAAATTGCCTAGGAGCAGGTTTCAACAAAATTTTTGGTAACTGTAAACTTTTCTCTCATTCTGACTTCTCTTTTTCTCATACCCATTCAGTAATTAATTATACATTTTTTTAAAGATTTATTTATTTTTGCATACAAGCTGGGGTACAGGTCAGAGGTGTAGGGCGGTGAGAGGGTTCACCAGAGACAGAGTGGGGAGCAGAACAGGCAGATCGACAGAAATACACTGCTGAGGGGAGCAGCGGGCGAGGTAGGAGAGGTCTGCTGTGCCATGTGGGCATCTCTTTGGCAGGGCATCGAATTCACAGCACAACCTCCAACAGCTCCACAGCATTGGCTTATCCCATTGCACCACCAGGGAAGCCCTATACATTTTTTTTTATATATTTTATTGTTTATGTCTTTTACATTATTGTGTATTCCCCATTGGTTACTCACTACCAATTCACCCTACACATATTTTTAAACAGTCCTTTGGCTTCTTCAAATTCAGGACAATTTCCCACGATGTGCTGCATTTTCTGAAAGGATTGCTCCTTCCTAACTTTTGCTACTACTCATGACTACCATTAAAATGTATATGTTCTCAGGCCTCCCTAGTGGTGCAAGGGGTTAGTTTCAGCACTATGAAGCTATCAGCAGCCACTGCAGCATGAGTTTGATCCCTGTCCATGCAGCTACCCACATGGCACAGCAGACCTCCCCTGTCTTGGCCACTGCTTCCCTCAGCAGTGTATTTCAGTCAGTCTGCCTGTTCTGCTCCACACTCTGTCTCTGGTGAATCCTCTCCTCCCACCCCCACCAACATACACCTCTGGCCTACATACACCCCGGCTCTTGTATGCATAAATAAATAAATCTTTCTAAATAAAATAAAATATACATGTTGTCAAAATGTTTTTCAGTGACTCAAGAGAAAAGTAATTGGATTGGAAAAGGTGAATAAATAATCTCTTGACGCTTTTGATATAAAAAAAAATCAGGACAGATTTCCTTGGCACAAATGATCTCTCATGAGTTTGGGTAATAATTCTTTTGACAGAGAGTAAAACTAAATTACTTTTTAATGTCCTTTTCTCCTCAAGATTTTAGAAAACAAAATAAAGTGAGCCATCGAAGATTCTGTGAAGATAGATTTGGAAGAAGTTTAGATAAATCTTACTAGATATCAGTCATACACATGGACAACTACCCAGTTGTCGTCCCACAAAACTATCCCTGCTTACTATTTAGTACCAAGAAATCCTGAACTAGAAAAAGAAAAGTGAGTAACAAAGTGTACATTTCACAAGCACACAAATAGTACTCATACAAGCACAACACTTTCTAGATTTGAATTACTAAGACTGAATTTTATCTAGGGTCTAATTTTGGACCCAAAGATAGGCTCTCTGTTTAAAAATGTTTATTAATAGAGCACATTTGCTATATTTTTTTCCCTGCACTATATTCAGGGTGTAGAGAGTGCTCCAGTTTAATTTAGCTTTAATAGGGACTTATTTTTATTATTGCAAGTTTTCCAAAGTAAGGAATTATAATAGATAAATTCAGGGAGGAAAGCAAGTATAAATATTCTCATTCATAAGTTTATTATTTGACTTTGTAGCTGTTGTGTCATTGTATGTACAGGGAAGAGCAAAATTTTATACTAATAAATTTTCTACAGATCAGTGACATAAACAGTATATTATTTCTTTTTCAGACATATGAAACAGTAAACCTTTGACATTAGTTATAAATTTCATAAGTAGATCATTGGGGCTCATATAAAATTCACAGTTGAATTCACATTTATTTTTGAATGTTCAAATCCTCTTACTACTCTTCTTCCCATGCTGACCTGACAGACAAAATACATACACACTTGAATTAGCATATAGAAAGAATATTTACAAGTTGAAATTATAATTTGTTTTGAATTTCTATTGAATATTAGAGTTAAAAATAGTTCTACATAGGTCTGAGTAAACACTTAATCATTACCTTCTGTTTATTAGTGTTTGCAAAAAGAATTAAGTCAGATTGAATTCTTTGAATTCTAAACAATGTATAAAATATATAAAAATGCTTGGCAATAAACATTATTTGACTCTATGTTGGCATTAGATCAAAGTTGCTTTATAAAGCATCATTGATAATATCTCCCCCAGAAGAATTTAACAACTAATTTATTTTGGAATACCATCACATGCTGAATTAGTTATTAAACAAATGAGTTCATTACTAGTAGTTCCATATCTGTTTCATTGTCATAAATGGTTTATCCTGGGTTATACAGTCTTCATCTGTTATAAAATAGAAACTAAAACCTTAAAGACTAATCCTTCTAAAATGATAGCATATGGGAAATAATACAACTCTGTAGTAAGACAACTTAGATTTGATTTTAGGTCTGATTCTTTTGACAATTTACAGCTTTGTATTTTCAACTGCTAAATGAAAACAGCAGTGCATATTTTATGTTTTTAAATGTTGCTGAAGTTTTAAAAATACAATGCCTGAAAGTTTTTGTGAAGTGCTACATAAATAAAAATTAATATCAATCATGTCACATATGAATGGGATATAATGGTAAGTAACTATATCAGTCAGTGCCCAATATTAATCAAGAGGTTATAACAGACCAGTCACTGTCTTAACAACCAGGAATACAATGATGACAAGGAAGGCAGAGCTGTCTAGCAAGTTTCAAGAAATTTACACTAACTGGAAAAGGTCTAGAGATAGAGGAAATAAGCATAAAGGAAAAATTATGATATTTGATGAATGATGAATATTATGAGCTAATAAAATAGACTATTAATTCATGTAAAATAAAGGAATTACTGGTGTGGATAAAGGCACCCAAGCCATATCACTTTGTGTTTTGGTCATCTGCGTTTAGTAGACCTAAGTGTGGGATATTAGATTACATGTTTCTTGTTTCTTCATTTATTCTTATCTATATCTACATAAAGAATGTAATGATTTCATATGAACTCATATACCTGCAAATTTCATCTTGGCTCTCCTTTATATTTTATTATCGAGGATTTATAAAACTTTTGAATCATTGAGTCTGATCCCTCAGGCTAATGCCAATCCCATTTTACTAATTAACTAGAATGATCAAATATTTAAAATAAAGATCCTGCCTGGATATAACTTTGAAGATTTATTGGAGTAACAGCTATAGGATCAGGATTAACTCTCTGCACATCTCTGACCAGAGAATGTTGGAAGATTCACTTTTCCTGACCCATCTCTTCATGCTATTTGCTACCTACTTGAAAGGTTTCACAACTAATAACACCAGGTGGGAAAGAAGAGCGAGGGTCAGCCGTAGACATGTGGTATGATTTGTTAGCTCCTAAGGAAACTGAGACTATGAGAAATCCTGTAAGAAAACTATGATTTAAGTTGGCCAGAAATGAGAACACCTGCCTTCTGGGAAGATTCATAGCCTGTTTCCACATCTAAGGAATATGCAGTAAGATCCATCATTCATCCTAGATATGAATTTCAAAAGAAAAACAAAACTATAGTGTGTCCATCCATAAATCATTCAACTGTCCTTCAAGGAAATACATACATATAGATCAATTAGAATTAATTATATCTTGTCTTTGAATTGTGACTTTATAATACATACCCAATAAAAGTGATGCTAAATATGCATTATTTTGTTGATATTTATCACAACTGAAAAATAAAGCTAATGTTATATCTTTTGTTGTTGTTGTTTTGAGATATTTTATTTGAAAGAACATTTTGGGGTTAGGTGAAAATAGATACCATTTTCCTCAAATTTCTCATTTTGTTCTATTAATTCACCTTTCCCCCATACGTCTTTTATTGACTATTAATTTTTTATTTGTAAGGGAAACTATTCCATTAAGATTTTTAGAAATAGAAATCAGTCTAAAACCTGTAATTCCTCAAGTATGCTCTTGAAAGACATTTTGCAGGCACAGTCCTCCACTTAGAAAAAAAGTTGTTCTACAATAAATCTTATTTTGTGATTATAATATGACAGAAGTTCAATACAAAGAAAATTTGAGACTCATAAAAATCAAATCTGTAGTAAGTAGATGAAGATAGTCTTGTAAATGGCTCTACAAAAAAATGTAGAGTTGCAGCACTTGAGCAACTTTTAACTTACTTTTGACAAATAAAATCTTTGCTTAGCAGTTCTATCAACAAAAAAAGAAATGCTTATTAAAGAGTTGCTTTTTTTTTATTCCACACTAATATAAACTCACCTATATAAATAAAAGACTTTGCTCTACTCACTCCCCCCAACCATTTTGAAGGTAAGGATGTTTATTTTTATTTGCATAATAGTTATGCTGTGAAGTGCAGATTTTAAAGGAAAGAAAAATATCAGGTTTTTCTTGGAAAAACAAATAATTCTAGTTAAAGTCCAAAGGTTGGCAATGTATGATAAAATCAACTGTTAATTAGAAAATACAATTCTTATTTTTAGCCCTTCAATTTCTGTTATCTCTACATTAAGAATAAAAACATTCAGGACACGCCCCCAAAATGTGGTGGCAAACAGACGCTAGGGTCAGGCTCTCCCACAAAATATAGATTTATGGACAGAAAAATCCCTAATTTTGAGAGCCAATCTGAGGAGAACTGGATGCCAACACAATACAATCATTCCCATAGGTGCTTTAGACTTAAAGATAAACCGAAAAGTCAGTAAAAAGAAGACAAAAGACACCGGACCCCACACGGAGGAACAAAAGCAAGGAGAAGTGGGAAAACCAGCTTTATGGAGCACCACTGAATACAAGCTTAGAAACTGCAGTGGGGTCGGAGGGCTCTGGCCAACTAACGGGGAGCATGACCCCCACTCCCCCATCCCATGAGCCCCCTCTCTTCCCTGTGTGGCAGTTCTGAAGTGCAGGAAAGCTTGAGAGTCACTGCGTTCCATCCCCCACCTAGGGCTAGGTAACATCTTAGCCGGGAAGACAAACTGCCAGCACCCTGTGGGGTCTTAATCCCCCACTGGTTGCTAGGTGATATATTGGCCTGAGAAACCGGTCAGGCAGGAAAAACTGCTGAGACCACCTCAAACAATCTCCTCTCTAGTCTGTAACCTGACACCAAGAGCTGATGTTAGAGAACTCTACTTTTCTCTAACCTGACTGGAGGTAACCTGACCTGGGATACAGGCTCCTGCTGGAACTGTCTCCATCCACACCCTCCTCCACAAAGTGTCTGCATCTTGGCACCCAGGAGGGTGGCAGAAAGGAAAATCCAGCTTGTGGAGACCATGGACCAGCACCACCCCCCACCCCCCGGTGGCCCCACACCCAACTTCTAGGAGGTTGCACAGTGGCCCCCCAGAATCTAGGGGAGGCGAAATGCTGACCAACAGTTGCCCACAACCTCCACCCCTGCACCCCCTCGTGGAGAAGTGGGGCCCAAGCAGCAGAAAAGAAACTTAAGATCAGGAAGTCTCAACCCCTCCCCACCAGACTTACCCCAGGGGCAGGGATATACCCCAGGCAAACACTGAGGGGAAGGAGAAAAATAAAAAGGGTGGGGAAGAGAGAAAGAACATAAAGATTCCTAGCAACTATAAAATGACAGCAGCAACAGTAGGACAACAGCAAATTCTGACACTGGAAAGGAGGGTTGAACCCTAACAGGGGCCTACCCAGAAACTCCAAAACCTAAAAGCAAAAGGACTACAAAACTCTCCCCAAGTTTACCTCTACCCAATACCTTTTTTTTTCTTAATTTAAAAAAATTTTCTTTTTTTTTTTTACTACAAACCACCACCTCTTTTTCTACCCTAATTCCACCCAGAACCGGAAACACATTGGAGACTCTCCACAAGACACAGAAATTCAACAGAGAAAAAAGAAAATCCAGAAGATACCCAGCCACAGCCAAGGCAACTCAGACACTAGGAAACAACAAACACTCCTCAGTAAGTAGAACCAAGAACCATGCCCATCAGCACCAACAGCACAGGAATGCTACGATCAGAGCAAAGCAGAAAGCCTACAACAGGAAGAAAAAAAGGTACAAATGACCCTCAAAACAATACACCCCGCAAAGAAAATCCCTCTTCAGAATCCAATAATATGGACATAGAAGATTACGTCTGCCTAACAGATAAAGAATTCAGAATAGCCATAATAAAAAAAATAATAGAATTAAATGAAAAGAACAAAGAACTGAGGAATATAAATGAAGGAATATAAATGAACTGAAAAATGAGAATGAATCCATAAATGAAGGAAATGGAGGATTTACAAACATTAGTAGAGAGCCATAAAAGTAGATTAAAACATGGAGAGAAGAATAAGCACTCTGGAAGATAAAGATGCTGAAAGAACGAAAACAGAAAAGGAAAAAGAAAAACGAAGGAAAAAGAATGAGGAAAAGCTTCAAGAACTATTTGACACCATGAAAAAAGGAAACATCAGAATCATAGGAATCCCAGAAGGACAGGAGAGAGACAAAAGAACAGAGAAACTTCTCAAGGATATAATTGAAGAAAACTTTTCAAACATGAAAAAGGAAACAAAAATTGACATACAGGAAGTCAGAAGATCTCCAAATTATTACAACGAAAGACAAAAAACAAAAAGTAACGAAGGACATTAAAGCTCTAAATAAGGACCTAGACCACATGGGATTAACAGATATCTATCGATCACGTCACCCCCGAAAAACTAATACACATTTTTTCTCAAGTGAGCATGGAACATACTCCAGGATTGATCACATATTAGGCCACAAAACAAGCCTCAACAGATACACTAAGATCAAAATCATACCAGCCTTCTTCTCCGATCATAAAGGAGTCAAACTGGAAATAAATCATAAAAAGAAAAAAAGAAACCTTTATATCTCATGGAGACTGAAGCCCACATTTACGGAAAACCAATGGATCAACGAAGAGATCAAAGAAGAAATTAAAAAAATATCTAGAACTGAATGACAACGAGGACACAACTTTCCAGAATGTCTAGGACATAGCAAAAGCAGTAATAAGAGGAAAATATATAGCATTACAAGCTCACATCAAGAAATAAGAAACAATCCAAAGAAACAATTTAATCTCACATCTCAAAGAATTAGAAAATGAACTATAAAAAAACCCAAAAGCCAGTTTAAGAAAGGAAATAATAAAAATCAAAGCAGAAATAAACGAAATGGAAATAAAAAAAAACCAATCCAGAAGATCAACAAACCCAAAAGCTGGTTCTTTGAAAAAATAAACAAAATACACAAACCACTAGCCAGGCTTACAAAGAAAAACGAGAGAAAATACAAATAAATAGGATCATAAATAAAAAAGGAGAAATTACAAAGGACACAGCAAAAATAAAAAAAAATCAGAGATTACGATAAACAGCTATATGGAAACAAGTACAATAGCCTAGAGGATATGGACAAATTCCTAAAACTATACAATCACCCGAAAGTAGACAAAGAAGATATAGAACACCTAAACACACCAATCACAAGCAGTGAAATTGAAACAGTAATTAAAAACCTCCCCCAAAACAAAAGCCCAGGACCAGATGGTTTCACAAACAAATTCTACCAAACATTCAAAAATGAAACAGTCCCTATATTACACAAACTCTTTCAAAAAATCAAGAAGGAAGGAGTACTACCAAACACATTCTATGAAGCAAATATTACTCTAATATCAAAACCAGACAAAGACAATACAAAAAAAGAAAACTACAGACCAATCTCCCTAATGAATACTGATGCAAAAATATTTAACAAAATCTTGGCCAACAGGATCCAACAATGCATCCAAAAGATAACACACCACGACCAAGTGGGATTTATTCCAGGGACACAAGGATGGTTCAACATCCAAAAATCAATCAATGTAATCCAACACATCAACAAAAAGAAAAATAAAGACCATATGATCATATCAATAGACGCTGAGAAATCTTTTGACAAAGTACAACACCCATTTATGATAAAAGCCCTTGAAATCCTTGGGATAGAAGGAACATAATAAAGGCCATATACGACAAACCCACAGCCAATATTATCCTCAATGGTGAGAAGCTGAAAGCCTTTCCCCTAAGATCAAGAACAAGGCAAGGATGTCCACTCTCACCATTACTTTTCAATATAATACTGGAAGTCCTAGTCAGAGCAATTGGACAAGAGAAAGACATTCAAGGGATCCAAATAGGAAAAGAAGAAATTGAACTGTCTCTATTTGCAGACTATATGATAATATATATACAAAACCCTAAAAACTCCATAGAAAAACTACTCAAAATAATAGACCAGTTCAGTAAAATAGCAGGATACAAAATCAATGCACAAAAGTCAGTAGCATTCCTCTATGCAAATATCTAATCTGAAGAAGAAGAAATTAAGAGATCCATCCCCTTCAAAATCGAAACCAAAAAAATCAAATATCTGGGAATAAATCTAACAAAAGACATAAAGGACTTATACAAAGAAAACTATAAAACACTGTTGAAAGAAATAGAAGAAGACACAAGAAGATGGAAAGGCATCCCTTGCTCATGGATTAGAAGGATTAACATTATCAAAATAGCAATCCTATCAAAAGCAATTTGCAGATTCAATGCTATTCCAATAAAAATCTCAATGACATTCTTCAAAAAAATAGATCAACTACTGATGAAGTTCATATGGAACCACAAAAAAACTCACATAGCTAAAGCCCTACTAGCTAAAAAGAAAGAAAATGGAGGAATTTCACTCCCTGATTTCAAACTATACTACAAAGCCATAATAATTAAAACAGCATGGTACTGGAACAAAAACAGACAGAAAGACCAATGGAACCGAATAGAATACCCAGAATTAAAGCCGCATATCTATGAACAACTAATCTTTGACAAAGGAGCAAAGAAAATGTAGTGGAACAAGGACAGTCTATTCAATAAATGGTGGTGGGAAAACTGGACAGCCACATGCAAAAAAATGAAGCTAGACTACTACCTCACACCCTGCACAAAAGTCAACTCAAAATGGATAAAAGACCCGGACGTAAGACCCAAAACCATAAAATTTATAGAAGAAAATATAGGCAAAACTTTACATGATATACATCTCAGAAAAATCTTGAAAGACACATCCCCCAAGCGAAGGAAGTGAAAGACAAGATAAACAGATGGCATTACATCAAAATAAAAAAGCTTCTGTACAGCAAAATAGACATTAACCAAAACTAACAGACACCCTGCCAACTGGGAAAAGATCTTTGCACACGATACATCCAATAAAGGACTGATAACAAAAATTTACAAGGAAGTCACACAACTCAACAAAAACAAAACCAATAACCCAGTCAAAAAATGGGCAGAAGAGCTAAAAAGGCATTTCTCCAAATAAGAAAAGCAAATGGCCAACAGATACATGAAAAAATGCTCAATATCACTTATAATCAAGGAAATGCAAATCAAAACCACTATGAAATACCACCTCACACCTGTGAGGATGGCACACGTTAAAAATACAGGCAACACCAAATGCTGAAAAGGATGTGGAGAAAAAGGAACTCTTCTACACTGCTGGTGGGAATGTGAACAGATCCAATTACTATGGAAAGCTGTATGGCAATTCCTCAAACTGCTAAACATGGAGCTTCCATACGACCCAGCAATACCACTTTTGGGAATCTACCCAAAGGACACAAAAACACTAATTCAAAAGGATACATGTACCCGTATGTTCATTGTGGCACTGTTCACAATAGCAAAGGTATGGAAGCAACCCAGATGTCCAAAAACAGATGATTGGATCCAGAAGATGTGGTACATATACACAATGGAATACTATTCAGCATTCAAAAAAGATAAACACATGCAATTTGCAGTGACATGGATGGAATTAGAGGGGATCGTACTCAGTGAAACAAGCCAGAAAGAAAGAGAAAAATATCGAATGGTTTCACTTATAACAGGACTATAAGGAAACCAAATAGGAGAGAGATACTCAGCTGGAGGGGGCGGGGAGGAGGGGAGGATAAACACAAAATGGAATAGAAAAGAACACAAGGAACCATGGAGATGGATCACGGTTGAATTGGTGGTGGGCTACCCAAGGGGAATACAAAATGTAAAAGACATAAATAACAATAAATATATATATTTTTAAAAAAGAATAAAAACATTCAAAGTTCACTGTGCAAAATAGATAATTACCTATATAATGCATACCTTCAAAAATGCCGAATATGAATCCAAAAGCAGCTAATTTTGAAAATAGCTTTTTAAAAAGGTAAATGTCATTTTAATAAATTTTATATTTGTATTCATTTGTTAAGCCTATAGTGCTTAACATATAAGCACTATCAGCCTTAACTAGATTAAGCCTCTAGTTAATCAATGGTTGAAACTGAATTTTCAAGTAAATAATTGCTTATTTATACCTATGACATATACCTATTGAAAGTAAGTCCTTAAGTTGAAATGTCTATTTGACTAATGTGCCAATGAGATGCTACCTTTCTTCTTCTTACAGAGGTTCTTCAGCATTTTTTTTTTTCACACACTGGTAAGGTTGAGACACAAAATTCAAAGTTAACATTGATCTGCTACCATGTAATGTACCTCTAACTAGAACTATCAATTACAATAATATGCTCCAAAAAAAGACAGGTCAGTGATTGTGCTTGACTTTGAACTCATGGGGGACAATAGTAGTGGCAAGAAAATAAACTGAAAGCAACTATTCTACAATCTTTGAGAGTTATAGTAAAATACCAAAGGTAATAGTTTTAACTTATTTCAAGAAATAATAGAAACTTCCTATTGAATACAGACATGTAAGTCATACTGATAGGGCAATGTGATAACAGACTGTCAATGAAAAGGAAAAAAATAGTTAAGATTTAGAATATGAATGGTGGAATTAACTTTCACAATTATTTAGTTCAACCTACTCAAAAGATAAGAAATTGAAGTCCACAAGAACATAAAAAGGGATCACATGATACTCTCAAAAATAGTTGTCATTCCATATGAACATTTATTATGAGCTAACCATGAAACAGAGTGCTGTAAAATAAGAATTTTACAGAGGAGACCACTGAAGCTCAGAAAAAACTGATGCAAGTTGTTCAAGATCACATAGCTGCTGTCTGGTAGAGCTAGAACTCAAATCAGATCTACTTGACTCCAAATTTCAATGTCCTTTTATAATTTGATTATAATGTGAACTTCTATAGCGTTATAATCACACAGTTCCTCTGCCATTATGTTCAAGGTCATACCTGGGTTAATGGTGTTGAGCCTCCTGACTGCTCTAACTGTGCACTGATATGAGTAATTTCTAGCAAAAGCCAGAATTAGGTGGGGACATTAAACAGGAACAACAATAAAAAGAAGAAGAAAGAAATTCAACACAGACATTCAGGAAGTAAGGAGATATTATGCCACTTATTAGAAACATATTTGAAGCAAAAAATTCCATTATTATTAATTTTAACAATATATCCATGTAGAAATCAAATACAGTGGGATTTCCATCTCTGTTCCTCAACATATAAAGCCTCTAGATTTTCCTCATTGGTGCATGCTGAAGGAAAACTGCTTTCTAATAAAATCAGGAGCCTTATCTTTTATTTTGGAAATTTTAACAAAATCATAACATATTTAGAAACAACAAAGCCTATCTTTCCTAAAGATAGAAATGGTTCAATTATTTCTAATCATAGTTGAATTAAATACAGTCAGATTTATTCCCTTTTGTTGACAAAGAAACTGAGGCATTGAAATTCAAAGAATCTTAAGACCCAAGAGTTTCCAGTAGCTTTAAAGGTTTAAAGACAACCATTTTGTCTTTTGGATTAAAGGGAAAAAATAACAGGTCCAGAGTGATTATCAAATTATTTTGAAGGTCACAGTTCACATCAGGGATTGCATTACTATGAAAATGCCCAACTCTTAACACCCTGTCTCATCCTCTTTCCACTGACCATAGCATTATAATTTCTATACAATCTGTGGTTGCTTTAAATAATTATAGGGGTTATAAATAAATATAGGATGTTCAGAATCGAGATAATCAGGTCATTCATATAAAAATTAAACCATTTTTCAGTTTTACAAACTTTTTACAAGGTTTGGAAGTGGCTATTCAGAGGCTTGTAGACATCACTTCCAAGTTACAATGGAGAATCCTAAATAGAAATAAACTGATAGACAATAATACTACAATGCAATTCTGACATCACCCAAACGTAGCACAACCCCAACAAGATTGCACACACTTTAGATTTCACCTGAAAATTTGCTATTCCATAGTTCAGTTGCATTTTTGATCAACTGGATACAAATCTGGGAAAAGTCCTGGTCCACTCAGATTTTACAATTTGCTGGAGTGATTCACAGAACTTAGTCCAGCAGTATATCCATGATTGGTATATTATTCTAAAGGATACAATGTCAGGACCAGTTGAACGATGATATACTTAGGGTGAGGTCTAGAAGGATCCTATAAACAGAGCTTTTATGTTCTCTCCCATGGAATTCAGAAGAATAACTTTCCTGGCACATCACTGTGTTCGCCAACCAGGAATCTCACCTGATCCTCAGCGTCCAGAGTTTTTATTAAGTTTCATGACGCAGGTGTTATTGAATCCACAGCATATATAATGGAATCCTTGGCCCGGTGATTGAATTTAATCACCAGTTCTACTCTCCTCTCTGGATGCCAGGAGGTCAGACTGATATGTGGCTCAAAGCCTCAAACCTCTAATTATATGGTTGGACTTTTTATCATCACAAGTCTCTGTCTGACTTCATCTCCTGCGCTTAACTTTAAATGTGGTCCAAGAAATAGCAGGGCCCACAGGAATAGGAAAGACACAGCTATCTCTTGGCAATCCCAAGAATATAGATGCTACTTCCCAGGAACTGTGGGAAAAGACCAGACAATTCATTTTATAACATTTGTGTACATTTTTAATTAAAAGGATTTTTTTTTTTTTTTGCTCTCCAAACTTGTTAAACAGAAGATAAACATGATACACAGTAGACCTAAAGAAAGGGCAGATACTTTAAAGGGCAGAGACTTTTCTATGAACCATGTGCAATTATGCATACAATAAAGTTTTTTTCATTAATTCTGTCTGTAAGTGCTCAGTAACTTTTCTGAGTTTCAATCTATTAAAAAAAATAAGGCATGAATAAGTAGCTTCTAGTGATAGTAATGTATATCCAAGCACTTAATTCAAACGCACAAACATCCCTTCATCCATATACAAATCTAGAGCTTGAATCTGAGAGTATCCATTTATAAAAGGGTGGGCCCCAGGAAAAGGGGGAGGTTCCAGGTTCCCTGCCCCAGCCAAGGGAGGGTGGCGCTGAGTAGGCAGAAGAGCTGGAGAGGAGACTGAAGAGGGAAGCAGATGGGATGGAGAGCCAGGAGACCTGCAGGGGGCATGAGGAAACTGCGCTGCTTCTTGGTCCTGGACTGGTTGAAACAGACGTGGGTGAGAGACCCGCAGGGAGATTAGCAGCGGCAGCTTTTACGTCAATTTTGATTTTGCTCTTTTCCTCCCAGACTTGTCTGGCTGTTTCTGACCCTTTTCTATGGGTCCCCACCAGAAGGTGCTTTAGACTTGAGGCAGGCTTTCAGGCCCTGCTTTGGGCCAATCCTGTTTGGGTGGACTCTTACTCACGAGGGGATGGGTAACTTTGGATACTTGATTTGGAAACTATATTCTTTGTCTTTTCTGTATTGCACACTAATTGTATTAAAGTTCCTTTCCACTAAAGGGCTTATATTTTTTTGTCATGATGCGGCGGATGGCAGGACCTATTTAGATCTGCCAAGTTTGGGAGTTCTAGGGTGTCCCTCTCCCTGCCCCATAACACATTAACTGTGTATATTGTAATAATCCCACTAATTAATGGACTGAAAAGCCTTCCAGATGGCATAGACAAATACACTTCATTATAGGCCATCATTCTTGCTTATACATGGGACCTCTAGCAGTGTAGGACAGACAAGAAATTTATATGGTCTGAATTATTGTTGTGGTCATATGAAACTGCAATGTAGTAGAACTGTACAATTAAAGATCTACTTACTTAACAAATACAACTTCCAGAAATTTTGTGCTTATCAACATTTTAAGTCATAAATTTCTAATCCAGATTGTTAATGGACATTTTAATCCTTGCACAACTAATTATTCAAGAATCATGTCATACTGAGTAAATAAAAACCATATAGCAGATTGCTTTAAAAAGTGCAATTGTGTGCTCACAGAGAAAAGAAAAAAGCTGAACAAAACACCTGTTTCTCATCTTATAACAATTGTTGTTAATACATGAAAAGAACTCTGCAAAAAGCCAGAACCAGAAGCAAAAAAGCAGAAATACCTTAAAATCATCCTAAATAAGAAAATAAGAAGCATACAAACTGGATAAAACCAGAACTAGATACAAACAGCTTAAACTGGTTGGAATTGGTTCCAAACCAGATCCAACTGATTCAATCCCCCTGCAGAAGGTTCCAGCTGGCTCAAATACCCTGGGACCAGATCAAACCAGACAGAAAGGGATCTAACAATCCAGAACTAGAAGCAAAGAACTGTAAGTGGTTTTGCCTTTTATGCATGTTATATGTGCATGCATATGTGTTACATGTGTGTAGAGTACTACCAGCACATTATATGTATGCAGGGTATTTAGCATGTCATGTATATAATACACACATAAAGCACATATGGGTGTACTCTCTGTTATATGCATGCAGTGTGCATGAGTGTCAAATATTATTTGTATGTTTTGTGCATGTGATGTTTTGTGTGTCACATATATGCCATGTACGTTTTTCTGCAAAAGGCCAGAACCAGAAGCAAAGAAGCACAAGTGCCTTAAAATCAGCCTAAATCAGAAGCGTACAAACTGGATAAAACCCGAACCGGATACAATCAGCTAAAATTGCCATGTACATGTATGGTGTATTATTTGTAGGTTGTATGAAAAAGGTGCATGTGTGCAGTGTACTGACATATGTGGTCTATTCACATATGTTACCTTATGCAGTACACGCCATGTAATATGTTAGTTGTGTGTTGGACAGTGTGTATCTGTCTCTAGCAAATGATTCTTGGGAAACTGAATGACAACATGTAAAAGAATGAGGTTGGAACACTAACTCCATGTACAAAAATAAATTCAAGATGGATTAAAGAATTTGCTGTAAGACCTGCTATAATAAAACATATAGAAGAAAATATTGGCAATACAGTTCATGATATTAATGACAAAGATGCTTTCGGATACTCAATGCCTACTGCAAGGGAAATAAAAGCAAAAACAAACACTTAGGATTACCCCAAATTAAAAAGGTTTTACACAGCAATATAAGTAGATTAAAAGGATAGCCTGTTTATTGGGAGAAAATATTTACACATTACACAACCAAGAAGGTGTTAATATCCAAGGCATAAAAAAATCTTATTCAACTTAACAAAAAAAAAACAACTTCAATTAATAAATGGACAGCAGATCTGAACAAATAATTCACCAGACAGGATATCCAAAAGGCCAAATACATACATGGAAAATGTTCATCATCAATTTTAATAAGGGAGATGTAGCTCAAAATTTTAAGAAGATGTCATCTCATACCTGTGAGAATAGCGACATATTAGAAACACCCCCCAGAAGAAGTGCAGGAAAGGAAGTAAAAGACCCTTATGACACTGTTGGTGGGAATGTAAACTGATACGGTCATTTTCAAAAACCACCTAAATTTACCTTAGAAAACTAAAAATGGAAATACGTATAATCCAGCATTCTCACCCTTGGGCATCTATCAAAAAACCTTGAAACTATCAACAACTTAAAAAATAATATACTCTTCAATGTTTATTGCAGTCGTATTTACAATAGCTAGGACACAGAAATAACATACGTGCTCACTCATGGAGGACTGGATTACTAAAATGTGGTATACTAACACAACAGAATATCATTCAGTTATAAGGAAAGATAAAATGCTACCCTTTACCATAAAAATGGGAAGAGTGTAGGAAATTGTGTGTGGTAAAGCAAGTTAGAATGACAAAGACAAATATTTGACATTTACATGGCAGATGGTTCAACAAAGGAAAATATTTATAAAACCTAGTAAATCAAGCGAGACTTCTGAAATTAATAGGGAAGGGAGAGGGAGAAATAGTGAAATGGGTATCAGGGATAGTGGTGGGAGAAATAAATAAATAAATAAATAAATAAATAAATAAATAAGGAAAACACTAAATAAAAACACTATTTTTTAAAAATGCTATATGTTCACAGGGGAATATTTGTTTGTAATAAAAGGAAATGAAGTACTGATATATTACAATATAAATAAACCTCAAAGACATTATGGTAAGCGAAAGAAAGCAAGATACAAAATAATACGTATTGTATCATTATATACAATTTTGAGAATAGGGAAATGGAGAGACTCAGAAATAGGTTGCCTAGTTAGGAATGAACCTAACTACCAGTGGGTATGGGGCTCAGTTTTCAGTGAAAAAGAGGTTCTAATATTGATTGTATAAATAATTGCAAAACTCTGTAAGTATACTAAAAACAATTGAACAGCAAGTACACTTTGTGTGAATTATATTATGCAAATTGTATCTTAGGAAGATTATTTAAAAAATAATTAGAAATATTTCCTACAATTTCTCTTACAATTAAAATGATTAGAATTGGTGTTGAGTTTGGTGTCAGCTTCCATTGCTCTTGGAATAATGCAATGTGCTCCTCATACCATATAGTCCCTGTGCGATCTGGTTGTTATTTATCCATACAATTCAATTTTAATAGATTCACCCTCAGTCACCAAGTTCCAGTCATAATGACCTTTTTCGCTGATCCTCCAAAATTCTAAATCCTTTCCATCCAAGGTTTTCACATTTCCTTCTTTTCTGTCTACATATTGCCCTGATATTCAAATAACTTCTGACATCAGTTCAAACATCACTTCCTTGGAACAGTCTCCCAGACTATTATTCACTTATTCAAAAATATTGATTGCACCATTTGTGACAACATGAATGGACCTTAAAGGCAGAATGCTAAGTGAAATAAGTCAGAGAAAGACAAATAATGTGTGATCTTACTTACATGTTAAATCATAAAACAATGAAAGTATTCCTAGGAAAAGAGATCATACTGCCATTACCAGAGGTAGAGTACAGGGATAGAGGAATTAGAGGAAAGTCATTAAAGATACAAACTTCCAGTTGGAAGATAAATAAGGTTTAGGATGTAATATGCAATGTGATGACTATAGCTAACACTGTTGTATGATATATAGGCAAGTTGTTAGGAAAGTGAATCCTAAGAATTCTCATACAAAGAGAAATTTTCTTTTATTGTCTTTCTTCTATCGATACGAAATGATACATAACATACCATTTTGTGGTAATGATACCACAATGTATGTAAATCAAGCCATCATGCTGTATACCTTAAACTTATAATGTGATGTATATCAATTATTTCTTAATGAAACTGGAAAAAATATTGACATCCTTCTGGATGCCAACAACTATAATAGGTAGAAAAACAGCAATTTATTTTCTTCCCAAAGCTTGATAATGTAGAGTTTATATAGCACTTCAGAATTATAGATTTGTTCTTGGTAACCCCAAATATTCAATATTTTGTTTGCAATATGACTTCAAAATTATAACTAGGCAGTTATAAATAATATGACTTCATTTTTGTGTCTGATCACTGATAAATTTTAAACCCATCTTCTTTTTTACCCACAAATGGGGAAGTCAGTAAGAAAGCCTGGCTCTCCTTCCCTGGGCTACACGTGAAGTGTTTAAACTATGAAAACTTTATTCCTCTGGATTCCACTTTCTAAACTGTATAAAAATTAGAGCAACATGCCCGCCATCCTATCTTCATTTGTTTTGTTGTTGTTGTACCCAGACCAAACTTAAGCCCTTTCCCTTAGAGAATTCTTTAGGTTGTTTGGGGTTTTGTTGTTGTTTTGCTATATATATTTTTCTATATTTATCCTTTGGTCCCTAAGTGTCTTTCATGCTAAGCTCCATAAATTCTGGGGAGGGGCACAGTCCAGCACCCATTAGAGGATGCCAAGCTCCCTCATAAAACAATTGATAGTGTATTCAGAATATGAATGCAATAATCAGAGTGTGAAGTAACTTCAAGCTCTCCTTTCTGACTTACTAACTGGCTCCATCACACATAGTCAGTGGGTTAGCATGGGCTCAGACAATTGCTGAGGTTAAATGCTGGTGGTCTGGGC
Organism: Scalopus aquaticus; assembly: GCA_004024925.1. Classification (NCBI taxonomy): domain Eukaryota; kingdom Metazoa; phylum Chordata; class Mammalia; order Eulipotyphla; family Talpidae; genus Scalopus; species Scalopus aquaticus. The sequence continues at coordinate 166,774 of PVIJ01000727.1, forward strand.
TGTGCTTCTTTATTTTGTATTGACTCAATTGTACCAGTCTTAAATTTATCCATCCATAGCCGGCTATTACTAATAGGGAAAAATGGCAGAGCAATCTGAACTAGGATGGTTCTGATAAAGCAAAAAGGGAATAGAAGCTGAGCTGCTTAGAGAACAGTCATCATGGCACAACTGACCAGGCATGGATTCTTCTATTTCCAGAATACAGGGTATTAAGTAGTAGTGAATTATCCAGGTGCTCATCAGTAAATATGTGACATTCAAACCTCAATGATATGGCCCTACAAGGTCAAATGTGCTTAATTTGGGGTTGCTGTGTCTCTTATTTCACAATATTTTGATCTGCATTGAGACTCTCCAAAGAAGAAATAATTAAAATTCACCTAAGATACACTGACTTACAAAGGTAAAGAAAAAATTGCTAGAAGAAACTAATTGTGATAAGGATCCAAATTTTATCTGCCAAATTAAAAATTCTAAGGAGAAGTTTAAAGTTTAGGATAAGATCGCATAAGAAAGGCAAGGAGCAATAATAATCTGAGATTCAAACCAGTTACAATAAATTACCTATAATTAAATGTCTAGCCTTAGTATCTTTAGCAAGATTGAAGCTCTTTCTAAACAGGACTCTAAATTTACCATAGCAACACAACAATATCAACTAATAAAAGCTACCAAATTATAACCCAATGTATAAAACCTCCTAAAATAATAATCAGTTAAATGGTTTTCCCCTCCAATACTCCAATTACCGAAAAATAAAAATGAATTGTACAAGACTGAATTGTCATATTTCTACAGTACTTTCTGTAAACCTGTAATTCCAGACATTATTAAAATAACAAAGTCCATCCAATAGAAAAATATTTTGTTGTCATATTCGGCTGACATAATCTGTTCAGTGCCTCTTTTAACAACCTACCAGTTGCAAATTACATTCACCATTGAAGGGAAATGTATACTTTTACTTGACCTTCCATGGTGTCCAGACAACCCTGACATCATGCATAAACTCTGTAGACAAGACCTATATCACATCCAGTTGTCTCTCGGAATGTGAGTGTGACATTTATTGATGATGCTCAAAAGCAGTGATCTTCATAATGAACTTCTGAATTGTTTCACATCCAAAAGAACTGTATGGAAGCCTCCTTCAGCATCAAGAGTAAGGAATAATAAAGTCAATACACACACACACACAAACACACACACACACAAAAGATATTTAGAAATATATATAACATATTTTAAAGAAATTGGTCAGAATAAAATAATAAAAATTATTTTCCCCAGTGATATCCTAGACAAATCAATGAAATAAAAACCAAATTTCTGATTTTTTTTGGACTGAAGCAGTTTTTAAATTTAGTTTCATTGCAATGAACTCAGTTTTCCTTCAAAGACTGCCTGCAATGAGTTTTACTAAGTTGACAGATGCTTACAATATGTATAACTGGATACATACATAAGCATTTAGGACTTCTATAGACGTGCAATTGGAGTGGAGAGGAGAGAAAATGTAAAATATAGCAGATTATTTCTTATTAAGCTCATCCATAATGGTTATGCATTATACCACTTTAGGTTGCATTTTCCACTAGATTAATGGAAATTTATTCACAAAACTTCCTAGGAACAGAGATCAGCACGTACTATTTACATTTCTCATTTTACATATTATAATTTATACATGTTGATAAGTTACATACTTAGAGGTCAATAGGAAAATATTTAATAAGAAATAATCTTTTGATTTTGTTTAGATATTTGATTACTCCTGGAAAAACACAAGAGTTTAAAATGCTTATATCAAACCCAAAAGTTACCTTGCATGAGAAGAATCGAGACCATACTTATCAATGCCTTGATACACTAAGTCTTATATGAGCTGAAAATTACTACTTCTTTTTCTGCTGCAAATATTGACTTTATTATTCCTTCCTCTGGATGCTGAAGGATGCTTCCATACCAGTTCTTCTGGATGTGATACATTCAGAGGTTCATAATGAAGAACCTTTTAATCATTTTGTCCTAAGAATTTTTAAAAACAACTCTAGCATTTCTTTAAACTTTTGTCTTTAGTATTGTTACATCAAACATTTTTCTTATAGAAAAGTTATCAAATGAATGGAAATATATTCTAAATAAACTCTTCAAATCTCAACAATATTACAATCAAAGGAGTACTTGATACATAAAAATAGTTGGCCAGCTTTTAATGAAGGGTGCTTATAAGAACACTTCTATTTTGTGAAGAGGTGGGTAATCCTTTAACTTCAAAACTGAGTCACAGGTCAACAAAAGCAAAGCAAGCAGTCAGTCTCAAAATCATTGAGACATTTTATAGATGCTTACCTTTGCTTCATTTCAATTTGCTAGAATATGGTTCCAAAGATACCAAAACTGTGAGCTTAAACTTGAAAATTACACTGCAATGTAAGTCAAAATTTTTCACTAACCACCTTTGAAACACAAGTCAGATGTTTGAGGAAAAGACAGGTGATAGTGGTCAACTATTTGTAAATTTGCTAGAAACCATCTCAGAAACATCTCACTTTATATATTGAAAATGGGTTATTTTTGTAAAAGGACAGAAATACTTTATTAAAATATCAGTAGATTGTTTCTTAACATTCATGTATTAAGAATCCACATTCCTATATTAATTCCTGTATTAAGATTCTAGTGTTTCTTCCCCAAACACTAGAATCCTGTCACTCCTGTTCAGTTTATATACAGATCCCTATTCAAAAAAATTTTTTTGAAAAAAAAAAAATATGCCTAGGTGGGAATACAGTAAATGCAGTGTTGTGAAGAGTGATATTTACCTGAGCAAATGGTTTTATAGACTTTTTCTTTAACTTTCATCTTTCAATAAGATCTTCTAAGTAAATCTTACATGTTAAGGTTTTTATGAATAAGAAATGGTATTTGTGAGTTTCTGCTTGAACTAGTAGATATTTTGACATTATTCATGTGGAAATATTTATGTGCAAATAACAAATAAAATTAAACCATGTTGTTTTGGTAACAACTTCAGTGTATTGTATGACTGTTGTGTGGTAACATGTTTTATGTGACAATTGTTTTCCATAAACAGCTAAACATTTTCCATATATTGTTTCTTTTTCCAAATGAAAAAATGCAGACAGCTTTAGAAAGTTTTGGAAATAAAAAAAAAAGTTTTTGACCTCCAGATCAAACAATTTCATTAGCATTCAGTAACATGTACATCCAAAGAACAACCATCAGCATATTTTCTGCATTCCGCTGACTTATTTTATATGAATAAAATTTCAATCACTAATTCAAAATGGATATACACTTGTAAAATTAGCTTTTCATAACCCATAGACAAATGAGGAAAAAATATGTTAAATGATAATTCATCATACACCACAAAAAATATAATAATCTTTTCAAAATATTTTAACCATTGCAATCCTTAGCTAGTAAATATTTTATGAAAATTTCGAGAAGTATGGTGACATAATTAAAATTTAATATACAATTTTCTCTTAGGCCTCCATATGACCCATCTTTTTACTCTAGCAGTTTAAGCAAAGAAATGAGCAACAGGCCAAAGAATAATTCAAAAGTCTGTATTTGGTCTATTTTTTTTAATAGTCACACTTGTTTAACTACTCAAAGTGAAAAATGGTTTTTGTATAAGAAAATCATGTATGTTTTTCCTACCAGGCACCTGACAAGCAGATCCATTTACATTAGGCTAGTTGTTAAACACTGTGTATTTTATTTTACAGGGCATTCTCAGGAAAAATAAGCCAATGCATTTGAACAGTGTTATTGGACATTTTACCTCTAGATGTGTGTGGAGGAAACATTTTTTTTTAACTCCTTTCAGTGAACACTTTTTTTTTTTTTGAGCAACAACTATGTGCCAGGTTCTCTGTGCTGGCTATGGCTATAACGTTGAGAAAAAAAAAAGAAAGAAAGAACAGTATGATGCCCAAAGCTTTCATTGTCTACTGGGAATTCATAATTTGAAAGATACAGAGAGGAGAAATGGAGCTAGATGGAGAGGAGATGGAATGGAACCATCTCTTTGAATTATATGTCTCAAGTACACAAATTAAAAGTAGTCTGTATGTCTAATTTTTGTTTTTATATTGTAAGTGCCATAAATAATTTTAGCCCCCTGAGAAAAAGATCATTTTATTGCTTTGTCAAAGAGTTTTGTCTTTAGATGCAGAAAATTCATACTTCCTTTTACCCTCCAAGTTCCCAGAGTGGTCATAAGCAATTATCAGTTCTAATAACTAGTTCTAGTTCCCTTTCTGTCTATAAGAACATTGAAATGCCTGTTTCTGAACCATATGAATATGATTTGAAACCACCAGGAGATATTGCATTTTTTTTCATGGATATACCAAATTAAGTTATGTAGATGAAACAAAAGTTCTTTGAGTTTCTGTAAACAACCCATGTCACTGGCTTGAACTTTAATGACAATCAAATGAAATATCCAAATATTTTGTTATTTAAGGAATGCTGATAACGAAGGTCTACTTTAACATAAGGGTAACACGGCATTCTTCCAAAATTTCAGGTATGGAGTGTGATTCCTATAACCAAGAAGATGTAGATTCCAAGATTACTAAACTTCATGGATTATTTGAACAGACTAAGTTCTAAAAAAAATCAACTGCAGCTAATGCTCAAAGCTCAGTTCCATCAAAACTCTCATCTCATTACATTCAAAAAGTTAGCTTCATGATACCATATATTCTTGTGTAAAACTTCAAAAACAAGTGTCATGGTTATGCATATGGTTGAGATACAAAGACATCTGAATACAGAGTATCGGGGCCTTAAAAAGAAGAAACCACCTGAACTGTGTACTATAATGTGGTGAAATCACATATTTTTAAAAAATATTTAATAAAAGAGTCTGCAGCCTTCTAATATATCAAGAATCAAGGCATATTCATTCATTGTCCTAAATTTAAATCTTTCAAATTTAATATTACATATTGAACAACGGTCTCTAATTGGCTAACATAATTAGTTAAAAAGGTTTACAGAGCTATGCAGTGCCCTGAGTTGACAAATTGAATGGTCAATAAAGGCTTTCAGACAGCGAAAACTGGAGGATAGGGAGTGAGCAGAGTTCCTAAACTTAACTGTAAGTGGAGGATTATCACAGTCTATTTTATAGACCAAATTAAGCTCACAGATATAGATTTGTTAGAGTCACAGTGGTCTTGTGTGTGTGTGTGTGTGTGTGTGTGTGTGTGTGTGTGTGTGTGTGTTATTTATTTTTGAGTTAAATTCCTTTAGGGCAATCATGAATTTACCATTTGTCACTAATCCCACCATTTTCTTTTGTCTTATATACATCCTAACTCATACAATTATATTCTTTAGTAACCTCTGTATTTCAGTTTTTAGTCCATGTTCTATATCCTACCTGTTATTTAAAATAGTGTTCTGTGAATTCTTAATTCTTTTTACCCAACAATTTAGATTAAGGTTACTTTTGAGTTTCATTTAAACATGAGCCCACTTACACTTGCCTACATGAGTATTATTTTCAAGGCCACAAATTTGGAAACCCTGTCCTATATTTTTTGGTGTGCTGTAATTTAGCATCTTCAAGAATGGGAAATTTATAATCTTGTAAAACATTGTTTGTATTACAAATAATAAAGAGGTCTCAGCTAACCAATATCTGAATGTATCTGAGTCTCATCTCTCAGTTGCGCATACAAAGTGTATATTTGATTTACTGGCACTAGATGTCTTTTGTTTGAATTTATGGAAGTCAAGATGCCTCTGCATATCTCTTGGACATCCAAAACTGAGGAGTTTAACCAATTTACTGTTTAGAACTGAAATACTTTATCAATGGCCCCTGCTGTGAGTGAAATTGACTGAGATCACCAAATCTATGGTCACAGCAAGGGTCAGGGTCAAATCACATCACTGCTGGAGAGTGTGTCCTATAACTGAAAGCCGATTGGAGAAGAAAATAGAGAATACATGAGGGCAAAAAATACGTAAGAGAATTCTCAAAAACAGTAGCTACAAAAATCTTTGTATGTATTTATTTTAGTGTCAAATGACTTCCTTTGGGGCAAGGTAGACCTGCATGGTATGTTTTTAAATGAATGATATATTTTCATTGACATAACAATACATTTATTGGTTTATTTATAAAATGTTTAGATCCAGGGAACAAAACTTGGTCTCTCTCCTAACCATGCAGTATGACCAGCATTATTTGGGTTCCTTTTCTAGTAGTGTCACATTTTTTTCTTTAAAAAAGTATTAAAATACTGTAACATTTACTTTTAATTAACATTAAATAACCCATATTTTCCATAATATTATATATTCTTCGTCACAATAATTATGAGTATATAATAGCTCATAAAGAATAGGCTTTTTACTATAGTTTGCTTAAAATCAGAAGCATGTTTAAGTATTTACATGGCTTCCAATATTGCAAAGTAATAAGTGATACCAAAATGAATTTCAGGCTTAAAGCACTGTATAAATTTTGGATTGTTTCCTTTGGGCAAATTTATAGGCGTAGAAATATGTAATCAAAGAGCATAAAATATTAAGACTTTTGAGACCTACATGGAAATTATTTTTCAGAGTTTTACTGGGTTTCTGAAAGTCAATATGAAAATACACTTCAAAATCTTTAAAATGCCCTTATTATTTAACTTAACTGTTAGGTATTTATAAAAAAATAATAAGTTAAAATATTTGGAGATATTGATTTTAATGAGGAAAATCAAAAAATAAGGGTCAATAACTTAAAATACAGAAATATATAGTATTTTATAACCTATAAAATATTCTTGAAGCCATAAAAAGGTAAAATTGTTTTGATGGAGTGTTAGGTTAAATATTTAGTAATCATATATACATATATATGATAGAGTGTTAGGTTAAATATTTAGTGATTATATATTATTTATATATGGTTTTATATGTGTATGGTTTAAATGTGCCTAAACACATATTATATATACATAGAGACTGACAGGCATTCACATGTATATTTAAATGTACTTATGTATTTATATGTCAAAATAGATACTGCAATCAGGGAAAAAAAAAAAAAAAGCACATAAAGCTGTCCCTGCTTGACTCACACCAGTCTTGGTCGAGTATGTCATGTCCCGTAGCTTTTTAAACCATTATTTTTTAAAGCTAAATGTACTTTTAAATGTGTATTTCTTTAAATAATTTTACATTATGTTCAATGAGGTAAATTATGTGCCTTAAATTTAAAAAAGTAGTACTAATATGTAGATATATTTTGCATTTAGATATTTTGCTGTTAGAAAGTATATTGCATCAAAGAATTCAACTGTTTTACCCCAGAAGTGAAAATTGGTGACTTCACCTTGGCAAACCATATTTATAGGACTTACTGCTATTGCCAGGTTGGCTAAGGGCTGCCCCTTGAGGATTAGGTGCCATCACCTGGGGGTTCACTGACCAGCTTGACATCTGCCAAGATGACACTTTGTTTCGCTGGGTTTGAAAATAGGTTAAGTGTTATTTTAGGGGGGAAATACAATAGTTTTCTCCTTGCAGCATGCCTAAAAGTTCCATATTTATTAGCAACTAAATTTTAATATATATACAATTCTATATGGAGAATAATTTTATTACTTTTAAATGATTTGATAGCTGCTAACAACTTTGGAATAAAGATGTCATAAAAATAAGTAAGATACTAAGTACCTACCTCAAATTAGGAACAGAATTTTGAAAATCATCTCTGTGAAATACTTTTGGAAATTCCTATGACATTTTAAGTCCCAATTGCTAATACTTCAAATAAAGATATGATATATTAGAGGACATTAATTTTTATGCATAATTACTAAAATATATTTGATCTTTCCAACATAAATTAAACTTTGCTGCTATCACACCTAGTTCAAGTAGGTGTGAGCGCAATCTAGTATGTATGAAATTGTTCCATAAACAAACAAGTGGAACATGGCAAATCAGTATTCTCATTTATCATTTGAACGTCTAAGTGATTCTCATGATTTTTGCTATTTTCTTGGAAACAATTGAACATCTTTTATTGATGTATAATTGACACACAATATCATATCAGTTTCAAGTATATAATGAAATGAATCAATTTGTCTACATTGCAAATTAATCACCACAATAACATAATCAGCATACAGATATAGAATGTTTTTTCTTATAATTAGAACTGTGAAGATCTAATCTCTCAGCAACTTTGAAATATGTAATATAGTATCACTAACTGTAGTTGCAGGCTTTACATTCCATTCACCAGACTTACTTACTTTACAGTTTGAAGTTTATGCCTTTTGATTTCCTTTACCCTTTTCCCTACTCCATTATCCCCTTCCTCTGGCAACCATCAAACTATATCTACAAGCTATTTTGTTGTTGTTTATACGATTCCACATATAAATGAGAGTGGATGGTATTTTTCTTTCTATCTTATTTCACTTAATGTAATGTCCTTAAGGTCCACCCATGATGTTGCAAATGTCAATATTTCGTTGCTATGGTTGAATTTGTATAAATACCCCTAAATTGAACTGCTGCATCATAAGTCTATTTTAATTTTTTTGAGAAATCTCCATAATGTTTTTCATAGTGACTGTACCAATTTACCCCAAACCTTACTTGGGGGTACCCTTTTATCCACATCCTAACATAAAAAATAATTACAAATATTTTTCATATATTTTTTAAAGATTTATTTATTTATACATACAAACTGGGGTACAGGCCAGAGGTGTGGGGCGGTGAGAGGGTTCACCAGAGGCAGAGTGGGGAGCAGAACAGGCAGATCAGAAATACACTGCTGAGGGGAGCAGTGGGCGAGGCAGGAGAGGTCCGCCACACCATGCAGGATTCTCCCCGGCTGGGCATCGAACTCGCGTTGCTGCTGCCGACAGCTCCACAGTGCACCGCCTAACCACTGCACCACCAGGGAGGCCCACATTTTTCATATTTTTGATAAAAGCTATTTTAACAGGTGTGAGATGATGTCATTATGGTTTAATTGACATTTCCCTATTGGCTAGGGATGTTGAGCGTCTTTTCAATTAACTGTTGTTCATATGTACGTCTTCTGCACAATTTCTAATAATCCATCTTCAGTTTCACTTTGGGGACTCTCATAAGCAATACTAGACCTTTCCAGAGAAAATGTTGAGTAAATTGTCTCCAATCAAAATGAGTATTTCAACATTTTTTGTATATGGTTCTATAAATGGTGTGCTTTTCTTTCATGACATAAAAATTAGATTATTAATGTTAGTTATTTATAAATATAGTCTTTTTCCAAATTAAAATTTGAGAAACTAATGGATTCATGAGTAGGCTCATTCATATACAGTCTTGTAAACCAATGTTACCTCAATTTAAAAAATTGATGTTTACTTCTTGTGTCTGCTTATGTTAAGACAAAGAAGTCATGTATTTGTTGTATTTATCATAAATGTTCATTGTATAATATGATTTTACTTGTCTTTATGCTCCAGGAAATTTCGATAGTCATATGAGTCAATTACCATTACATCCAGAAAGGTTCTTTATCTTAGCTAAAGATTATAGTGTTTAGTCAGTGATTTTTTTCATATATATCATCCTTGGCTCACAAAAGAGTACAAAGGAGGTAGCAGTGTGGCAAACATTTCAAAGGAAATGTATTAAGCTATCAACAGTGTCCTTGAATTTGATGAGTGTTTTAAGTAGTATGTTACTGAACTTTTTTATTTTGATGCTTTATTATGCTCCCTATGTCATTTATATTGAAAACACATATCCCTATTTTACTTTTTATTTCCCATTTATTAAATAAGACAGACTATCCTAGACATAACTTAAATGTGCAGCCAGCAGTTGTTTTATCTTACTAAATTGTAATTTTCTAAATCACTTCAAATGTTTTGTTTGCTTTTAGAAGCAATTCATTTCTAAAGTTAGTGATAAAACAGCACATATTCAGTGATGCCACAGTTTATTGGATATACACATGCTTTTTAAAGAAAAGCATGATACATGGTAGTGCTCTGCAATTGAACAATGAAACAATATGAAATAGAATTTCTAAACTTTACATTATTTTATTTGTAGCTTCTCTGTTGCTTCATTTTGGGGAGTATAACTTTAGGACAGTAGGCATATCCAGCTCATTCTAGCCTTAAAATTTCATATTTTTAAGAAGCAAAAGAAATCCTTAAAAAGCATGCAATTTATTAGGTAATATATAAGTACTTTGTAACACATACACTGAATTTCTAGTTCTATTTATCACAACTTTATATTTACTAAATGACCTAAATCTGTAATTATAATTCAATGAAAGTTTCACATGGGTCTTTTAAAACAAAATGTTGAGTATACCACTAGATGGCAGAAAAAGATCAGAAAAGGTCTGTTATATTCTCAGACATTAAGATGCATGTATACTGCACTTAAGTCTCAGATGAATTCCATATATACTAAATTATTATTAGTGTTTAACAATAGTTTGCTTGATCTATAGATTTATAATCATTATTTATCTTATATTAAAATATATCTATGTAATATAGATATATAAATATATAGATGTATATTAAAGCATATATTTATTTTTAGATCAAAAACTATATCATTCAATATGGAGAACTTTATGTTTTATTTGATACATATGCATATATATGTGTTGTATAATATACTTTGGTATATATACATTGTGTGTGTGTGTGTGTGTGTGTGTGTGTGTGTGTGTGTGTACTACCAAACTGTGTGTCCTATATAGGACAATACTTTAAAAAAGCAAAATGCAAACCAACCTATCAACCTATGACACCTAATTCATTCACATATTCTCCTGTGCTTTCTTTGTGTTTAAATTTAAATACATCAATTTCAACTTTTACCTTTTACTAGGAATAATTCAATATTAACTGTTATTACTTGATAAGCTAAATCTGTACTTTCATATTACATTGTATATATGAACGCATTTAAACTACTACATAGTACCATTATAAATAAAAAATAAAATGTGCTACTCATATATGATTTCTAAATTCTCTTAGTAGTATGTGCATTTTTGTTTTTTTTAAGTTCCAAACAACTACTGATATTTGAAGGAATATTACTTCCATACTGGAAGAAATTAATAAAACAATAGAATATGCTCTCTGATAATCCTTAATCTCCACTTGACTGCGAAGAGGAAAATTTCTGTCTAAATAGAAAATTAGGAAAAGTGTCAGAATGAGTTAGGAATTGGATCCAATTTTGCCTCTACAACTGTTATGCTCTAAGACCCTCATTGGGCCAAAATCCAAAGTCTTTGTGAAAGATCAGAGAATGACTACAGTAATATGAGTGATTTTTTTTTAAATGCCAGTTTTAGAAAAGTTTAGATGAAATTATGATACAATTTTAAGAGTACCAAAAATGTGCTTACTTATCTTAAGTCTGCTTTTTTGGAATTAAGAACAGAGTTCTCACATTCTGTCTTACCTGATTGGTCTTTTCCTTTCTTATTTCCTCCTAACCTTATCAGCTATTATTTCTCTTCCCTAATTGTCTTTCCATCGCTCAACTTTTATGGCTTGGGTGGATGAGTTGGAATTTAGGGATTAGAATATAGACTACTATTTTAGCCTTGCACGTTATAGTTTTGTGTAAATGGCATTTAAGTAATAGCAACAATTCTCATTCTGAATTGAAAGTGTGTAAGTGGATAATTAGAAATTAAAATTGCTAAAAACACCGAGGACACCAGAGACACTTCATTCTCAGCCCTTTCAATGATTTACAGAGATTCTTATAATTTCTATTTTGATTTTCAGTATCTCCTACTATTTATTTTTAGGCTAGAAGAGAGCAACTGCATGAAAAAAGATCACCTACAGGTAGTTTCAGTGGTCTCTGATTTCTTGACTTTTTCGGAATTCCCATGCTCAGCCCCAAAACTGTAAGTAAAATCTGGACAATTTACATTTTGCCAAACTATATCTATTTTATAGATCTTCTACTTATTCATCATCCCTGTCTGGTGTAGTCAAAATAAACACAGGTTTCCCAAGTATGTATGACTACTCTTAGTATTTGTAATTGGAGTTCTATGATCAACAATTCCATTTTGCAAAATGAAAGAAGATATAACAATCAAAAATTATGAAAAACAAAAATAATGATGACAACAAATGTACCAACATGGATTGAGCTCTTAAAATATGCCAAACACTGTCCTAGGAGCTTAAAGAGATGTACAGTTTTCCTAGATCTTTTGAGATAATAACTTCAAAATTCTTAATAACAAAAGCTTTTTTTCACTGTCATCTATAGGCTGAAATTATCTGTAGTTCTGTGGCACAATTTTTTTGTTGTTGTTGTTCCGTGTTCAAAAAAGCAACCTCTATGTCAATCTCATTGAAGAGAGAATTGGAAGAAAACCTCACATTTTAATGGGATACATTTTCCTTGATTTACTAGACTCTCATATGTAATCTATTTTCCTTAATATTTTGGATTATCTCCTTTAATGTGTTTAGATTTGTCCTAGGACAATTAATCCTTACTACATATCATTTTACCAACAGCTGGAAAAATTTGTCACTCTTTTATCTCAAAAGAGAACTTTCAGTTAGAAAAATACATGGATATAATGTAGTTAATCTTTTCCTAAAAGATCTATCCAGGATGTCATTTTAATGAGAAAAATAGTCTCTGTCCTCTATAGATACTTTTTACATTTTTCCAGACAAAATGGATGCTGAAAGACTTGAAAATAAAACGGAAACTCATCAACTAAAGACACTAGTTGATATTACAGTCTGGATAAACTTCAATGCCTGCTTTTTGTTGTGCTGAGGTTAAAAGGATCTTGGAAACTAAAACTCATCATTTCAAGATTTATAGACCTCCTACTCTCTCTTGCATTGATCAGATTATCAAAATCGAAAAATGTGTTCTTGGTATCAGTTAATATTATTTCTCATTGTAAAATGTCTTTTGAACTTTGCATGTCTACATATGAGTATTAAATGTATACAGTATTTAAATATATATTTATGAGTTATATATAATATATTAAATATATTAATAATCTTATATATCTAAATATATAAATTATATATTTATAAATATAGTGTGTGAATTAAATATATGCACATGTACTATAATTAATGTTTAAGAAAAAGAAATATTTTTATCTTCACATTCTATATGATGTTAAGATATTTTCTTCCACACAATACGAACTATTGCCAAAAAGTTTGCTGCTTGTGGTCCAGGAGTCTTCATTGTCATCCACAGTTCAATTCTCACTTTTCTCTCATAGCATACAGAGTAAGTATGGTAAGTATTGTCCCTGAACACTTTGTCTTTTACTTCTCTATTACATTTTATATGTGTGTTGCTATTGCATATCTCTTAACTCTTAAGTAATTACAAGTTCTAAATGTAGTCATCCTGCTTACTTTATAAGACGCATTCTCACAATGATGATGGAGATGCGAAGGACAAGAAGCCCTCGTGCACAGTTGGTGGGCACGCTGCTGGACAAGCCCCTACAAAAAACAGTACGGAGGTTTCTCAATATATTAAAAATAGATCTACCTTATGATCCAGCAATTCCACTTTCAGATAACTACTCAAAGATGAAAACATACTAATTTGAAGGGATTTATGTACTCCTACATTTAATGAAATGCATTTACAAGAGCCTAGATATGGAATAACCTACATTCCCAAAGACAGATGAGTAAATTAGGAAGATATGGTATATATATAGCATGAATCATTACTCAGAGCACGGGCGCTAGAGTTCGTTCTCTTCTTTCTCTTTCCAGATGAACTCTTAACCAATTGCAAAAACATGGATGGAACTGGAAGGATTATGCCAAGTAAAATAAGTCAGGAGTAAAACAAATGTTGGATATGATCACTTATATGTAGAATACAGAGTAATAAAACAGACTCATTTAAAATCATACCAAAAATAAAATAAAATGAAACAGCAGCAAACCCTAGAAATCTGACTGCATAAATGAAAGTGACAAAGGAGAGGGGGAAGAGAGCAAAATGGGAACCGGCAACAATGGCCACGGTAGAAGACTGCGGGTGCCTTGATGGTGGGTGTGGCGTGGTAACATACACCTGAAGGATGTGAACCTGTTCCACGGAAACATGCACAATATCTTAAACCATTGTTACTAGAAAAAGAATAATACATACATACACCATCAAAGTTACTTAATTATCTAATTATATTTTGATACAGGATGAATCAAGGAGTTATCTCACTTACATGAAATGTTAGCGCCCTACTTATATATCTTCTAGGAGCTGGAGAGAATATAAAGAGATATTCTTCATCCACAAGTTTAGAGTTCAACACAGGAAAGTTATTTCTTCATCTCTCTCATATTCTGCCAACTTTTCCTCAGCTGTTGAAAGTTTGCATGGCTTCTGTCCAAGGAGTTTTTGTTATACAAACAGTGCATAATATTTCTGAAGAGGATGGCATATTCCCTATAAGAATATCTCCTGAGCACATTGATCAACGGTTCCTTTATTGCCTTCCCCTTCAGAGACTAACACTTGAGGCAACACATGGAAAGGACTGACTGCCCATGTCAGGAAGAGCATCGCTTGCACATGAAGCAAATGTGTCTGATTGTTGTCAGAATAGGACATTTGCTATTATTTAATTGAATTAGAAGGCCAGCTATTTAGAAACTTTCTACTTCTAGTAATTCATCTGATATCTGCCAGCACATAAAGGAGAAGGCTGCACATTTTAATATGAAAATTCACTAGGACACCTTTTCATTCTTTCTTCAAGGGCAGTATTAGATTTTCAGAAGGCAATGCTTTATACGAGAGAATGTCTTGTGCATTACAGAACACTCAGCATCCCTATCTTCCAGCAATGCATGCCAGCAGTTTTCTCCTCCCTGTGACATATTATACTAAAGCATTCCATCCCTTTTGTTAAAACCTCTTGGAATTGAAAGCAGCATTGTAAGTTCATATTCAGAATGAATGTTTCCCTTAACATTAAAATGTGATAATGTATACATTATAAATGCCTACCTTGGAAATATACACACAAATTTAAACAGAAAAAAAGTTTTAAGCAGAGCAAATATGTACTTAAATATTATTGTTGCAATGTTCAGATTAAAGTCTCAGTATTATTATTGCTTATCCTTAAAATTTGATTAATCTTCTAGGGAGAAAGAAAAAGAGAAAAATGCCAAGACACAAAGAATCTTGAGAATAATTGCTGTTCTTACCCTATATTTTACAGAATAAACCTCTTAGAAAGGAAAGTTGAACAGTGGATTCAGGCACGCTTGAATTTTGAGCTTTTGAAAACCATACAAAGCCATGTTCGCTTTAATAAAATGACAAATATTTCCACAAAGTAGGAAGTAAAAGACAGGGATACCACAAAGTGCTTTTTCAATCACTGCCCAAACAAATCTCTAAAGTTGGGACAGCACCAGGCTTCTACATGGTTTTCAACCTAGCACCAATACAGCTTCACAAGGAAGGCATTATTTTTACAGAAAAAAAAGATTCCTTTGTTCTTCTTTACATTCTAACTGGAATACATAATTAAAGTCCAAACAGAGCTTTCACGTGTCTCATTCTCAATGAATAATACAATCAAAACTTCTTTGGCTGCTGCTAATATCTCCAGGTGTGGTGTTCTAAATGTCTATAAATATTCCTTTAGCCATTTTATTTCTAATGGCTCACTGATTTTAACTAAGGCAATCGGTCCCTTTAAACACATTTGGTGGTGGGCATGTTGTGGTTTATACATTTGTCGAGGTGTGAAGATGTACAGTGTTGTAAACTAATGTTAGTTAAATAATAAAAAGGGGCTGGGGTAATGTTATAAAAGAGTATGCCTGGTTAAAAACAGTAGTAATAAATTAAAAACATTTGATATAAAGTAGTAGATATGTGATTTACTAACACTATTCATGAAATAACAATGACTACAGACTGGAAACCATAAACCGTGACATATAGGGCCCACTGGTTTATTTTTAAGTCATACTTAGGATGAATGCCCACATTGGACCAAGAGCAGATCGTTTGTGGAATGCAAAAATATTACTACTGTTTTTTTTTTCTCCTCTTACCTGGAAGCTTATCATTCTGTCACAGAGAGAACAGTAGAGGGCCCAATTTATTCTTCACACAGTCTGGCTATTTATATTAAATAGCTTAGCATTACCTCTTTCTAGGTAAGATAAAAATATTGAATGTGTCTTTCCACAGTCTTTCAAGGAATAAAAGCTAAACTGTCCAATCTAGAATCCTATATTCTTCTCTTTTATTTTTTACTAAAGAGAGAAGTCTTCATTAGTTACTTTTCTTTCCCCCCCCCCCCCCTTGAATCTTGTTTCTTCTATTGAGAATTGTAAAGAACATAAATTCTAATTCCAGGAATCTTAAATTTTACTGTTTCCACATTAGACATACTCCCTTTCTTTTCACTTCAATACTTTTCCAACAAACTGGTATTTAGAAATTAGTCTGATAAATTTGGTCTCAGTGTCCCTCATTAATGTCATTCTTTTCTACTATACATACAAGGGGGGTGAGTGAGGGGAAATAAGAGATTGGGAATCTCCCCTCATTCAGGACGTTTTCTTTTTCCCATTGCATTTTGTTCTTACAAGCATGACTTCACATCCATACCACCCTCATTCCACTCTCCATCCCCACCTGTCTCTTGAGATCAACATGGGCCTTGGTAGCAGATTGGCAAGAGTCAGCAGACAGACTATCCGCTTGTTATTCTGCACATAAGCTTGAGCTAAATAAGGGTGGAAACCTCTCCAAATAGGTCTGAAAGTATGAAAAATTGTGGCTCTTTCCTGCTGGAATGACTGAAAGGTAGCCATACTACTTCTATCCAGCTTTAAAAAAGCAAACTGAGAATAAAGTTAACTTTAAAAGCTAACTTATTCACAAGGTAACTAAACACCTGAAGTGAGAGAAATTAAATAGCAGTGCCTCCTAAACACCAGAAGTACCATTGCAAGGAAAGTGAAACTGATAAGGAAATATATGAGAAGGCAAAGCTATTCAGTTCATTATAAATCTTTTCAGATAGGTAGATAAATGGAAATAAGTTTCTCGGTCCTCCCCGGTGGCACAGGGGGTAGGAGCTGTCGGCAGCAGCAACGCGAGATGCCGGCTGGGGCGATTCCCACATGGCACGGCAGACCTCTCCTGCCTTGCCCGCTGCTCCCCTCAGCAGTGTGTTTCCGTTGATCTGCCTGTTCTGTTCCCCACTCTTGTCTCTGGTGAACCCTCTCGCCGCCCCACGCCTCTGGTCTGTACCCCAGTGTGTATGCATAAATAAATAAATCTTAAAAAAAAAAAGGAAATAAGCTTGCTGCCTGCATCAGACTCAGTCCTCCAAAAGAACATTTTGAAATATGTCATCTGTGCAAATGCCCTTTCCTGCTCCCTCTGTGGTATAATATTCCCAGTGTATTTTTTAGGTGACATGAGTGAAAACATTTTTTAGAATTTTTTTTTCTTATTTTGCTCTATTTTGAGGAAAATGGGGCATTCCATAGGTTTGTGTCAGTAGACAATTTCAACCAGCTAACACTTGGGCAGAATTAAGAGCTTCTACTTGTGACAAAATTTCAGAAGACTATAAAATCAATATAGTGTAACTTCACAGATAAATAACATAACTTAACATGATATAAATTATATGGAATATTTGTATTTACATCAATTGTAGAAAATAATATTTTTATGCAAGTTATCTATCCCTTCCTATATTCACACATGCTAAAACAATATCCACAGTGAGCTCAATGAAAAATAAAATAATCAGTTCAACATTGTAAATAGGTGTCAAATAAATGGCTCTTGCTGAAGAAATAAGTGAATTTCCAGGCCTCAGATCCAGAAGTTAGAGTCTTATACAGGATAAGTGGGGTCTTGGGAATAACCCAATTGCTAATGTTGTATTGCTCTTTCACCTCTTATTTCCTTCTTGTTATAAAATACTCTTGAATTGATAACACACATACTTGAAGTTCTGCTTTTGTGTAATGATAAATTGACTGAAATTCGTGATGAAATGATTTTTAATATGAAAGAATGAATGTGAAATATAGACACAGAGATTAAACTTGTTTATGCCTGGGGCTTAGCTTGATGACTGAAACATGTGTGAGGACTCAAGAGTCTTATAAATGTTGTCACCTCCACCTAATAAACTCTGGGTCCTTGTTCTCCAAGAAAAATGCATTCTAGTGATCCTTACTGTTAATACTTCGTTGATTAAATATTAAAGTAATAAAATATTAATTTTAAAGTTAGATAAAGAACTCTATAGTAGAGGTATCTTCTTTTATCTATCCCACTGGGAATATATAGCAATTTTTAAATTTAGTATGTCTCACCTTAATTTATATGTATTATTTCATTTTAATAAGTGAGGACTATTACTTCCTAGAGAAACCCCACATCTCAGAACAGCATTGTGATGGGTGCAAACCTCAAGGCATAAGATTTATAATACGTTCTAAATAAAAATGTAATAAATTATGATGCACACTATCTTCCTAATTAAAATTTATGAACATCGTTTGTTTTGTTAACAATATTAACATTATGAAATTATACATTGTTTTTTATTCACCCTCCCCAATATCTATTTCTGCTATGGAGGTACTGACATTTTGATTTGATATTTTTGTTGTTGTTGTTAATGATGACATCAACTGTGGTGACCAAAGAATGTATCATAAATATTATGACCATGTCATGTGTATTTCTAGTCTTTCTAATTTCTTTGAAGTTGAAACTAGTTTAAAAAACTATTGTTAATTTAGTTGTTACTTGAGAAATCTAAACCTTTATGTCACTTAAATACAAAACACAGAACTTCTAATCATTTTTAAAATTTAAATTTGATTATTTCTTGAATTTATTTATTTTTCTAAGTGCTCAACTTCCACTTTATGCGTCAAAGAGAAAAACTTCCCAACATAGGCATTGTAATAAAGGTTTATAAAAGTTAATGATTGCATAGCTTAAGGACATATAGAAATAAATAGAATTTTCTTAAAAAATTCATTGTTGTTTATTCATATATGCATTCAACTATAGCATATTGAGTAACTTCTGTGCCCCTAAATGTAAGACTTCATGTGTGATGTTTCCTAAGATTATATCAGACAAAGTTATAGGTCTTTAAGAGTAAAATTAAAAGTATGGTAAACTCCCTTAAAGGGGACAATGTCTGCCTCTTCAACAAAGTCAAGTTATAAAATTTGCAAAGCACTGAACTTAAAGAAATTGATATATTATTGTTTCCACTTCCGTAACTTACTTTATATACAAGTGAAATGGCATTAGGGAAGTGAAACCAAGTCAAGGATACAGTGCATGCTATAGAAAGCTGGGGCAAGAATCAAGGCATCCTGAATTCAGATCTGCTGTCCTTTCTGCAAATTGGCTACAGAACAGCAGCAAGTCAGTTTTCCTAGGGGTAAATTAGGGTATTTTGGTATAATGAAACGTCACTTCATAGGACCTATGAAAAGATGCCTGTAAACTTGCCTTTAAACCATGATTTTCATGGTATTCTTACACTGTGCTTGCTTCACCAATAGATGGCACACTTACTGCTTATAGTTTTACGATTTAAGTCTCGTTACCTACAGAAAGTCTCCATTTATTAGGAATTGAAGAATATTCTATTATTTTAAAGCAAGCTGTGCTTTATACAGACTATGAAAGGGTCAACCACCTATCAATATGTGATCAAATCAATATTTAGGTTAACAGCAAAAGTGAAATTTCTTTCTGAATATGCTCTGCACAAGAATGCTAGATTCCTTTAGCGAAAGCAAGCTATGCAATGACATACACAATACAGATCTGCATATTTGATCCTTCACAATATGACTTTTCATAACACTCCTAGTTATTTCTGGGTCTATCTTCATATTGTGCTCCTCCACACTTTAGACTGAAGGATAAACTGTTCATTAAGTGCTTGGAATTCATGCCTTCATATAAGTCTACTTTCTCATTTGTCTTGATATAAGTAACTCAATTGCATTGTATAGTTATTTGCTAACTTATTGCACACTTTTAAAAAATATTCACGTAGGAGAACTTTGATTTTTAGGCTAAGACTATTCTAATACTTAAGACTTCATGACTTGAGACTTTGATATGAATTAGAAAATACAATTTCCAAGTAACATGCAAATACTGAATTTCTTAGAGATACTCTATTAGTTAAATAAATGAAAGCAATTGTAACTGCCTTTAATGTACAAATGTATTAATAATATTCAAGTTAGGTATTCTAATATCACATACAGAACCTCCCCACCTTAGTAGTTCATGTATACTAATCAGTGGCATGATAAACAATTTATTCCTCCCTAAAAACTAAGTCATTAGCCTGAAGTCCCTGGGAAGGGAGAAGATAGCACTTTCTTAAGACATAAAAACAAAGACTCTTTCAACTTTTAACATTTTGAGCATAATTGCAGAGCAATTCTCATTCATTATCATCTTTGATACTAGGTTCACAGATTTTTCCTTCACTGTTCCAATTATCACGCTTGGGAATTCAGAGTGTTGATCCATTCAAAACATTTGAGCTCTTCAATTTCTGAGTTTATTCCCTACAGGATCTTATCTTCATCTCTATCAATCCCATCTCAGATGTCTGTATTTTAAAAATTCGATTTCATGATCACATTCTAATATTTTTGTTCCCTTACCGAAGTAATTGCACCCCAACTAAGTGTCAACCTTTCACAGATCTCCAATACTGGACTTACTTTTTACCTCTCTAAATCTGTCTTTTTTCTTTCCCTTCCTCCATATCCCTGTCTTCACGGCTCTCTTCATCCAAGTAAGATTCCTTAGATTTCTTGGATGATTGTACAGCGCCATGACCTATGCTTGCTGACACCCTTGCCCCTCTCCTTCTGACCTACTTTCTGTCATGCCCGCAACTGTGGTTAAATCTAACCATTCACCAACCCATCTCCTCAGCAGCTGTGTATGGCTGTGTGGACTGATTTCACTTTAAATTTATGTTTATAAGTCTGAAATGGGCACTCAGCACACATAAAAATTCCACTAGACTTCCCAAGGTCTTAAGTCACTAGTTCACAGTTGTCCTTCTAAACACATCCACCATTCCCCCTCATTCTACACTGACGATAATAACATCAAGTGTCATTGCAAATAATTTGTTTCATAAGAGTCAATCTTATCTTCATGCCAAATTCATTAATGTGTCAATATTCAGATATTCTTTTTTTCTGTTTCAAAGAAAACAATATCTGTGTTATCTAAGGCTGGTTTCTTCATATGTAGTCTGAAGATCTCCATCCACTTTTACCCAACTTTCCTTTGATTTTTAGCCCCTTTCTCTCTGCATTTTTTTTTTTTGGTTCCTAAATTATTCCCAATAGCAAAACAAATAAACCAACAAAAGAAATATTAATATCCCTCCATCATAAAAAATAATGTCTTCACATTTTCCATGGGCCCCAGATGCTGTTCACCTTCTTTACTCCCTTTCTAGTTTGAACATCCAAAATATTTTCTATACTTATTGAACTTGCTCTCTTACCTAAAGTCCTCTCTTCAACCCACTCCAAATGGTTTTCAGCAGCCCCAGGTCACTGAAATTATTTTTTAAAATGTCACTAATGATCTCCATGTGCCAAATTGAATCCTAATGTCTCTTAACAGTTGCGGAGTCTCTCCTTGATAAGCCTTTCTCTAAGCTTTTGTGACACCATACTCTTCTGGTTCTCTTCTTGACTCACTACCTAATTCTTCTCAGTTGCTTTTGCTGGTTTAAAATGCTAGATTTCTATAAATTTTCTTAAATCCACATTTTCTTTTCAATCTACAATTTACAATCAGGAGCCATCCTGATAAACTTCATTTTTAATTAATTACCTCTTTTAAAACCTTGGAGAATTCACTTAAGCACAAAAAAAAATCTGTTTCTGTATCACTAAAAGAACAACTAATAAAACCATCTCAGAGAATTGAGAATTAAATGAAAAATTAACAGATAATCACATTTGCTTATAATAGATCATCTTAATTTAAAATTAGTGCTGTTCCAATTTCCCCATCTTTTTTTGTTCTAATTTTTATACAGTTATGTGTTTGTTTCCACTCTTTCCCAATAATACATGTTTAAACTCTCTCCATTTGAAGATGAAGGTAGAGTGATTAATCATACAGAGCATTTGCCCCATGTGCAGCCCCTCTGTTCCGAACACCGGGAGTTCTGCTCACATACCACCAAATCCCTCTAGGCCACAATATTCCCTGTTAACAAGTATTTCTCATGCCTGTTTTGAATTGGCAGTCACATTAGAGAGAGCAACAATGAATCCTCATTGAGTATCGGCTATATTTTCTCTAGTCTGAGGATGTTGAAATGTACAAAATATGATCTCTGACCTTAAAGAGTGAATAATCAAGTTCAGGGGTAGACAAGTTTATTTTTTTTCTATAAAGGGCCAGAGTCTTTATGGACCATGTAGTCTGTTGCGACTACTCAACTCTGCAGTGGCAGTGCTAAAGCAGTCGTGAACAATGCCTAAATGAGTATGACTATATCCCATTGCATATTTATTTGTGGGAACTGAAATTTGAATTTCATATAATTTTCAGATGCCATTATATATATATATATATATATATATTTCTATTTTTGATGGTTGTCAATGGTTTAAAAATCATTTTGTAGCCCATGGGCCTATAAAAGACAGATAGCAGATCTCATTTAGCCTGCTATCCAGAGTTTGTTAACTCCTTACTGAAGTTAAAAATGAGAAAACACTTAGGAAATATTTTGTGAATAACATGAAATTGAGTGTTATATTTATGGCATAGCCTTTATGTGATTTCAGTAACATAGGGCTATTAATATTCTTATTTAGATGACTATCAGAATGGGGGCTGATAATTCCTTCTACTCCCACCTGTTAGAATATAATTATGTAATAGTTTATGACTATCATCTGGTTCTTTAGTCTTAAATTCATATGTTCATATCAGGCCAGTCTCTCACTGCAGCTTGGATAATTGGTTTTACTACATGCTATGGGAACCTGGAAAATGGCAATTCTCAGAGGCAATTCCTTTCTGGCAATCAGTCAAGAATCCCAAGTGTAAGTCATTTCTTGTTCCATGGGGGAGTAACTGAGAATTCAAACCTAAAGAGCAAAAAGAGTGGGTGAAATACAGAGCTAACTCATCTGATAGATGAGTTGCCAATAATTCTGTATGGATAACTGCAATTGTGGAAGATATCCATAACATTGTGAGATAGCTTCCTACTTTCGTTCATCTGGCTTGCCAAGACTTCATGATACCCAAATTGACATATATAGTGCCATCAGAAATAGCACATATATTTAGACATAGCAGCACCTCAATGAGGTCAGCAAAGGAAGCAAGTATGTTAGATTGGGATCACTTCTAGTGGAAAAGGTACCTGGGTAAAAGGAATGTGCGAGTAGATGAATTTATGAAATAATTTAGAAAGTCCAAAATCTGTTCTATTTTAGAGCTCAAAAAATGCTTAAAAATAAGCTGGCAGAGCAAGATGTCCTTGCTTTTCATTAATGGAATGCAGCATTCATTCACGGTTATGAATTGAAAGTTACTCTTTACAGCAAGAAAGGTCCTGTGTATGTTGATATTATAATTTTTTAAGTTAGAGAAGCTAAGAAGCATTACTTTATACTACAGATTGGAAAGTCTCAACATTCCATCTCATGAAATAAATGTCTATTAAATTCACTGCCATCTTTTGATGCTATACGAAGTTTGTATTTGTCCATAATTTTAACTGCAGATAATTCTAGGTTTAAAAATTAGTTCAGTAAATAAATGATCATTTAAAGTGTACATATGTAATAAGAATTTTACTGAATCTTGAGTGGGTCAATTCAAGTTTATCCTCACATGCCATGCAAGAAATGATGTTTAGTAATTAAACATTTAAACAAATTTTCTACACTTTTTAAAAAGTAATGAATGTTTAATTTTGTAAGCTAAATCCTTTTTGAAATTAAATAAGAGGTCTCCTAATAAAATACAATATAAATTTAATGTTATATTTCTCTGCCATTGATATATAATATCAGATATGAATATGCAGAAGATTTATACCTGATAACAATAGAAGAAGTATAATCATTTCAAAAACTGAAATCAAAATTCATATGAATTTCTTGTTTAACAAGTTTGAAGGCAAAATACTTTTCCAACCCAAATATCTTGTATTTGAATATAATTTTCATTTTCTTTTCATTCCCCTAATGTAATTGCCTTTGCACACTACAGAATGTCTAATGCTATCCCTAGTTTTACATTTGTTTTGCTTCCCGCAGCTGAATGAACAATCAGTGTTTACAGATTAGCACCAGTTGTAGTCTCTGACTTTTCTTCCTTTCAAACTGGTGAATGAGAAGCACTTTATATTAGTTGCTCTGGCATTTTTGGAGTAGCTAGGACATTCACAGTGTAAACCACTGTTATTCATACTGTTATAATTCCTTTGCAGTTAAGTCATTACTAGCAATCATAGCAGGCTTGTAGTATAATACCTTATTTGGGAATGTCATGTGAGATGCCCAAGCAACACAAAAAATAAAGGCCAACTTGTCTAGCTGAGGAGGGATTTATTGTGAGACCCCTGGCAGAGGGATCTTTTGGAAAGCATTATGTACTTCTATGAGGTGGATCATATGAACCTAAAATGGAGGAGGTGCCCTCAGCCTCCAAGGAAAGGTGCTATGGAAATCCAACCACATACCATTTCTTTAGGAAATTATGAAAATTCCAGTTGTATTTCCTCTACCCACAAAACCTTTGTAGAAATTACTTCGATAATTAAAACATTAACCAAAGGGAGAACAGGTCAGTGCAAACCACAAGGAAACTATGGACATTTATCCTGCCCCACTTCCCTACTTACCTCTCGGCTTAGAGCACACTTAGAAGACAAGCTCACTTTCTTGGCTGCAGTGTTGTCTCTGAGAGCTTGTAATTTGCTGTGAGAGATTTTATATTGAAACAGTTGTTTCAAAGTGAAAGAAGAATGAGAGCCTGGATTTATCTACCCCAAGGGCCTCAGGAATTTAATTTCTGCTACCCTGGGGCAATATAACACCTGGTCCTGCCCCAGACCTAAGCCCTATCTCAAGAGATGATTTGAAATTTTAAAGAAATAGTTTGATATACAAAAAACACCAAAGGAAAGACAGAAAATGTGGAGGTTCTAGGACTATTTCTTGAACAACCTCGATAGTCAAGTCGCTAATCTTTTCTTGTGTGTGTTTATGTGCATGATTTACTGTTTTAATTAAAATGAAAATAAGAACACCCTATCCAGATGTGTGCTAAGAGAACTGATTATTAATCCAAAATAGATTACATGAAAATATTATTAATAGTATTTATATGCCATATTTTCGCTCACAACTGTAACATCATTACACCCTCAAACTTACATGATGAGATAATGGTAAGAAAGACTATATATGAGAAAACAAAGCAAGAGAGAGATTTAGTGAATTGACTAAGTTCAAAAATATATAAAAGCATCACAACCTAGATGTTCTTACTAAACAGTGTTTTCAATGTACTTAACATATAATAAATTTTTAAAATTATTTCAAGGGGGGAAAAGGCTAATAAGTACAAAAAACAAAAGGCCTGAATGCAGAATGCTGTTTTCTGAATCCTCTTCGTTATTAAAATTGGCAAGGATTTAGGAAAGCATCATCCAGACAGCTGACTATATGGAACAAAGAAGAGAATTCTGCAGAATTTTTACATAACTGTATGACAACAAGTTCTTTCCACAACCTATGGTAGAGGCCAGCTTTTTCACTCAGATCATTTTAAAAGTTTCTGAATAAACATGAGTGTAAAGGCACAATAAAAAATACCAATGAGGACTGGGGCACGAGAGCAAACACAATCAATCGCAGCCATTCTAAGATGCGCTAATTTGTTTGTTTCTACATTATCTGCATTTATTTAATAACTGGTCATTTTAACATGATTTCAGACATTAATCAATATTCCATTACCAACACCAGGAAATGAGCATTAAGGTTTTCAATTTTTATTTTTTCATGGCTTTGACATTTATAAGGAATATCCCTCTGTTGGTACTTATCTTTACTATTCTTCTCCAAATTATGTTTTTTAAGGTAAAGTAGGTTTACATCTTTGTTTTGCCCTGAGGTTTATAAGTTCAAACCTCTACAAATGTATAGGCTCACACCCTGTCCACCTCCACCTGTATTTCTGCTCTGAGAATACATGCGCGCAAAGCCATGTCCGCACACACAAATCCCGCAGAACCTGTGATTATGTTACTTTATGTGGTAAAATGGACTTTGGGATGCCAGTGAGGGTAGAGATCTTGAAATGAGAATATCATCCTGGATTATCCTAGTTCATCCCTCTAAGCATCGGTACTTAAAAGTAAAGAACTTTTCTGGGCTTAGTCGAAGATAGAGACAGAAAAACTGAAGAAAGGTCAGTGAGATGTCAAATTTTGATTTATAAACAAGGGGCCATGAGTCAAGAAACGCAGGTAATCTATAGACACTGAAAAAGAGGAGGAAGTGGATTTTGCTCTAGAGCGTTTCAAAAGGAAGTCACACTGATACCTTGACTTTAGCACAATGAGACCTTTGTGGAACTCCTGAACAAAAGAACTGCATGATAATTACATGTTGTTTTAAGACACACAGTTGTGGTAAATTGTTACAACAGAAATAAATGGTAAACTATAATATATGCTCTTAAAACAAACAAAAAAACTTTACTGATTTAAAACTGTGTAATGTTCAAAGTTGTATGTTGTAATTTGAGTAGAATCCAGACATTGCATCAGGAAACATAATATGGAAAATACTTATATATTAAACATATATAAAAATCACAGTAAGTCTATAAGCAAATACTGATGCAAACTGAGTTGTATTAAAAAAATTGCTTGTTTTGGCTGAAATTTGTATGCCTTTCTATGCTAGATTTATTTTATGAGTGATTTTGATATCACGTCTTCTCTGAAAACTGAAAATTTTGATTAAATGAGTGTTTTATTAGTTTGATGACTGACTTTGGTTTGACTGTTTTTTTCTTTTCATCAAATTGGATGAATGTATTTTCTTAAATAAATAAAGCTTGTGACATCATACATACTGTTTCTATAGAAGTACCAAGTATTGTGAACTTCCCTCACAATAATATGCTTTAAGGATGTATGTGCTACGGCAGCTATTTGATTGATTACTGGAGTTAAATCTGCCTTCTTTAGTATTAGAGATTGTCACTTGTAAATTCTAGGAAAGCAGTACCTCTCATGTCAGGATTTTGACAAAAATTTACCTATAACCTAACTTTGCTGCTTGAAATTTTGATGGATTATACTTGTATAACACCTGAAAAGAATATTGTAAATCATCAGTGAGATGGGAGGCCACAGTTACATTTATACTCAATGCTGTGTATCACATTTATGAAGTTTTCTATCTTCATATATGCTTGACTTGCTGACTCACTGGTTATATATTATTCCTGATCCATTTCAATCCTGCTTCAAGACTACAATGAAGTGAACTTAAATATTTTACATCCACAATTAAGCAATAGATACAAACACATAAAAGGATTTGTTCCAGGACATTGAAATACCACTCACATTCCATTATTTCTTTGCTGATAAAATTTGAAGAAATGTTTGGCATAACTGCTGCTCCTCAAAAATGTGCTTAAAGCTAGAAAACTATTATTTAATAAGTTATCATTTCTTTCTTTTAACTGGAAATGATAAGTATGGTCTAAAGCCTCCATTAAAAGAGTGTTGTATTTTCCACTGGTACACTTGCCTTTTGTGCTTCAAAAACTCAATTTTCTCTTCTTTTTTTTTTTTTTTAACAGTTTTTAGGGGATTGTTCCTCCCAGACTGGCAAATGCATGGCACTGCATAGCCACTGATGGTCTAGCAAAGAAAATGAACTTTTTAAGCAAGCAAGACAGTGAACATGGGAATAATTCCGCACTTGTCCATATTGAGTGGAGTTACTGGGTTGAGAAAGTCATTTGCCTCTGATGAGAAGCGAGTGGGGAGAGAGATACTGGAAAGGCCAGGATTGCTTGTTGCCACTCTGTTCTGTTCTATCTGTATGGTAGTAGGTAGCTATGATATTTGTTTAAATCAAATTCATTTAGAGTTGGAGTTATTCATCATTGTCATCATCATTAACATTATCCTCTTTCATTTTCTGATCATTTGAAGTGCCTATACTTTGGGAAATTGTTTCATGGTAAGCAAATTCACAGAGTTCCTATTTAAAATTAGGATGTTAATGAGTTAATGCACACTGAGAAATATGCTACCCTCCCTACCTTGTACAAACTAAAATATACGTTCTAAAATAATGAAACTGACTAGTTAGAAGATTCTCCTCTCTAAAGTAGAGAGGGATTACAAGCAGAATCTAATAAATATGAGAAGGCTCTTTTAGTGAACACGGCTGAGTTTTTTCATCTCCCACATGAAAATCTTAGTCCAAAGATGTTCAACCAGAGTATCTAGGAAGGCTTGTGTAAACAACGTTGGCATTAAATATTTGTGAAGGATGACTTTTTATAAATAACCAAGTGGATAATCCATTCAGAGTTAATCAAGCGTTGAATGAGAATGAACTATCATAACAGCATCACAACAAAAGTGATTTCAATGACTTCTATGGGTAGTTCATTGAGCAAAGCAGCGATACAGTACATTTTTCAAATATATTTTCTCAGGAAAATTTATTAAAATCCAAATTTGTGATCATGATGTCATTAGAAAACATTTTAATTGTTCAGGATAACATGTAAGTTAATTTAAATCAGTTTCTATTGCTATCTTAACTCTACATAAAACAAAAATTGAATTGTTTACCTTACATCTAGCATCAGTACCTCATAACTTGACATGAGAATATCCTACAGGCACATTGAAACATACTCTTAAACATTGTGTAAACTTACCCCTAGTTATTTTCAAAGTTCTAGATTCCAAGAATATTCATCTACATTGCTACAATAACATTTAAATGTAATATGTTACAGTTAATTTGTTTATATCTTATTTCATATTAGTTTTAGTTTATTTTTGCTGACATTAAATTCTGAAGAAAGCTTAAAGGTGGGTGTGCTCTAATTTCCTTTTCCATGCAGAAAATAAGAATGGTAATCATTTTCTGCATTAGTCTTCTAAAATTCAGGATCTGTGAATTTTGCCTTGCTATTTTTTTTGTCAAATATTTATAAAGGGGGCTTTACAAGTAATGTTTACATTGTTTCAGCATTGTGGAAAATGAACTTGACTGCTCTACTCTACATTCACAGATCGAACTCAATCACAGTTAGTTGCTCACATAAGTAAATGTGACAACTGTGAGAATTCTGTCAGAAGTGTTGAAAGAATTCTATCAAAAATCCAAACACTATAAAAGTTTGCATAGAGTATTTATCTATCACAAATGCATACACTCAAAACTTCTATTTTTCTAAAATAGTAGCTTTTTTCATTTTTCATAGTATCTATTTGGGACGATGGAAGGTTTATATTCCCTACTAACACCAAAACATGTGGCATACTTCTCTGGATCCCATGTAAAGCTTGTAAATAATTTGAGATCATACTGCCGTGTAGAAGATTCACTATTAATTCTGGATGCTGCTAATATCAATATTGTTTAATTTTTTTTTCTGAAATTGGCTTATTCACTTGTTTAAGATTATTTTTATTCCATAATACTGTACTTTTTTTAGAGTAATAGTGCTTATCTCTTACTCTACTGATTACCCAACTTCTTGATTGTTTTTAGGAAAGGGGTGTTGTTTTTCACAACAGAATTTGAAAATAATCAAAAATAGCTATTTCCAGAAATTCTTGTTATGAAGATAAAGGCACACGATCTGTATTATTTCCATCAAATGCTTCCATCCCAGATTTTGAACTTCAAGTATTAATAAGATTAAGGGATTACACAGAAGCCTATTTGGTCATAAGAAGCAAAGGTGGCATTGGCAGCAGCCATCCTGTTAGAAAGGAAGTAATAGTAATGGACTGAGCAACAACAATTGTTGAGGGTAATGTGGTAGGTGTCCAAGCTCCAGGGACAGTGACTGGTGTCATCACCAATCTCTTAATAGATGAGTAACCTTCCAATCTTGTTCTCTGAATTTGTCTGTGATTTTTGGGACCACTCCATACTGTGTCAAAAACTGATTTTACATTTTAGTTTAAATCAACTAAAGTGATTTCTCTTTGTTTGGCTTCTAAAACTCTAGTCAGCTATACTAATAAATATATACTAGAACATAATGTATAACATGTAACAGCTATTGATTCACAATTATGTCACTCCCATGATTATACACAAGCTACAGCCACCACATTTAACTTCATTATTTATATAATATTCAAACACAGCAAAGTTGAGTAAAGCAATGAATAAAGAATGTAATGGGTGATAGTCTGTTTTAATGTGTTCAATATAATTATGAAGGAAGCACAGATTTCATACTAAGTTTGATAAACACACAATTTTTTTAAGATTTATTTATGCATACAATCTGTAAATTTAAATCTATATGGACAAGTAATCTGTGGCAAAGGAGCCAAGAACATATGCTAAATAAAGATAGCCTCTTCAATAAATGGTGTTGTAAAAACTGGACAGTTTGCATGCAAAAAAATGAAACTAGACCACTATCCCACATCATACACAAAAATAAATTCAAAGTGTATAAAAGACTTGGTTGTAAAGCTTTAAATAAAAACTTAGAAGAAAACATAGGCAAAACATTTCATGACATAAGCTTTAGTAATGCCTTTTAGGATTTATCCACAACAGTAAGGAAAACAGAAGAGAATATAAAAAGCTGGGACTACACTGAGTTAAAAAGCTCCTGCCGGGCCTCCCCGGTGGCGCAGCGGTTAGGCGCTGCGCTGTGGAGCTGACGGCAGCGGCGACCTGAGTTTGACGCCCAGCCGGGGAGATTCCCACATGGCACGGCAGACCTCTCCTGCCTCGCCCGCTGCTCCCCTCAGCAGTGTATTTCTGATCTGCCTGTTCTGCTCCCCACTCCGTCTCGTGAACCCTTTCGCCACCCCACGCCTCTGACCTGTACCCCAGCTTGTATGTATAAATAAAAAATAAAAAATAAAAAATCTTAAAAAAAATAAATAAATAAATAAAAAGCTCCTGCCAAGGGCTTCCCTGGTGGCGCAATGGGTTAAGTTTCAGCACTATGCAGCCACTGCAGCACCAGTTCGATGAGGTCAGGAAGCTTCCCACATGGCACAGCAGACCTCTCCTGTCTCACCCACTGCTCCCCTCAGCGGTGTATTTCAGTAGATCTGCCTGTTCTGCTCCCCACTCTGTCTCTGGAGAATCCTATCACCACCCCACAGCGCTGGCCTACACCCCAGTTCTTGTATGCATAAATAAATATTAAAAAAAATAAAAATAAAAATCTTCTGCACAGTGAAAGAAACCATAATTAAAACAGAAGACACCCTAGTGATGGGAGAAAACATTTGTACGTTTTACATCTGACAGACTGATATCACAGACATACAAAGAACACATAAGACTCTACAAAAAAAACAAACAACTATCCCAATCAAAATATAGGCAGAATAACTAAATAGACACTTCTCCAAAGAAGACATTCAGATTGAAAACAGGCACATGAAAAAAATGTTCACCAATAACAATTATTTATGAAATTCAAAGCAAGAACACAGTGAAGTAGCGTCTCATAGGTGTGAGAATTGTCCATATCAGAAAGATCAGAAAAAAGAAGTCTGGCAAAAATGTGGAGAAAAAGGAACCCTCCCAGGCTGCTGACAGGAAAGCAAACTAGCCCAGCGCTAAACATTAAAAAACGAATCTTTCCATTTGATTTCAGTAATTCCATTCCTAGACATATATCAAAAAAATTCAAAACACTAATTTTAAAGGCATCTTACACTCCCATGTAAGTTGCAGGGCTATTTACTATAGCTAAATTATGGAAACAACCTAAATGCCCTAAAACAGATGAGTGCAGCAAGAGGATACGTACATATACACATTGGAATATTACTCAGCAATCGAAAGAATAAACTTATGCTGTTTGTGACAATGTGGATGGAGCTAGAAGGGATAAGGCTAAGTGAAATAGTCAGAAGGATAAAGATAAATATCTGATGGTGTCACTAATACATGGATATAAAGTAACTAAACTAAGATTCAGATGAAGACCAGCTTAAAAACTGAACCTTGCTGTAGACTAGAGAACTGAAGCACCAAAGGGACAAGGCGTAGGGAAGAGGTAAGAACAAAGAGTGCTGAAGCATAATAGACTATAGTGGTGGACTATGAGTGACTTGGTATTGGTTACACTATGGTCATAATACCTGATGGTGGTATCCAAATATTACCTCAATTAAAAACAAATTAAAAAATAAAGAATATCCTTTTTAAAAATAAAAATATCTGAAGCAAGATGTCAAGTGTTAACATTTGTAATCTACACTTTGGGGTAGGTTATGTGAAGCTCTGCTATATTATACAAATTTTCTTTGCAACATCTCATATTAAAAATATATATATATTTGGAGGGTTCTCTGGTAGCCTAGGGGCTAAGTCTCAGTGCTATCACCTCCACAGCCTGAATCTGATCCCCAGCCAGGGAGCTAACCAACATATGGCGCAGCAGATCTCTCCTGTCTTGCCTGCTGCTCCCCTCAGCAATGTATTTCAGTATATCTGACTGTTCCGCTCCCCACTCTCTCTCAGGAATCCTCTCACCCCACCCACTTCTAGCCTACACACCAGTTCTTGTATGCATAAATAAACCTGAAATATATATATATATATATATTTTAAATAAAACTACTCAAGAAAATGTGTCATCCTTTCCTCAATAATGTTAATTATGCATTAGGAGTCCATATATGGAACCAAGGTTGACATTGTTGGAATAACTCATTTTTAATATCTTATATTTTATTATTCAATCTATTCTGTGCAAACTAAATAATAGACATGAATATTAGCTAACTATGCAGATACAGATGTGGGTATACACACACACAGACATGGATATATACATATTTATTTATACACATTTTAGTTATTTTTGCTGAGGTTATTAAGATTGGTGTCAGTGCCTATGATTAATATTGTAGGAAACAGCAAATAAACAACTGCTAGATTCAGGTTGTTCAGGATATTTGTGTGATTTACTTTGTGTCTGGAAAGGACAGCTTCAAATTGTCATTACTTTTATTTATCTTTAGTGTTAACCTTTAAATTTTAAATTTTTTGTATTTACCTTTCCTTTGTAGGAAAAGATGGAAAGAAATGAAAGAAAAAGTGATGTCAAAAGATGAATATTGTTGACAATTCATTTTGACTAATTTTTTTACATCAATTTCCACTTTAATAAAATCTATTTTCCAAAAGCAAAAGTTAGTATTTCCCCCACATTGTGCTATGGTTCTATATCATAAAGACAGCCTAATCAAGAAGAAGCTAGACTCTGATATAATACTTGAATAAGCTCAAGTAAAATTAGACTCTGAATAAAGAAAAGAAGCTACAAATTAAACAAGTGAATCTCATAAAATTATTCATAAAAATGACACTTTAGTGGTAGGAAAAATACATTTTTTCCAATATAAACTAACTACTGGAATATGGTTTTTTTTGATGGTCTTAAAAACTTATGTATTCAAAATTTAGTGACGAATTGTACAAATATTTTTCTAGTGAGGCTTGAGATATTTCTTTCCTTGACACTATCATAATCCATCCGACTAGCATGGTTTCTCAAAGATTTTGTCATGAGGCATGGCCGTCTGCCCCACACGTCTTTCAGTGCAAAGCAGTATACCTGATTCTCATTGGCTAACGGTCGTGTGGCTAGGAGGAAAACAAATGTTCCTACCTGCAAATACTATCTCAGTGGTTTTCACTGAAGTGACTAACACATCACATACATTTGTGTGATGTATACACATCACATAAAATTGACATAAGTCTTCTGATACAAAAATAACAAATTATCTGTGAAATCTCATCAAGCACTGTCAATACAAAAACAAAATCAGGAATTTGATTTTAAGATATTTTCACTGAAACTGAATTCATACTATTAATCTTTTAAAGGATGATGTTCTTATAAGACCGTAACTTTTACACCCTGGAAAATCTTTGACTATATAATAATTATTATTGGGCTTTGATCTTCTATATTCAATGTTTATGTGACTAAAAAAGTCATCTGGTTATTGTCGTTTTCACAGAATTAGATGTAGCAGTTTTTCTACAATGAAAAATAATATATCGATATTTACTTATAAACTAATCTGAAAAATACTAAAGCATTTAAATTTAGTAAAATAAATTATTTTATGGATTAAGGTATTAACTGTATCATTGAATTCAATTATTCATTTTTAAAAGTCCTACAATGATTTAAAATAAAATTGTCTTTTTTTTAAAGATTTATTTATGCATACAAGCTGGGGTACAGGCTGGAGGTGTGGGGCAGCGAGAGGGTTCACCAGAGACAGAATGGGGAGCAATGCAGGCAGATCGTCGGAAACACTGCCAAGGGGAGTAGCGGGCGTGACAGGAGAGGTCTGCTGTGCCATGTGGGAATCTCCTTGGCTGGGCATCGAACTCGCGTTGCTGCTGCTAACAGCTCCACAGCACAGCGCTTCACCACTGCACCACCAGGGAGGCCCTAAAATTGTTTGTTTTATGGGAGCCTAGATCTAAACTCATGATGGAAGCATTATTTTTGTACCTTCAAAATATGTTGTGAAGTAAAAATAAAGAAAAACTGTGATCCCCCTACCATGCTATATACTTTGCATTGTTTTATGTCTGTAGGTATTCCATAGACATGTATGTTATTGAATAATACCATTATTAACATATTTTAGTAATATAAAAAATATTTACAATATATAATGCCCCTTTTCAAAAATTTTCTCAAATACTCTAAGGACAATAAACTATTTTGTATGGATAAGTAGTAGAAAAATATTAACTTATTCTTGTCTTTCTGGATTTACAAAACTATATATGACATATAATATTGCATAAGTTTATGGTGTGCAATGTGTTGGTCTGATACAGAAATTTTGCAATATGATTTCCACAGTACCTTTAATTAACATCACTATCAGCTCACGTAATTACTATTTCTTTTATGTGCTAAAGCCATTTAATATGTACTCCTAGTAACTTTCAAATATGTAATACAATATTGTTAACTATAACTACTATGTAATTCATGACACTTCCAGAACTTAATCCTCTTCTAACTGGAAGTTTGTACCCACTGACCAACATCTCACCATTTTCCCACCTCCCAGCCCCTGCAAATACCATTCTACTCTCCGTTTCTTAGAGTTTTGTTTTTTAGATTCTCCATATAAGTGACAGTACTTAAGATATGCCTTTCTCTATTTGACTAATATCACTTAACATTAATGACCTCAAGGTCCATCCACACTGTTCCTAATGGCAGGTATTATGTCTTCATCATGACTGATTATTATTCCACTGTGTGTGTATGTGTGTGTGGTGTACTGAATTATTGAAGACAGACTAAATAATGATTAGTTTACTGTGTTCTATTTCACTTACAAGTAATACTGTCAAAGGACAGTTTTGTATATGTCCAGTTTCTTGAGGGCAACCCCTTAGTACCCATATACAGAACAACCAACCAAAGTAGAGTGACAGTGTTTCACAGTCAAATTACACTGGTCAACAAATTTTTACAAAAGTCGTGTTACTGAAATAAAATTAGTCATTTCCTATCAATGTGTATGTGCTCAACATGAATATGACACTCAAATTCTAATTTTGGCTCTAGTTTTTTTGTAATCTGCAATAAATAGATGTTTACATCATGAAATGCATGCCAATAGTAATAGGCCTATGGTTAATATCTGTAAAAAATCAAGTCATATACTACTTAGATTTCTTCTCTTGTCTCTTGTACAGCTGTTCAGGAGCATCTCTGGGGAGTGTCCAGCAGTAGTCAGCCAGCATTGTGGTGGACCATTTTCCCTGATATCCTTGTCCCATTGATGTGATATCTTCATGAAAACGTTTGCCATGTTCATCACTAACCATACCAAAGTTTTCAGGGAAGAACCCAGATGGGAATGAAGGAAGTGGATCTTTAGAGACATATTGCTGCCAAGTTCCTGATACTGCATCAGCATGTCATCTACTAGATCCTTGTAGTTTTCTGCCCTAACAGTCCCAAGAAAGTTTGTAGACACGAGGTGAAAAGCATTCCATGTTTGTTTTGCATCACCCTGCAGCAAGTTGTTGACCGGTCATCTCAATGCAGACGAAATGTTTGGGTAGACTATTCTCGACTTCTTTTGCTTCGTTATTCTACTGGAAAGAGGAGGAACCAAGCAGAAATAACAGTCTTTGATATGGTTGCTTGGCTCTCTCCACACCATGGGGACTACAAAAGGCATTGATGGTCTTTTGCCATTTAACCACTGTGAAAGCTGAGTTGTACGTGGAGCACAGCATAGATGCGGGGCCCAAGGCTTGTCTTGGTCACCAACCTTGCATCCCAAGTCAAGATGATAAGCCTTCTTCACTTGAGAAGTGATACTTTTCTTCTGGCTGGGAAATGTCACTTCCCCACAGATAGAGCAGAAATTGTCCACGCTATGAACGCACTTTCAAGGCATTACTGTTCTGTATTGTGCCTAATGGATAAAATAATAACAGTTCTATGTAACAGCAGCTTCAACTGTCTTGCACAAAGTCTGAAATATTTTCAATGCTCAGCCTTTCCAATAGGGCTTTCTATAGTGCACTGCTGACGACAGCTTACTTCAGCAGCCGCCTGGCAGTAGTATTGCATTGCATCAGAAAATGATGCAATCAACTCTGGATGATGTGTGCATGATGATATTATGCAATGGGATGCAATATGACATCATTCTAGGCAAAGTTAGGATGTTGCAGTCCTACTGGATAAATTTACACGGTGAAACATATAAAGTGAACTATATGAAATATCTTCAAAAGGAGAGCTAATAAATTTTCAGGGTTATATTCATGTTCAGCACACCAAGATACTACAGATTAGGGCCTTTTTAAGTCAATTATGATCTCACTGTTGACCAGTGTTATTTGAGCTGTCTTTCTATGTTGTTATTTAAAAAATATATATATTTGACAATTTGTGCAATTTGTGATCAACATATTCTGTATTACTATTACTAACAGAAACTTGTTTCCAAATTCAGAAGGTTAGTTAACTTCAATTAACTATATTTCTGTTAGTTCCCTCAGTGGTTAAAGGATGAAGTTAGTCTAATAGATCTTTAACCTTCCTTCCAATTCGAGATCATAAGAAATTAACAGTTGAATTAGTTGATGCGTCTCTTTTTCCACATAAAATTAAAATCAGT
Source organism: Scalopus aquaticus (assembly GCA_004024925.1). Lineage (NCBI taxonomy): Eukaryota > Metazoa > Chordata > Mammalia > Eulipotyphla > Talpidae > Scalopus > Scalopus aquaticus. The sequence goes on from PVIJ01000727.1 coordinate 204,365, forward strand.
CCTACAAATGATGATCTGTTTATTTTAAATGAAATGAATATGATAGATATTACTAAAACAAAAATAATTTAGTTATAAAATATGCTAGTTCATCATTTTCTAATTTGAATCTATTACTTATAACTTGTTATAACCTAAGGTTATAATGAGATTTTTCAATTCTTCAATTCAACTATTCTTCAATTAATCAAACATTGTTCAAAGGACCAATGAATATTCCATTGGAAAAAAAGGATATATATGTGTTCCTATCACTTGTCAACAAAAATTACTGTTCAACATTTTTATCACAAAAATATAATTTATATTCTTGTGTCAGTGTCATTCAAGGTTTTAAAAAATCCTCGTTCTGGGTATAAACAGTGTCAGTTGATTCAGTTCATTAGAATGACCCACATATACACCAAAAGGCCAAATGTAGTTTATACTAAGCTCATCACAAAGTTTATAGGGATTAGGCGCATTCTGTATTAGTGTTAGTAGTATGACATATTTCAAAAATATTTTCTAGCCTTACAGTATTTTCCAAATTTAAGCATTTTGATCTATGATGTTGGGTTTCTAGCATTATATACTATATTTGGGACATGGAAGGTTCACTGGATACTCATACTACAGTTCCATGGGTCACTTTGAAAAGTGTCTTGGGACAAATCCTGGAAATGCAGCATAGGGAGAATGCTAGTTATGCAGAGCATTCACAAACGTATGCAGTGCCCCTCACTGACATCTACAAAGAGTCCATTTTATAAATTGTCAAAGAAGCCATTGTGACAGAGTGACACCAGAGAAGAGCTGTCAATTCTATTATTAAATTGACATTCCGCACATGCTGCTTTCAGATGGAGGCCCTTAATGAACTTAGTCTCTCTCTTTCTCCTCTGCATCATTTAAAGTCGTCTTTCTCATCCTCTCTTCAAATAGACATCAGTTGATGTTAAAGCACTGAACAAGTAAGCTCTACAAGAAGCCATCCTTCTGGTTCATTGACAAAACACCTGGGAGGGAGTCTTAGGACATCGCTATTGTTTGAGGATACTACAATGATTGCTACAGAAACCATGACATCTCCCAGGGTATTGTCAATCAAGCATTTAAGGGTAAAAACAAGAACAAAACAAATGTTTTAAACAAGACAACTAATAGTGCTGTAATCCCATTTGTGAAAAGGAAGAGCAAGGCATTGACTAAATCTGTAGAGCACAACACACAGATTTTTGACAATGGAAAGCAAAGGACACATGCCTTAGACAAAGCTGAAGGTTTGATATAAGCTGGTTTTTAATTCTCTTGGGATCTCCATTGTTCTCTTAGCCACTGGAGTCATGTGTGCTAAACAGGAATCCAATGAAGAGAGTTCCCTATCATCCTTGTTCATTTGGCTAATGCCATTCTTTTTGTTATACATCCCCCAAGCCTGGATTTCCCAGGTAGCCAGTCTTGCTATTCTGCCTGCTGTGAATCCTCTATGAAGATGACAAACGTGAAGTGAAGACTAACTTTTGTTCTTAGAGGTTTCTTATTGTGGATACCCTGTGATTGACAGCTGTTGGGAAATAGGACCAGGAGGTTTTTACATCTGTTTACTGCCTTGAAGTTTCCTCATTCCTTCTCATATTGACTATTGTCATTCGTGGAAGAACTAGAATTCCTGCCTTTCCAATGCAGCTGCCACACAGCTATGGAGCTATAGGGCTATGAGGTGATTGCTGTATGTAAAATAAGAAGAGGATCAGGGTCACTGATTATTACCCTGGTTATTAGAATAGAAACATTCCTAAAATTCTTTACAAGATAATTCATCATATATTATTCTTTGTAAGAAGCAGAAAACTTATAGTCTATTTTCAATATATCAGTAGAAAGAGCTCTATTTTAGTGTCTTAAAAATTGTGTCCCAATTGTTTTGCTTTAATTCTTTGATTTCTTTTTACAAGTATTTCCTATGATAGTTAATAAAAAAGTTAAGTGGAATTAAGATTTCTCTGGCAAAAAACTGGTGGATTCACCTATAGATTTGTGATTTCAAATAGTAACTGTTTCTCTTTTTTTCACTTGTTTGTTGCATAATTCATGTGAGTCAGCAATACACGATTTGTAGCTTGACTATTATCATCCTTCACTTCAAATTTGCTAGTGTAATATAATCTGAAGTTTATGTAAAGCATCAACACAGAAATTATATTGCAGAACTTCCCCAAGTGATGAAACCAAATTGATGGAATTCCCATGCCCATTATGTTGTCTAAAACTTTCTGAAAAATGTTTTACTATGGCATATAATTTACTCAATGTAAGTGGGTTTCTATAGAGCTATTGAAAAGCTTTCCTGTCACTTACTGGCTTTAGGATGATGAGATTTTAAGTCCTTTGATCCAGAGCCTGTGTTTCATAGTCAAGACTAAAAGCTAAGACTAAAGCTCAATTGAAATTCCCAAGGAACTTAAAAAGCATTGAGTTATGTATAGCCTGAGGGAAAAAAATCAATGTCTTCAGATGCAGAAATACATACTAAATGAATATAAAACCTTGAAATATACAAATGAGATAAAAATATCTCAAATTCAGCACATCTATTTTTCCATTCTAACTATACATCCAAGCATGCATGTTTATATATTTAATTAAATATATATTTATACATGCTATATATTTATATACATGAATAACAAAATTTATTTCTTGCTACGATAAAAATTTATTTAAAACAACTTTTTTTTCTGAATTAGAATAAAAAAACTTTGAGTAGTTCTTCCGGGCAGAAAACATTATTTTCCTACCATCTTCGTAGCTCCTCTGGTTGGGGGCCTGTAAAATAGACTGTTAAAGGGCAGATTAACAAGAGAAAAACATGCACATTTATTTATTAGAAGTGTTACAGAACACAGGAGCTTTCATAAGGAAGAGAAGACCTGAAGAAGTGATTAAGACTGAGTGTTTTTATACTACATTTGATGAAGAATAAAAAGCTAATGGAAAAATATGATTAGACAAAGGGTATGAACTAAGAATAGTAAATTGGGGGAAATTTCACAATGTTCATTCCTTCAGATTCCTCATGGTGTCCCTGTCTGCATAGATAAATAAGGAAGTTCCTTTCCTCTAAGTAGAGCGGGCACCTCTCATGTGAGGGTCTTATGATGTGCTTCAAGAGACAGAGTCAGAAAGTTTTTCCTGCACCTGTTGTTTCTCATCTTGAAATATTCAATATGCTAAGGTGCCATATTTTGGAGTAGTGTTTTCTAAACCCCAACCCTTTCAATGTAATGATTTTAAGCATTTTGAAATTTTAAAGCCACTTGTTTTTCTCTTTTTTTCCTCTTAATCCCACGACTTGAAATAAAATGTGTGACTGACATCAAGAAATACAACAAAAAATGTCAACAATCACTGCAGTCATCTTATTATATAAGAATCTGTGAAAAATTATCAGTAAGTATCCAATGATTTATGTCTAAATAAAGCTAGAATTCTGCTAGGACTATAGCAGCTGTCAGATTTTATGACATCACTAAAAAGTGCAAGGGCACAAAGTATTTGTGATTTGAACAAGGAACACAAACGTGTTTTAGAGGAAACATTAAGTAGGCAAAGCACAAGTTGAATGTAACTATGACGTTACATATCAGAAACTTCTCCATATAACATATATATTTATAAACATCTCCATTATATATATATATGTGTGTGTGTGTGTATATGTGTGTATATACATATACACATATACACACACATATGATATGTATATGTATATGTGTGTGTGTGTGTGTGTATATATATATATATATATATATATATATATTCCAACACTTCGAATGCCCCATTTATATAAACCTTTTATTCTATCATCTGTTTACTTAGCAAAAATATATTGACTTTTTTTTTAACTGGGAAAATAGTAAAAGACAAAAAGAAAAATATTGCTGCCCTTGAGGACATTATATTATAGTACAAGGAGACAGTAGTTACCAGATTTATAACATAACTATTGCATATTAATAACTAAAGTATACTATAAAGAGGCAATAATTATAAATAAGATTTAAAAAAGAAAAAAACAAAACCTATTGCCTTCTCTAAAAAGAAAACCTTAAGATGCCTCTATGGTGGTGCTAGGGTGTAAGTCTCAGCACTATGAAGCTATTGGCAGTCACTGCAGCACAAATTCAATCCCCAGCCCGGGAGCTGACCCACATGCACAGCAGACCTCTCCTGTCTGACCCGCTGCTCCCCTCAACAGTGTATTTCAGTAGATCTGTTCTGCTCCTCACTCTGTCTCTGGTGAATCCTCTCACTGCCCCCACCCCGCACCTCTGGCCTTCACCCCAGTTCTTATATGAATAAACAAATAAATCCTAAAAAAAATAAAGATAACCTTAAGCAGCAACAACAATTAAATGAGAGAACATGTCCTGTAAGTATTGGGTAAAAACATATCTAGCAGAGGAGAGAACATGCAAAAGTCCCTGAGGCAAGAGTATATTTCACTTATTTCCAGAAGAGTGAGGGTATAGCTGAAAAAAACAAAAACAAAGATAAGGGTAGTAGAAAATAAGGTCACAGATGCAAAGGAGATCAGGTTATGTAAGAGTTCATAGAACATTTTAGCACTTTGAACTTTACTCTGAATGTCATGGAAAGCCATTGGAAAGCATTGGGCAGAGGAATGAACATGTTTGTAAACCACTAGTGTGTGGTGAATAAACTGGAGCATTACTACAAAGCCTGAAAGAGAGAAACAAGTAAATATGTTTGCAATATTTTAGGCTGAGATGGTAGTGGTATAAAGAAATGGTGAGAATTAAATTCTGGATATATTTTAAAATGTAGCCTAGATAATTTGCTGACATATTGTACATGCAATGTGAAGAGTCAAATTATTTTGTCCAGATTTTTTTGCCTGAGCAAGTAAAAGGATGCTGTTGTCAGTAACTGATATAGGACTACTGTATGAAGAGCAAGTTTGAGGGGTAAAATGAGAAAGCTGATTTTAGAAATGTTATAAATGCCTTGTAGATGATTAGAGGTTTTTTTTAAGGATTTATTTATTTATGCATACAGGAACTGGGCTGTAGGCCAGAGGCGTGGTGGGGGGGGAGAGGATTTACCAGAGACAGAGTGGGGAGCAGAACAGGTGGATCCATTGAAATACACTGCTGAGGGGAGCAGTGGGCAAGACAGGAGAGGTCTGCTGTGCCATGTGTGTTAGTTCCCTGGCTGGGGATCAAACTTGTGCTGCAGTGTCTGGCGATGGCTTGACAGCACTGAGACTTTAACCTCTGTGACACCAGGCCCTGGGGAGGCCCCTGATTAGAGATATTTAAAAAAGTAGCTGTGAGTTTGGTACTGCTGAGAACAGGATGAGCAAGGAAAATGAATGTATTTACACATCATATAAACTATGTAGTTGATACATGAAGTCAGGAAATTAAATGAAATCACCTAGAGAATAAGAATGATGAACACTAGGTTCTCAATGTCATCAATAGATTCTTGGAAACTGGCTTTATGAAAATCTACAGATAATGAAATCAATTTTACCATAGGCTAATTGAAAGAAACAAAAGTGCCTACAGCATATTATATTTCTGGTCACAAAATATCATCAGACTTCCAAAGAAACATCGCAAACAACTCAAATTCATCGGTTCACTCATTTTCAAACAGGTCAGGGTGTCAGATGCAGGCGCCCATCTCAGCAGCTCAGGCATCAGGCAGGAATCAGAGCTGGACAGCGCACCCTTGCGCTGCAGGGCGCACTCACACCCACCCACCCAATTCATTCATACTGGGGCTAGTGAGAGATGCCAAGGAACCTAGCAGGCCCATCTCTGGGATGTCGGGGGAAATCAGAATACCCAGAGAAACCCACCCAGATGTGGTGAGAACATGCCAATGCCACACAGGGGCTCCAGGCAGGAGTCGTTTATTTACCCGTCAACATTATAACAAATGTCATGGAATAAAAGGACACTATTGGAGGGCTTTCTCAAATATGTAAATATGAAATCTTAGGGCTAAGTCCTGGGGACATTCCAAAGTTTAGAGTACAAGAGGTGAGGAACAAAGAGTCAAAGGCACAGAGTGAGGTACAGGAAAGTCAGAAGAGCACGTGACCTGGCAGTCACCTCAAGTCAGCATTTCAAGGAGGGGGGGACTGATCAGCCATGTGAAATGGTCCTTATAAGCAAGGATGAAGGTGAGTAGGCATTTCATACTGCAGTCAGCAGAAGGAGGTGGTTAAAAATCTTGACAAGAACACAGTTACACTTAGATTTTGAGAAGAGGGTTATAATTGGAATGCTTTGAAAAGAGAATGGGGAAAATGCCATTTTGTCATAGTGTAGATTTAGACCACAAAACAGTCATAGCAAGAGAATAGCATGACTAAAGATCCAGACAATGTCTTCAATAATATCTAGTGTAGAATTCATTATGAGGAAGTACCAAAAAAAACAAAACAGAAATTACCATATTATCTGATAGTGAATAATGAATGCATGATAGTTTTTTTATGACTCTCAAATAAACTCATCAGCATGGGATTTTATTGCATTTTAAAATTTAATTTTTAAATAAAAGGGCTTTATACTGAACACAGTGTGTTCTGGCAATATAATGTTTGAGACAATATATTAAGTGAAAATGTTGACTGGAAAATACTGCAATCCCTATTTAATAGACTAAAGCATATAAATAAAAAAACATAGTAAGCTAAAGTGTAAGCTAAGATGACAGCAATACATTAAAAATATAGGTAGATGTATATATAAATGGAGCTGATACAGAAAGTGATATTAATAATTATCTTAGGATAATAGATCTCTGATAAATTTGTTTTAATCATTTTTACTTTTCTAAATTTTCCAATTTTTAAGTATGTATTTTTCTAATAAAAAATTATTTCAGAGAATTCCCAGTGCTCTAAAAGAAATATTTTCTCATTTCACACAAGTTGAATTCCTGATCCTTGAACCCTGTCTGTGCTCCAGCATTAATATTTTTTAACTTCCAGAACACATTATATTGTTTCATGCCTTTGTGCCATTGCAGACATTAGTTTATCAAAAATGATAAACTATTTATTTACCTAATATTTACCTAATAAAGTCCTCAGATGAGTTCAAATATTCAAATATTTCTTTCCAGAAACATTCTAAGACAGAAGTCTGATAATGCTTTATCCTCTATCTTTTTTAATTCATTGTTTCTTAGCATTTTATAATTTAAAACAATTCATATCTCGCTGCTTTATTTTTCTTATATGTGCCAATCAAATTAAAAACATTAGAAAAAGGGCCTCCCTGGTGGTGCAAGGAGTTAAGTCTTAGCACTGTGAAGCTATTCAGAGCCACTGCAGCACGAGTTCGGTACCTGGCCAGGGAGCTTCCCACAGGGCACAGCAGACCACTCCCATCTCTCCAGCTGCTCCCCTCAGCAGTGTACTTCAGTAGATATGCCTGTTCTGCTCCCCACCTTGTCTATGGTGAATCCTCTCACCACCCACAACTCTGGCCTATACCCCAGCTCTTACATGCATAAATAAATAAAATCTTTAAAAAAATAAATAAAACCATTAAAGCAAGAGAACACTGCCTTTTTCATCAGTTTCATGGGAGAAAGTAGTGAGAGCCATAGTTCACGTCTTGCCTTTTCCTGGAATCTTCACCTTGGAATGCCTATAACCAGCTAACACATTTAAAACCTTTCTAAACTAGGATATTTAAAAAAAAATAATGTTTATTGAAGTTTTATTGTTTATAATATATTACATAAGTTCCAGATCTTCTTTAAGAGTCAACATGTGTATATTCTTTGTATCTCTATGATCTCTGCCAGAAGACCTAACTCCAAGAAATTTCAAAAGCAAGAGAAGTTTCACTCTCCTGTTTACAACTTGTCATGTCCTGGGGCAGTTCTGCTTCCTAACCAACTGTCCTATGACAACAAAGTTGTGACTCACAGAGGCCCATGTCCATATTGGAAGTAGGATTTCACTTTTCACTAACGTGCTAACGCTCAGGATCATCCTGAGTATTATTTCATTATAATTTTTTCAACTCTTTTAACTTGGTTACAGAGTCAATATTTAGGTACATGTTCAGTAGAAACATTCTTTAGTTCAGTTCTGACTCACATTTAAGAGTTTGTTTTGTCAGTTCTTATCACAGTACTTGTTCTACAAGAACAGAGAATGAAATAAAGAGGAAGAAAAATAAACTTGGTTTGCTCTACTTTCTCATGTCCCAAGACTAGAGAAGTATAAACAAAATGTAGAAGTGATGTCCTATACATGTGTGTATACTCCTGTGACAGCAATTACCATTTTGCATTTTTAAAATTTATTTCCATGCTTTCCTCCACTATTCACAAGCTATTTTGGATAGGAGCTGTGTCTTACTCGTTTATGTGTTATTAGTAGTTTTCTCTACTGGCATGAGAGAAGTGCTTAATAAATACTGTCAACAAATACATGAAAACAGATGAATGCTGGAATATCTAAGACATCGTGCCTGTCGTTAAGAAACTCACAATTTTAGAACCTAAAACAAATACACAAATGACTACAAGGCAAAGAAATAAGATAGTTAATAATCACATATAAAAGTAAAGATTTCTCATAAATTACTTTCACTTTGATTAATATGAGAGGCATTAAGATCTTAAACAAACCCAGTATTTGTTTTCCTCTTCTTCCTCTTTATTTCATTCTTTGTCATTGTAGAGCAAGTAGTAAAAGAGTTACTATATTAATCTCCATCATCCTGTTATTAAATGCCAATAACATAGATTAAATTTAAAAATAGATATAAATATGGAAAACTGAGGATGACTAGGCCATTTCCTCCGCCAATTTAAAAAAAAAAAAAAACACTGAAGATTTAAAAAGCCCACTGGGAAAAAAGTGAGAAATGTGATTTATTATCCAGATCGTCAAAGATATTCTGCAAGTACTTGGAAGCATTAAGAAAAATTAAGTAGGAATATGCCCTGTGACCCAGGGATCCCAGCTCTGGATGCATATCTCAGAGAAAAACGTGGTGTGAATGTGAACAATGGGGAGATAGTTGTGACTTTCATCTTAAGGACAAGAAGCCACAGGCAACTGGAAGAAAGAGTAAGTAAATGTGATGCACACACCTGTGAAATATTACAGATGAATTAGAAACACCTAGATGTGCATATGAATAAAAAACAGATAGCTCTTGAAAGAATTAAAAAATAAAAAGAATATTTATAGTCCATCACCGTATATGAACATTAAAAACACATACAAATCATCCTACATATAAGATTACTCAAATATTTATAGATTATATCAAACACAATAGAATGGATTCCAATTACATTATGGGTAGGAAAGTAGAGATCAAAAGCAAAGGGAAAATGAATAGGAGATGAGGTTTGCACCCACTAATGAGCTGTATAATTAACTCAAGTTCTTGTGTATGATACAAAATAATATTTTAACAAGTGATAGGCAGCAATATGAACATTTTACTAAACAACACAGTAACAAAATGTAATTTGAATGGGCTGATGTTTAGAATTATTTCAAATTTGAAACAAGTTCACATACATATGTATTCTAATATAAACATATTTTATAATATTTTATAGAAAATATATATTACATAATACACATATATGCAATATGGGGACATAGAGGGCGGAGAAGGGATTACATGGGCCCTCTCAACACAGTCATTTAGGGGGTCAGGATAGCAGAGGCCCTCCATGTTGAGGCTTCACCATACAGACCAATAAGTTCTAAGTTTACTCCAAAGAGAAAAGAGAAGCTGAGGAAGTCCTCACCAAATTCTATTATCCTATATCACAGTCCATAGTCTCAAACTAGTCATCTGGCCTTGCCCAGTGAAAGGGCTAGGAAAGTAAGAGCGCTCAAAATACTTAATGAACAGCAAATATCTGAGACACGTGCTATATAAAACGATGATTGTTACAAAGACAGGCATCACTTGGTTTATTATCTTTTGAAAATGTGCATCTCACCACATTCTTGGCCAGGTAAGAATCCTCCATTGTACATAGTTCGCAATCTAGAAATTTCACCCCAATTTAAAAGAGAATAATAACTTTCTCCCAGTGATTCCTTCAGTTCTTAGGATACATTTCAAACTCCTTTTGTTGAAAAGTAAGACCTTTTGTAATCTGGTGCTTGATTACTCCAGTTTTGCTATTTCTCTGCTTTATTGCATTGCTCTTGGTATGTCTTCTTTTGTTTACTTTAGCTATCTTCTGCTTCAAATTAATTGTAAATATACTAGTTTTTGGACAAACTCCCCTTCTCCCCCTTCACTCCCACAGGTTCCTCTGTTTGGAATTCTACAGAAACCCCACTCCTCTACAGTGTTGTCCTTTATCACTGTTGATTTACAGTCTCCCTGTCCCCCAGTGAATGCCTAAGGGGTAGGACCAGGTATAATTTGCCTTTCTATACCAAGTGGTTAAAAATTACTGGTACTTTTAGAAAACTGCAAATTAATAAACATTTGTTGAATATTTATTTGTGTTTGTTATGGTTTCATTCGTTCTTTGACTTTTCAGATTTTGTTTAACTGTTTTCCCATTTAAAGGATCAGCATGAGTTGTGTCAAGTATTAGCTTTTATTTCTCAGCATGTCCAACTCTCTGAGCCATTATTTTTCTTTTTTGTAGAGCTTAATCTATGTTTGAATAATTAGTATTTAAACCATGAAAATTCTTCTCTTGGCAAATTACCATTATAATAATAAAACCACAAAAATGTCTTTTCTATGCCTTAATAAAATACAATTAAAATTTAATAAATGCACTGAATTTCCATTTTTTCCAGTTCTGCACATCCTGAGGGAGGTAACAGTGGTGTTAAAACCAGACCAATTAAAGAGCCAGTTGTCGTTAAACTCTTTAATTCACATAAAGGTGAGTGTAATTCTGTACTTACCATTCCAGGGTTGCTCAAGCCTTTTTTAAACAGAATGTCCATTTACATTCAGTCCTGTCCATAACTCAGTATCTTGCAGAGCAAAGCATTTTTACTTTATTCTATTTGTTAATATTAGAATAATATTTCTATCAGGTTTCCTTCATTGTCCATTCTTTTCCCCAACAGATTTATAAAACTAAATACCATCATTTTAAAACACATTTCCTCTCACATCATTTAACACTATTGTTGACAGGAAAAAAAAATCACAACAGAAAAATCAGAAGTAGAATTTGTATTTTTTAATGATTAGATTTCATTACATACACACACACACACACACACACACACAGATACGTATGTTTGTGTATGAGGCAATAGTTCACAAACATCTAAAATATCCACAGAGGCATCTAAGCATGTTTCTTTTCATAAGATTTGAAAAATCTTGAGACATGAGTGAAAATCGAATTAACATATGCTACCTGCATTTTGGCATCCCCCCAAAAATAATTGAGGTTCACTCTCTTCACTTATTTTTAGAGAAAAATCAAAGGCTATTTTGCCAGATACTTTATGATATGACTCTTGTGCACTGTAAACATATATATTTACATAAATCTGAATGCATATAAATCTGGTGACGCAGTAGTTTTAGAAACACTGCTGACAATTCGAGAAAGACAATTCGAGAATGTAAAAATATTTCCTTCCTCCATCTGCATTAGATGGTGGTTACTGAGTGAGAGTTAAGTACTACACATAATTGTTTTGTGGTTTGTTTTGATTTAAGACTGAATAGACTTTACCATTGCTTAATAAGATATTTAAAATTCCAACACGAAAGATATGCTTCATATTTCAAGCCCAATCAATCACAGTTACAGCTTTCAATTGAGACATTTATCTGGCAAACTTTAGAAAAGCCTGCAAAAACCTAATGGCAGCTTTTTCTTTAACTTTTTATAGCCAGGAAAAACAAAGCTGGTATTTCTGAAATGTAATCTTCATAGAATTACAGTTTCAGTAGAGTCAAATTTTTTAAAATTGAGAGCTATACATTTTTTCAGACTTCTATAGTCAAATCTCACTTTTAGTTTTTGCTTTTCAGTGCTGTTAATCTCTTTATTCCCTAAAAAAATCGAGATCACAACATGTTTTTAAAAAACAGTAACAGAATGTGTAACATGTAAGTTTTTATCCTTGTTCACTAATTTTATGACTTTATTTCCAGTGCAGCTATTATTTAAGAGATACTGTTGAAAGATGAATAGATTGGAGAAAAACCAGGCTATTTAGAAATCAATGAAAATATTGCCTGTATTAGTCAATAAAGTAGTTAGAAACATTTACCTTGTTTCTGCTTTTTAAAATAGACTTGAAACTTTCAATGTTAATTCCAGAGAGGAAAATAGTATGACATGCATTTTACTGCTGTACATATGAGTAGAATTATATTAGAATTGGCTTTACTAAATAAATAATACCAACATGATTCTCTTTCAGGAATCTTTTAGTTCTCAATACTCATACACATGTGTGTCTACATATATGCACATCTATATAATTTCAGTATAGAAATATGTTTATGTAGAGATACTAAAAGTTGCTACTGTAAACATATATTTACATAAATACATAAACATGTATCTTTACTAAAATCGCTTTTGGTTGTACTTACACGTACATTATAACTGTCTTCTGCATGCCTCAATGTGTCAATTTATTCAAAATAGTTTAATATTCTTTTCCATCTAGGACTCATGTTTTGGAGGAAGTAGAAAGTACAAGTACAATGGAGTATCTGCATTTTCAGAATCATCTTAAACGATCACTTTGTTGCACACTAAAATAATCCTTATTCACTTTATAGTTATCTTTAAAAATGTCATTATGTACATTTTTGATATTTTTCAATTCAACAATTTCAAGATGAGGCAGATTTCTTTGCTTGCATTTTGTAGGAGTTATGCCATTTTAAATTTTCCAACTGGCTAATTTTCACTGCAGTCTGGTCGTTCTCAATCATGACTGGGGAGTTTTGAAAGCAAACTAAAACCCAGGCTTCACCCCACACCAAGTGACTCAGTATCTGTGGGTGGTGACAAAGTCGAGGCACTAAAGGAAGGCTTTTATGCGCCATTGGCTATAAAACCTTTGCAATAGTCTATTCCCTGGTTTGTATGAATAGTTCTTGATAAATATTTTAGTAACTAGGAAGAAAACTAAGCCATCACTGCCACAGATCAATGAGAACAAAATAATATTGCAAAAAACACAACATCCACAACAAATTGGGTTATTTTGCTAAAGGAAAAGGTTTCAAACAGGTATATAATGTCCAATTTTTCTTTTGCAATCTCTTAGCTATACCCTATAGCATTTAAGAAATGTTTATAATTTTCTACTAAATATCTGTATGGAGTTTATGGTGTAGTTGGGGATGAAAGATTGTACAAGCCCCTTTTGGGTCCCTGCACAGATCTCCTCTAGTGCCCGTCCCACTGGTTCTATACTACCTTGCACCGGAGACGAACTTCTTCAGATGCTAGTCCACGAACTTCCTGGTTGCGCTGAGATTTTACACCATCATCGCCCCGCACTCCTCACTACAGGCAACAGCCAAAGATAGACTGGTACAAAATACAAAAGCCCAGCTCTATAACTAATTGGTGGAATGATCTTAGCAGAGCAATTTACATTCCAGAACTCTCCATGGGATCTAGTTAAGGGTTTACTTCACCTGATCATATCCTTGATTACCTTCTTTCCTTTCCTGTTCTGCCACCTCAAGCTCTAATCACTTGCAGATGAGTCTGTCTCCGACTGCTCATCTAGGTAACCTAACCTAAAGTATAAGACTCTCTCATATCAACAAATACGTAACAAGAACACTAGAGTTATATCAATAACGACAGCTAACATAAGACCCGATCTGTGCTAAGTACTATTCAAAGATGTCTGATCAATCTTCAATTACTTTATCAAATCCTTACAGCAGCTGTGACTTTAGCACTGTCCCCGCCCCCCAATGAAATGATAAGCAATCCAAAATTTTAATTTAAGCACTTTTCCCAAGGCACCCAAGCCTAGAGTTTTAATTCTCTATAAATCCAGCACTTAAATAAGATGTAAAATGGTTTAGATTCATATATAATAGCGATTGATGGAAACTTTGGGTATAAAGAGCAGAGGTTGGTATGTGCTCTTAAGGACCAGACACTTTAAAGTTGTGCTGATTAGCAGAGCAACTGTAAGTCCACAATTTAATTACTTCTACCTTGTTGTATTATTTTTAAAGATTCCATGAGGCTCTTGATTAAAGTTCTTATCATAGAAGTTACTGAAAACAAATCAAAACAAAAATTCTAAAATTCCATCCTTCTCTTCTTCACCAGAGTAGTTACATTACATGAATGAGTACTGGGGAGAGCAAATACTAAATGAAGTAATTTCCCTCCCTAAATATGGCTTCATTCATACTGATAGAGATAAATAAGAGCAATAAATTATGTGAAACAAATAAATCTCTTATAAGGAGAATTCCTAATAAGTTATATATAGGTATTCTTCTCTCAAGGAAAAGGGCATTATTCACATATTAAATGTTGGTTATGTATAAAGAATTGCTTCACAAAAATGCAATGAGAGGGAAAGTAGCTTTATAGTGGAGAAATCTGGCAAACACTCAACAGTGTGTTTACAGAGAAGAAACCTGGCAAACAGAACCTCAGTCAGGTGAGTAAAGTAAACATCATCAATAAGATATGTTGACTGTCTAGACACTTGACATGAAATGATGACAATGACTTTCCTTTTGTGGTTTTTCTCCTCCCAAAATCTATAGATAACATCAGTCTAACCATGGAATAACAGTGGATAAATGCAAAATGTCTCAAATTACTTGAAAGGAAGTATATGTTTTTATTCACTTTACTATTTAAAGCCTCTTAGAGCCTAGAATAGAACCTGAAATGTAGCAGCCATTTCAGGCTAGAAACATCCGGAGGTGATACTTAAGATTTAATTAAACAAGAAAAGTATACAGTTTCCTAGCAGAACTAAGAATTTAATGGTGCTTTCACAACTATTTCATTTGATTAGCACAACTTTTAATCAGTGTAATGGAGATGGGTGGATTCACACCCTGAGATGAATATAATTTTAATAGGTGTAGGTATTTTCCATTAAATATTGTATTGACAAAGATTAAAAGGTCTCTAAAAAGTTGCCCTAGAAAATTGTTAAAGGGGAAATGTAATTTCTATACTCTGGGGATTAAAATTTACACTTATTTAGGGCCTCCCTGGTGGCGCAGAGGTTAAGCGCTGGGCTGTGGAGCTGTCGGCAGCAGCGATGCGAGTTCGACGCCTGGCCGGGGACAATCCCACATGGTGCGGCAGACCTCTCCTGCCTCGCCCGCTGCTCCCCTCAGCAGTGTATTTCTGATCTGCCTGTTCTGCTCCCCACTCTGTCTCTGGTGAAACATCTCACCACTCCGCACCTCTGGCCTGTACCCCAGCTGTATCTATAAATAAATAAATCTTAAAAAAAAATAAATAAAAAAAAAATAAAATTTACACTTATTTAACATAAGTGTTACCTTAAGCCAAGGCAATTCAAGTAAGTGCTTTTTTCCCCAAGAATAAAACATTTTGAGTAAAATTTGAAGTTCTTACATATACTTGCTGCTACACATTATTTTGAAGCATGAACTGTCACTTTTTAAAAAATCAATGAGTTCTATTCTAGGATCTGATTGGACTGGATCTGCCTCTAGACCCAGATGTCCATTCTTTATTTGGGCGTGAATATTCCTGACTGCATCCTCTACCACCCAAGCATCTGACTGTTTGCTTCTCCTCGAGGGAAAGGAAATCATTCAGAGCTCCATGTTGAAGGATGATTGAAAATGAAGCACTTAAAAACAGACCCTGATGTTCTCTTTCTCCTTCCACCTACCATTCTCAACCCTTTCGAAATGGAAGATATTTCTTCTAAATGTATAAAATTCCACTTTAGTTTTTTCTCATCTTATCCTTTCCTACATTTTCCTACTAAAAATATTGCTATGTAGCAATAAAACCTGTATTTGTTGTTGGATCAGAATTCTTATAATTTTTTCAGTTTTTAATAATAATTATGCCTTTCTCTTTTCATTTACCAGTCAATGACAACGTTAGATAATATTTATGCATTAGACAAGACCATTTTAAGAAAATAAAATAAATCTTATATGAAGTCAGTTGTACAAAGCTCAGGTTCAAGGTATACATTGTTTGTCACACTTAAAATATTTTTTCATTCTGATTTTTTTAAGATTAATTTTAAAAGGATAAAGTAGCAATAGAAATGATGGTAAATTAGTAGTAGGACAAACTATTAATATAGAATATTAATGAGTTTCTGATTGGACATCAAAGTAATACTTAGGTTTCAGAAAACTTTTAAGTTACATCTACTGTGACATTTTTAACATCCACTCAGAAAGATATGCAAAATTTTATATATTGATACTCTATGGAACACATAGGTACTTACCTGTTGTATAGCTTCAGAGAGTTGTTCAGTGAAGGCCTGCTACCCCAGCTTGAGTTCTGTAAAAGTCTTCACTAGACTCTTCAGAGGTCACCTCAGATGCAGAGCGTCTACCTAAGGTCACCTTCCCCTAAGTCATGTTCCTGCTCCTGAGTGTTCCAGATTACCAGAGGACTGGTAGATATATATATATATATATATATATATATATATATATATATATATATATATAAATAAATAAAGCCCTGGCCATGTTGACCCAACTCAGGGCAACTCTGAAAAGCATTCAAACCCCAAAGCAACTGTGGGGTCAGCTGAGATGCATGAAGTCTCCACTTCCCCACGCCTCCTGCTTCCTTCCTCCCGTTTTCACAGGTGTGGGTCCAAGGGTGCCCCTGAATAAACATCCTACACGTTCAACATTTCCTTAGTCTGTATCCTGGGATGCCAATAAACAAGTTCCCAATACCTGCATTTAAAAATATTTAACATAATGTAGCACCAGCAAGGCACGGAGCAGATTTTCTATGATCCGGGCAGACAGGTAAAGGAGTCCTGGAGCCCTCAGTGGCTTTTTCAGACTGTTAGTGAGCTTTCCACGCCATTTGTAGTGAGGCAACCAGGTGCAGGGCCGGCAGGAAGGCCTGGGGGGCAGGAGGCTGCCGGCCTCCCAGCCCCTGGCAAATCTTTACTCTTTCTGGGCTCTGGCATTCTCTCCGGCCTCTCTGCTGGTCTCTACTGCTCTCTGCACCCCACCTCTGTGACGCTGCCTTTATAAGCTCCGTCTCCAGGCTCAGGCGTGCCCACTCACACATGCCCACACCACACTCCAGGTGCCGCCATCAGGCACGTGTGCAAGACCACAGGTGTCGATCATTGATGTTAATGGTGGAAAGGTGGAAAAAAACTGATCATTTCATTTACCCTACACATAATTTTTTTTTTTAAATTATCATTATTAAATTCCCTTTGGTTGCAATCAGTTCTATGACCACAGCATTCAAGGTACTCAAAGTGACAAGAAGTTCCTGTATCCTACAAAAATCAAACATCACATAGAGTTAAATACTGGACATGAAAACAACTTTGCCTATGAAGGTAATAATTCCATGAAAATAAAATCTAGAAATGAATAACATGGGGGAAAAACAGCTTATATAAAATATACACCTGAAAAATAAATGTTCCAATTAAAACGTAAGTTACTTTTGCCAATAGAAATTGCAACTACAATGTACTGCCGCTCTTTTAAGGAGAAAAATGGAAGAGTAAAGATAAAATGCGATCTGAACAAAAGAGAAACAAATGAAACCCGATGGCAGGAACTCTGTGACCTATAGTCCGTGACCTTCAGATCTGAAAGGGTAGTATACCTTGACACGCTAGGAAGACTGAAGCAGGCAGCAGCTGTTCCTAAATAACTGCAATTTGCTACAACACTGAAGATAATACAAATTTCTCCTCAGAAAACATTTTCAGAACCAAGTAATTAAAGTTGCTTATGTCAGTTAGTGGGTCTATAAATGGAGACCAATAAAGCGAAAATAAAAGCATGACATGAGTAGGGATAGGGTCGGGGAAAGATGTCTCCTCAAAACAGAGAACTTTTTAAACAGTATTTTCTGGCTATTCAAATGCTTTTGCCAATTATCATTATGTTCGACCAAAAGCGTTCCTATAGTGAAATCCATTGACGCATTTCTGTTGCATTATCCATTTGACTTTCAATTTCATTTAGGGTACCTATGTGTTTCTAGAAACATTTGGAATTTCAAAATAACAATAAACACAAAAGCAACCCAGCAGAAACATTCAGATACTGTATAATGTATAATCCCTCAAACATGTTTGCATTTGAAGTCCATTTTGACACTGACTTTCTCATTTATTTATGATGCTATAATGGGACACAGGCTAAAAAATCTTAGAGCAACTAGCTGAAAAATTCCCTCTCCAAACCACCCCCACCTCCTAAGTACCCGCCCCCCCCCCAAAAAAAAAAATGCCCAAACTACCTCTGCGAGATTCTGATAAAAATTACTTTAAGTATGACCTGGGCTGCACTGTAAGTTAAAATTTTTTTTCTAGTAACTTCTAGTGACTTCTGTAAATGGAATCATGGTATCTGAATGATGGTGACAAAGTAGAAATAATTTATTGATTCATCTTATTAAGTAGCAGAACTGATGTCAGACTAATAATCCTTACTGAAACCATTTCAGATTGTTAGTCTTTTGCTATACCAATCTTTTTTTGTCGCTTTCTCATGCTGAGTCTTCATTTGAGCAGTTTTCAGGGAAAACTCCTTAGGAAGTGGCCTTAATCAAGTGCTGATTGGATTGGAAAGAGGAGAAAGTTATTTGGGATAATAGAATATATTTGGGGAAAACTGGATACACACACACACATACATATATGGAGGGGCCACTGTTGTCTTTGTAACTTCATTTCAGCTAACCATAGTCTTCCACCATTAACTTAGAAAAGGAAGACTGACTACACAGTTTCAGGCTGTAAATCTTTTAGTGAAGGGGCCTCCCTGGTGGTACAACGGGTTAAGTCTCAGCACTATGAAGCTATCCACAGCCACTGTAGCATGAATTCCATCCCTGGCCAGGGAGCTTCCCACATAGCGCATCAGACATCTCCTGACTCACCCGCTGCTCCCTTCAGCAGTGTACTTCAATCGATCTCCTGTTTTGCTCCCCAATCTGTCTCTGGTGAATCCTCTCACCACCCCACACCTCTGCCCTGCACCCCAGCTTGTATGCAAAAATAAATAAATCTTTAAAAAAAAATTATACTGGGGAGGGCCTCCCTAGTGGTGGGACAGGTTAAGTCACAGCACTATGAAGCTATCTGTAGCCACTGCAGCACTAGTTCAATCCCCGGCCAGGGAGCTTCCCACATGGCACAGCAGACATCTCCTATCTCGTCTGCTGATCCCCTCAGCAGTGTTTTTCAGTCAATCTGCCTGTTCTGTTCCCCACTCTGTCTCTGGTGACTCCTCTCATGCCCCACATCTCTGGCCTGCACCCCAGTTCTTGTATGCATAAATAAATCAATCTTTTTTAAAAATGTGGGTGGAAGAAATGAAGAAAAGCAGAAAAATAAAGTAAATCTAGAGATAAAAGGAGTAGGCAAATGAAGAAGGCTTAAAATCAGCTGTGGTAACAAATAATAGTGATTTAAACAAGAAAGATCCACCACAAATATGAAAAGAACTCTTCCCACACTATCTTCATTCAGAGACCCAAAGTGCACTGCCTTGATGGGAAATTAGGTAAATTTCACCTCAGTTCTTAAATCCTGCTCACATATAAACATATATGAATCATTAAAATGTAAGCCCATAAACACAAATATCTTATTACTTTACTATACTTTGCTAAGTGGCAAAAACATAGTAAATAGCAATATCACTTTAGATTTTAAAAAACCTAACAGTTAAAAGAAAAAAATTCATCACAGCAGTTTTCTATTACATTATCCATATGTTGCAAAAGCATAGGAATTGAACACTCAGAATATAGACCCTAAACTTTGAGCCATGATAACTTCTTGGTAATTTCATCTATGCCATTTCAGTGAAGCAATCATAAAAGAAAATTTGGAGTTTTTGTGGCAGGCATCTCAAAAATCAATCCATATTTTCCTTAGTCAAAATAACAATGTGACCAGGAGTAAACCGATTCTCACCAACTAACTATTCTGAATCTTTAATTTGGTGGTAACTATGTCTTGTGTGTTAGATAATTTATATGCTAACAATGCACGTTCCCAAACTTTTAGGCATTTCAAATGCTGAAACAATTCAGCATATTTTTCTCCTGTAGCCCACTCTCCCCCTATGCTGACTGTTAGATTTTGAAATCCAGCCCTTTCTTCTGCGCATCTGGCATAAATCTTCATCAGACACGAAGAAGGAGGGGCAAATTCTGTGGTCTGCATAAGAACAGCATGACAGCTGCCAGTTTAATCCCTTGACTATGCAAAAATTTCTTCAAGGAGGGAATCCCACTTAACATGCAAACAGTGAAGCCTGCTGCATTTGGTTTCTTTCCATCTTAGTGATATTAATTAGAATGAAACAGAACAGTATCCTTTTTTATCTTGTCCTGAAAAACAGCTAAATTTATAGAAGAGGAATTTCGTTATGTCAGCATCTAGATGACTCAGATTTACATAGTAAGTATGAACTTGCATTGCATACTTACAGAATGGTAATATCTCACATATTGACTTTGAAAATGCTACTCAATAGCATGTGCTCAATTGTGTTGGTAAAAAAGTTAAGGAAGTTTGAACTTGAATGTAGAATGGGGATAGAAAAGAGACATAGATCATTTTCAGCTTTCACATTTGGGCTTTTATTTTTTTCTTGAAGCATCCACAAGCTTTTACTAAATAATCCTCACCAGCAGGGCACTGATCTGGACCATCCCTGTGATTCTGGGCAGAACTCCACTTACTAGAAACCTTCTATGCTTCGCTCCGCCAAAATTATAACTGTTTGTCCTTTCGTGACATTTTCCATGACTACAGTCTTCTTCAGTAATGCATTCCAGCAGCTCACAAGCCTTGGAACCAGAAAGAGATACTACTAAATGGAAACTTCCAGAAAGAAAGTCAAATACTGTTCCCCATTTATTATTCTGGAACCAACTCCAAAACCAAGGCAAAATTATTTTATTTTGCTCTGTGGTCAGCACCCCTGGGTGCAAGTGGCCATAATCCAAATTAGATCCCAAGATTATTTGGAAATCTTTGTGTTTATTAAGAAAAAACTTGAAAAAAACTGACTATTTGTAGCTCCGTTTTTGCATTTCTAATTTGTCAAATGGATTTGCAATTGTGTCTCACTTTAACCCATGACATCAGAGGCATTCTTGGGACAATTAAAATCTCACTGGAATCACTATCAAGTGCAAACTGTTATTTACCAGTTTCATTCTTATTATACATTTTCTTCAGTGTGTCTGAGAGTACTAATAATATTATCAAGTACTCCTCTAAGCACTTTAACAAATATTAGTTCATGGTGTTATGCACACTGGACAACTCAGATTTCCTTGACAGCTGCTTCCCACAGAATTCTACTTGTGCTAGCTCTCCTCTCCACTTTCAAACCCAGATGAACCTCCTTGACAAGGAAATACCAGGAGTTGGATGATAACTGGAACGCAGAATATTCAGTACTACCCTGGAGTGAATTTTGATCAACAGAAAACAAAATTGAGGAATCCCCAAAATAACTTCTTTACAAAGGTGTCTCTGTCTTGTGGCTGGTCCTTGCTGCCACTCTGGAGGGTGATGTTCATGTAGGAATAAACGTGTCTGCCAAGAGACCTGCTGAGTCTCTCAGGGCTTGCTGTGAAATAGCACCCAGACTGATTTAAAAAAAAAAAAAACATCACATGCACCATTTTACCTCTTTCGTTATTGCAGTTCCTTTTTTTGCTTATTCTTACTACTTTGGCTGGGCTAGAACCACAAAAATTAAAGGTTTAGTTTCTCAAGTCTTCCCTCATGCTCTGCTTCCTAGAAGCACTGGAACAAGGTGTTCTTTTAATCTTCATAAAATTCTATGAGTATGATTTGGCCCATTGTAAAATAAGAAAGTTAAAGCACAATGCAATGAGGTAGCTTATTAACACAACTTGTATACAGCAGGTTGGGATATAAAAACATGCATTGAGGTCCAGAGAATAAATTCAATGCTTGATGATAGTGTCTGGATCAAGAAATCATTTTGGAGAGAAAACTCTATCAGCTTCATCTCCACAAGATCGAAGAATGATTCAGAGGAGAATAAACATTAGAGATTGTTGCATTAAATACCAGATAATTTCACAGGAAATGTAAAGAAAATGTCACTTCCCAATAAAATCTGCTATGTAACTGAAAGCAGTGTCTGCTAACTGCTTACATTAATATACAACAGGGTAAGAGGGATCTTTAGCACTAGTAGTCTTAGAATGTTCTAAATGGATCAGAAAAACAAGTAAACAAGAATTTGGGATTACCAAAGTCTTTCAAATAAACCTCTAAAAGAAATTGTACATATATCCTTTCTCTATAGTGTTTTCAAGTAGTAATTTATGGCAAAGCATAACTTTAATTTTAAATAATAAATCCAATCATAATTTAGGATTAAAGATTTATTAATAGCTATTCCTATGAATTGTAGACTACATATCTTTTTCTATTAGAACTTTCATTTTAAAAGATCAAGACTCCTAAATCTTCAAATTAATGTAGCAGTACCAACACCCCTTAAACAAACCTAAAAAGCAGTTATCATAATAAAGTCATAAAACAGGGAAATAGACACCTGACCGGGGAAATATAAAATTAATATTTTCTCACTGTGGTTTAGAATTTGAAACATCAACACAAAAAAGTTAGGAAAGCTAGCATTTGTTCCTAGTAATATTTTCTTACATATGTGCAATAATAAGTCTGTCAATTCACTTATTATTACAGAATAGACTGCGGTCTACCTCAAGTACATATAAACCATTCCATTCATTCCAAAAAATCAATTACAGTTCTTGAAGGAAAATGTGGAGGAATCTCAAAATCCAGTTGAATTTTTGAGAGCTCAAGCTTCAAACTATTGTTTTCCATTCCATAATCTAAACATTATTTTTTGAATCCTAAATCCTCTACTTCCTACATTCAAATCATCAAATTTTACTGATTTTTCTCAGTTTTAACATTTTTGCGTGTATTTTCATAACTTCAAAGTTGTGCTGTATTCTATTTGCAATTGTAATTCAACCAATATGGCTCTACATTTTGTACACATTTTGCAGATACACCTTTTTAAAAGAGAGGCATCATTTTTCCAACCCCCAATTACATGCAGCTGCCTTGTATTATGGGTCCCATTATGCCATGAACCAAAGGGAGTTGATATTAGTGAAAGAGAGGCGTAGCCTAGTATTCCCTATATAACGGGGAAGGAAAGTGGGCCTGCCTCTCCTGCTTTGCCCATCTCACGTTGCACCCAGGGAGCTGGAGGAGAACTGCAGAGGAGAGACATGTAGAGACATTTGGGGAGGGTGTCCTTGGCAGAACAAGGCAGCTATTACTTTGATGTGGTCTCTCCTTCTGTCCTGTCTTTCTGGGTCTTGCTCAAAACTCTTCTCTGCTTTCTCACTAGACGGTATCTCAGACCTGCGGGCAAGCTTTTGGGCCTCTGTTGCCCTACTTTGGACTGACCTTGTTTGACCTTCCCCCATGAACAAAACAAATCCACAACTACATATGGAATAATTTACAGGCTTAAGGTGAACTGAAAAATCAGACAAAATGAAGATTTAGTGTCAATAGAATCTTCTTTATTGGTCACAATATGGGCTTAATGTTTGTGTTCTCTTGAAATTCAAATGTTAAAATCCTAACCCCTGAAGTGATAGCATTCTGAGGTAGGACTTCTGGGATGTAATTAGGATTAGATTGGGAAATGAGGCTGACTGTCTCATGATAAGATTAATGCCTTTAGATAAAACAGATCGCTTTCTCTCTCCTCCATGTGTGAGGAAACCAACCAGGCTGGTGCTCTGGTCCAGACCTTCCCAGTGTCCAGAACTATGAAAATTAAAGATTATATAAGCCACCTTGTCTGTGGTATTTTTGTTATAGCAGCCTGAGCTAACTAGAATAGGCCTTTAAGAAAATTAAATGTTAGCATTTATAAAGCCTTTAGAAGAATACTTGGATGTTAGTGTTATGAGTAATTTTTTTTAAATAAAAAATAATTGTCCTGCATTTATCAGGGGTCTTTACATCTGCCAGAATTTTCTTTGGATAAATGCAAAATCAGTGTGACAATTTAGAGTACTTAAATTCGTCAAATTCATTTAAATAAAAATTTTATGTATATCAAAACATTGAACTTGAAAGTATTCGCATGAGATATTTTCTTCAATGATCAGGATATGTGAATGAGCAGGGTAATGTGAACTCACTCTAGGAAAGAAGGAAAGTTCTCTGTGTCTTTAAGACACACCAATGCACATGCAGAGGAGCAGGCAGTTGAATACTGTTTCCAAGGAAAGAGTCAGCAAGTTTAGTAAAGTGGGGCTGGTAGGATGCTTGGCATTGTAGACACAAAATAATTTACCACCAGTTTTCCTTTTTCAGTTTTTATACAGTGAATGTCATGATACATAAACTCACGTCCATGGAAAATATTTCCAGGGAGAAGAGTTGGTGGAAAAGTTGGGTAATGTCTTCTTTTGCTGTATTTGATATAGTACTGAATTATATTATACAATTTCCATTATACTAAAGAATTAAAGAATACATATGCTCTAGAATAAGTGAAAAATCAGGCCATGGTCAAATATTAATATTTATAATTGTATCAGACTGCCCTAGAGACTTTGAGATGTTTTAAAAATTTGTAATTTTTTTTTCTGTATTTCTAATATCTAATGTACTCTCTAAAGCAGCTCCTACAGATAAAGCTTCTCTACTATGCTGGGTCAAAAGACAAGAAAGCACATATCAATCTCTTAGTCTTAGATGGGCAAGGACAAGTAGACTAACCAAGGAGATTTCTATGGCTCCTGTACTGCAAGTGCATTCAGCCTCTATGTGATCAGAAATAGATGCTGATGTCCATTTCTAATTGCTGTCAGGCTCTCTAAGAAAGGTTGGGTCACCGTGACCCAGAAAAGTAAAATCCTGACAGTGAGGTGAGGTAGCTCAGTATTTCCACAAAAGTGTATCCTCTCATGTTTACATCAGATTTGGGGTTTGATTCTAACACCAAGTAGAGCACTCAGGGGTGTCTCAGCATATAGGAAGAAAAAAAGAACATGAGATAAAAAAAGAACATGGTATAATACAGATTTGAAGAACTTTAATAAATTTTTTTAAAGATTTATTCATTTATGCATACAACCTGGGGTCCAGGCCAGAGCCGTGGGGCGGTGAGAGGGTTCACCAAATACAGGGTAGGGAGCAGCACAGGTAGATAGATGGAAATATACTGCTGAGGGGAGTAGTAGGAGAGGCAGGAGAGGTCTGCCACGCCATGTGAGAATCGCCCCAGCCGGGTGTCAAACTCACATCCTCACTGCTGACAGCTCCACAGCGCAGCGCTTAACTGCTGCCACCAGGGAGGCCCTGAAGAACTTTAATAATTTTTAATAGTAGTGGGGAAATAATGTAAAGAAGCTGCCCTCCTGTGTCCACTCCAATCAAACAAGAGGCTGCGGTAACCCTCCCATATACATAATCCAAAGCGTCCTGTCTACCAGACTGTGAGGATGAATTTAAGCACTAGCAAACAGGAATTATTCTACTGTTTCATTGCTACTAAGAGAAATTTTCATCACACTTTAAATACTGTTTTATAATAGTTTTTTCTCTATGTTGTATAATTTAGCCATCATATTACAAATTGGGGCTTCTAGAATCTCAATCTTGATTTGGACTATGCAAACGTTACATATATTCTCATTTTCATTTGTTAAATTTGAGGTATAAAGATCTTCTTACCCCCAAATTATAGATGATTTATGAAAAAATTTTGTGCATACATGGTTTCATATTTTACAAATAAATCTGTCATTTTATATAAACAGCAGAATAGTCTCTTGATTCACCTGATGAGGACAAGGGTGAGCCGACCTGTTCTTCTCCTGTTCCATCAGCATGCAGTGATCCAGATTTTCACTGTGGTGCTTCATCAACCCCACAGAGACTAACACAGGAAGAACTCAATGACCTGGTTCCTGATTTGGACTTATCCAAGAACAAGGCAGAATTGCTAGGATCAAGACTCCAACAATGGAATCTTCTAGAAGAAGATGTCACAATTACTTTCTATCAAAAGCGCCACCAGCAGTTGGAGCCTTTCTTCAGAAAGGAAAGTACTCTGGTATTCTGTTCCAATATTGAGGGCCTCATGAATGCCTTAGAAATCACTCATGACCCACAAGAATGGAAACTATTTCTAGACTCTTCGAAAATGAGTCTTAAGGTTGTGCTTTTGCATAATGGAAACCGTCTTCCATCTATTCTATTCCTAAACAGCTGTACAAGAGACAAGCGAAGAAATCTAAGAAGTAGTATATGACTTGATTTTTTACAGGTATTAACCGTAGGCCTATTACTATTGGCATGCATTTCGTGAGGTAAACATCAATTTATTGCAGATTACAAAAAAGAACCTAGAGCCAAAATTAAATTTGACTGTCATATTCGTGTTGATCTCATACAAATTGATAGGAAATGACTAATTTTATTTCAGTAACATGACTTTTGTAAAAATTTGTCGACCAATGTTATTTGTATTCTTCTGTTCCATATTAGGTTTCAAGGTTTTCAATTATATGCTTTCAATATTGTTCCAACATGCCTTGTGTTAGGAAATTTCTAGGTTTATTTATTTTTTTTAATTTTTTTTTCATAATTTTAATTGCATTTATAGATAAAAAGCTGCCAAGTTTATGTGTGAACGTTTTTAAATTAATTCATTAATAACAAAACATCTTCATAGTGTTGTGAAATAATAGTAGAGAGATTTTATATCTTTGGTGAAATTCCCGGGGCATACATAGAAAGTTATTAGATTCATTACAATATTTCCAAACTCCCAGCACTTAGAAGTCCACAGGTTTCTGAGCAACTGAATCATATTACTATTTAAATTTTCTTTCTAGGGCCTCCCTAGTGGTGGAACAGTTTAAGTGCAGCACATGTGGAGCTGTAAGCAGCTCTGGTGCGAGTTCATGCCTGGCCAGGGAGATTCCAACATGGTGCAGCATATCTCTTCTTCCTCGACCGCTGCTCCCCTCAGCAGTGTATTTTCATCAATCTATCTGTCCCTCTCCCCACTCTGTCTCTGATGAATCCTCTCACTGCCCCATACCTCTGGCCTGCACCCCAGCTTGTATGCATAAATAAATAAATCTTTTAAAAAAAGATTAAAAAATTTCTATATGAGTCTATATTTAACAGTGATATGAATCTTTTTTATCAAGTTTGTTAACATACAATTCATGTGAACCACAGAATCTGAGCAGTAGAAGTAGCCACAGACG
This sequence comes from Scalopus aquaticus, assembly GCA_004024925.1. Lineage (NCBI taxonomy): Eukaryota > Metazoa > Chordata > Mammalia > Eulipotyphla > Talpidae > Scalopus > Scalopus aquaticus. The sequence goes on from PVIJ01000727.1 coordinate 231,896, forward strand.
TTATGAAATCTAATCTACTAAATATTTCCCAGCCTTCAAGATATATAGAAGACTTTAAAAACATTGTAGTCATCTTTTAGTATTCTTTTGACATATAGACATTATTATTCCATTGTTCAAACAACTTTGATTCAAAGTTGTGTTGCATCACATACTCCGTAGAGTAGATGGCCATGGCCCAACTAGGATGAGGGCCTTCATTTTATAGAAATTATAAAACTGATACCAGGACTTCTTGGTGCTGGCAAGACAATTCATATCCTCAACAATATATCAGTCACTGGTTCCTCTAAGGTTTGGCTTAGAGCCCACATGAAGTGTTTATCGGTGTCAAAAAAAGATTATTCAGAGTCTTGGAGACCAGACTAATGGTTCAGTAAATTTTCTCAACCAAATCTTGCAGCAAAAATCCTTATTATTTAAGTCATTAATAAGTTAATCCTTATTAATTTAAGGATTATTTAAATCTTCTTATTTAAGCAACAGGGGGACCATTACTTTTTATATCTGTCAAACCATGAACAAGGCAATCCCTATAGTCCCATAGTCAAGAAACAGTTTAGACACTAAAGATGGGACACAATTGCTAAGTAGCTGAGCCAATAATTAGGAGAAAAGTCTCATGCTTTTGGCTATAGTATCCAATTGGCTAAAACCCATTCTTAATGGGCTAGAGTATTCAAGCAGTTTTCTCTTACTCTTGCTATTGTCCATTCTTTCAGCATAGCTTTATCTTAATAATTGTTTAACTTACAATAGATTCATATAGGGCTAAAGTTAATTATGCTTTTAATGCTGTAAATAAAGTATGGTGAAGCTAATGTCAGCATCATCTACTCACTTCAACTGGTCCAACACCCGCTTGGGGTGTGGTAGTTATGTTGACTGAATGACAGATTTTTTAAAAAAAGGATATTCTTTAATGATGGAAACTGGCAAAATTTAATAACTTAGATGAAGTGCATGAAGGCTGCAAAGTACTAATGAAGAGCATATCAAAGGCTTATTCTACAAATTCAGATATTCATTCTGTGTATTCATCACTACAGGTGAACCACGGTGAGAAGAGCAGTTAGGAATCTTTGGCTATATGTCCAGTTTTTTTTTTTTGGGGGGGGGTTGTTTTTTGTTTTTGTTTTTGTTTTTTGACTATTTCTTCATATGCACTTCATGATCTAGCATGCTCTTTTTGACTGTTCATATGTATCCCAATTTGAAGGCTTTTGCCATCTGGCCAGCACAGTGAACTATCAATCTTTTAAACCAAATTCTGACAAAGTCTTCTCTTTAACTTTTTTTTTATACTTCTCCCCCTAAAGCCTGACATCCATATCAGCTAATACTTACAGGAAGTGCATAGAAGAGATAAAGCAATGACTCTAAAGACCTGGATATAGTGAAAATAAAGTTTCCTAAAAGATTTAAACTATAATATGAGTGTTTAAAGAATTGCTAAAGAAATATACACAGAATAAGGAGTCAGAATAACTTCTGGACTCTAGATGTTCCACACGAATAGAATTGTTGTAAGTAGTACAGAGTGGGAATAGTGAGGAAGGAATTTGTGTGAAAGGAATGTGATTCACTCTCTGCCAAATTATTCAATGAATGAGGATTGACCTAGAGATCTGAAAAGAAGAAAAAGGAGAGACAAAAAATATCTGAACATAATGTTGTAAATCTTAATGGAAGTGAAAATTTTATTTAAAAAAATATGTAATAATCATTATGGCGTTAACAATGAGAGAAAAAAAGATATAATCCTAACTCCTGATCATCAGGAAAATGAGTTCAAAACATAAAACTGCTGAGGGAATTGTATTCTCAAAGAAGAGTGAAATTTCAGCTTAGAGCAATGTGAAAAAACTGATATGTAATTTGTGACTTTGTTAAATTTAAAAGCAGCTTCTCTGATTTAAATGACTATTGAGCCAATGTACAGAGGACATATTTCCATCTACTTGGAATGGTTTTTGCCAAGCAATAGAGGTCCAATGTAAGACTTATCCTGCTGGGACTACATCAGTATATTATCCAGCAGGTTTTGCAGAAATGAACAAAACAAGAACATACAAATGAGGCTCAAAGAGTAATAGTTTCTTGCTCTGATACTCTTCTTACCAACAAATCATTTAATAATTTGAATAAAACTTCCTATTCTTAGAAAACAAATATGAATATTGAATTTTCCTATTAATACAGGGCAGCAAGGGGCACCAAAACCAGCAAAGGACACTGCCCAAATAGTTTATCGGTCACTGAGTTCTTCACTCACGTGCACAATCACAAGACTAGTCAGGTTCACAGAACAATAATGGGATTCATTTAACAAACCAGGGAAAACAAAGAGTTACTGAGGTCACAAATGGCCACTTACTTCACAGGAAGAAGTGTCCAGAGTTTTAAAGGCCTAAACACAAAGGCTCCCAAGATGGTGTCTTCCCATCACTGAGGGCCTGGAGCACATGTCAGCCAGACTCTAGGGCAGATTCCAGCTCACAAATATAGCAGAAGACACAGAGGAGATGCTCACCAGAGCTGCCACGATGCCCCAGCACAGCACCAGAAAATCGATACTCAAAACAGCAGCTGCAGCAGCCAAAATAACCAGACAAACGGCCACACTCATGCAGCTCAGAGAGCCGTCGGCCCCAGGTCTTCACCTTCCCTGCCAGGCTGTAACAGCAGCAAAACTGGGAACAGTTTCAGTCATTCAACTACTCGCAAAGTCTCTGGACTTTCTTCTCTGAGGATGGCTGATGGAAGCCTCTCCTCATCCTTCAGAGGCCTGCAACAGCCTTCTGGAAGATCAGCATGGTGGGGGCAGAAATCTCTGACCCCGGAATCGCTGAAGATCTGAAAACACTGAAATCCAGAACACTGAAACCTGGGGGCTGTTTCTGCAGTCCTTTGTATTTCTTATCAGTGTCTCCACCCCCACCTATGCTTTGTTCATATTTTGCCTGGGGCTATCAATCCTCACCAGCACTCCCTCCAGGGGCCACCACCTGTAGCAGTCTTTGGCTTCAGCCCCCTGTTACACTGCAAAGGTATTTTCTCTGTAAATTAGTAACTTATTATATACTGTTATTCTATATCAATTTTTGCTAACCTTGACATTAAATTGGAAACCCTAGAGAATCATTTCTGGAAAGCTAAAGAGATATTTTTTAGGCATGGCCAGGTATGAGCCAAATCTTGATTTACTTTTGTTACTGAAAATAATTTCATTAACACTAAATATCTCTATACACTGAGTAACTCTCAAAGAAGAAATATTTCCATTACCGTGAAAATAAATGATATTTTTCCTGTATGTCTTGCCTATCAGTCTATTTAATTTAAAAGTTAGAAATGATGACTGGTTCTCTTTGGGATCCACAGCATCTTTATTGTCTGGTACATGTTAGGTGAACATTTAATAGGTTTTGTTGTTGTTTTAAGGAATTGAACAATGCTATGGACTGAATGTTTGTGTTCCCTTAAAATTCAAATTAGGTTCCCTGAAACCTAATCCCCGACATGGTGGTGTTGGAGGTAGGGTCTTAAAAAAGGGACTAGGTAATGAGGGCAGAGCTCCTAGGAAAGGGATTAGTGACCTTTTTTTATTTAAAAAGAAAATGTCCCCAAAGAGATTCCTTGCCCAGGAAACAGGACTTTACCAGACACCAAATCTGCCAGTGTTTGTTTTTATACTTCCCTAGCCTTTAGTATAGTGAGAAATCAATTTATGTTGTTTATAAACTACCCAGCCTACGGTATTGCTAAAACAACATGAGAAGTCTAAAATGAACAGTTTATACCTCTAGCATTGAAGGTCCAAATCTGAGAAAAAAGAAGGGGATGATGAGTGGGGACAGGGGGAATTTGTAAGGGCAAAAAGAATCAGCGCCAACTAACCAACTAAAAGTCAAAACTATCCATAAGACTCATAAGACCCACTCAGGTTATGCTCAATCCCTAGTTAGTATAAAATGAAGGATCTTAGAGGGAAAAAAATCACTCCTACCTTCAGAAAAGACATTGTCTAGCTTGGAGGTAAGTGTAAGGTGTAAAAATTGAACCACATAAAAATATCAAGGAACAATCAAGCACTAATCCATGAAATAAAAGCAATGACAAGATGAACTAAAAGAAGGAATAAAGATAGGTGTGGATTAGAGACGCACATATGGTCAAAAGGATCCAAGTCCCTACCTAACCAAATAGTCTGAACACAGAAAGGAGTATGCCATGTCAAAAGAACAGCTCTATCTTACTTTTCAAGCTCATCTTTTGCCATCATTCAACTCATTTCTCCTGAAGTTCTCAGAGAAATAGTAAACAATGGAATTGTTATTCTAAGATGAATAGAATCTTATTTTGATGAAATTATTTCCAGGTTTTTAATGATCACTAAATTATCATCAAGAAACGTTCCTATCCCCACCCCTCTATTGAGAGTATCATGTAGACACAGCCCCGAAAAAGCTGAACTAGTCTTATTATATAAATGGCAATTTGTCAGCAATTGATTAAATTAGAATTGTGCACTCTTCTCTTAAGACATAAATTTTAGTCATTGCTTTATTGTAAATTTCTTTATATTTCCCTCTATAATATCGCTGAGTTTAATTTATCCAATATGTTCAAAAGTTTATATTAAAGACAAATAAATTGATGCTGGACATGTCTCATTAAACATACTTGGAGAATAATTTTTAATTGGTAAGAACCATTTTTCAAACTAGCAATTGGTTTCCAGAAGTAATGTTTTTAACTCAAATTCAATTAATCTTATAAAATGTGAGTCAGTCATGTCCATCCAATCCCAACAGCTTCTATCCAGGAGCATGTGGACCTAGTGACAGGTATATAAAAAGTAGTGAATACACCTTCACTTTCCTTTTGCCCATTCCGCTTTATGAAGTCCAATTAACCAAAGAAAATTTTGATCTTCTAGAGAAAATATCAGTGACTACTAAATTAAAGATTATAGCTTCTGAAAAATTAGGTTGGGAGATAAATCAGAATTTATTTGTGCCTTAAAACAGAGTTAGTGTCCTTCTCACCAGTATTTTAAATCATAACTGAATAAAAACATTATAGAATTGTAACCAAAAAATCCCCAAACATAGAATAAATCATAATTTTTAGGCACTTTTTAAATGACACTTCTTGATTTTTCTTGTATAGTAAGTACCATGTCTTTTACTCAGTCAGATATTCCCTGGAATACTGCAAGATCTCCTAAGTGCCAATTATTGTTTCCAGTATTTTGAGGTCAAAAACACTCGAAAAAGAAAAAAGATATAAGTAGAATTATAGAAACTTTCTGTACAAAAGATTATTCTTGGTAAAACTTGACTGACATATGTATTTTACAATAAAAAACAGTATTTTATGCTACTCCCTGAGTACTCTCCCTCCATAAAGATCTAAAGGATACTATAACTGTAAAAAAATAGCAAGAGCTTTTATGATATGAAAATGCAGAGAACTTTCTTTTTTGATGGGACAAACTAGTTAACAAAGCAAACACAAATAAAGTTTCTTGTTCGTGGTTCTACAATTTTAGTATGCTGAAAAATGGATGCGAATCCCGGGACCAGGCAGCACGCTTTTGTTTCTCCTGCCCCGCTTGCCCCGGTCCTGCTGAAAACAAATATGACTTGAGAAAATGCCTGACAACAGTGATCTTATTGTGATAATCTTAGTGCAGATAGATGACTGAGAAGCACAACATGTTCCACAGATGTGGAAACTGTGTAATTCTGAACTTCCTCCAGGAAAGAATGAACTTTGATAGGCTGGAACTAAAGCTTCTCTAAAGGTGTAAAATGACCATGAATTTCCTATTAGTATGGACAACTATTTCAGATATTCACAGCCAATTTAAGGATGGTGGCAAGCAGCTGTTAGTAATGTTGCTTCCTTAGAGAATATGTACCTTCTAATAAGAGTACAAGCCTCACTCCTTTTTTAAGTAGTTGTAACTTTGTTGTTGCTCCAACATCCAAACTCACTAGGTTTCTTGATTTGCTATGATTTGAAAATTTATGTGGACCTTTTATGGAGGACATGTAGAAATATAAGTTTTAACGTTGCTTCAAAATGCATTTTTTATTTTAGCAATTTCTAGAAATATAGCACAAATTTATATTATTTACAAATATTGAGAAGTCTTCCAATTTTGCCAAAATTTACAGGTCGTAAATTTGATTATATAGAAAACTGTAAGAAGCAAATCACATAAATTAGGGTACTTGTCCAATTTCATCTTAATTATTATCACAGTATGTCATGATATATTAATGATACAGAATTTTAGCTTAAAGCGAAAATTAGTACAAAAGTGGAAACAAGAAGCCTTTTAAGCACCCTGTTTTTGACTGCACTGATAACATCTTGGAAAGTTACATGGTAACTTTATTTTTCTACCTAAGGGTACTTATATAAAAACACACTAAGTTCTAGTATTAATTCAGGTCTGTGAAGTTGACTTCCACCTAGGCAACTTCAGTATCATAGATAACAAAAGTGTAGTATATAATATTCTACAAATATCATTCAGTAAGTATCAATAGAAGAAGAGGTACAATATTGGGACAGGAGTGGTGAAATTGGGTGCTCTTATATTTCTATTGTGAATGTCTGGAAATATTAGTTGCACAATACCAGTAATTTTTCCCCCTAAAAGGCATTAATCTTTCAAAGTAGAAATGAATTGCCTTGGTTTCTGGGGACAATTTGTACCCAGGTTGCTATATATTGGACAAGTACAGGTAGACTATAATAAATGACTGAATCAACTTGTGTGCCCTGCAAGTCATTTCATAATCAGCCCTTCAATTAATCACCCTTTACATCCAATTGAGGAAAACTTAGGAGAATTGAGGTACTGCTTGTACTTTAGATAGCCTTTTCCTTGGGAGCCTTTTTAATGAATTGTTTGGGGAACTAAAATGATGAAGTTCATAAATGTTACTGTATTTGTTTGCATGAAGTTATTTCACCATCACAGTAAAGGAATATTGTTATTTTTCTAAAATACACCTAATCACATGATGTAACAAAATATAAAGTGCAAGTTTAGATTCCCTGACAGTGCCTTATGCTTGTGGCAAGATTTCAGACCTCAAAGGCCTGGCTTCAGGCCAGGCTGAGCATTTGCTCATGATGCTACCTATGGTTAATTTGGGGAGTTTTATTGGGAAGCTATTATTTGAAATCCTCCCCCCCCCACTGCATACCAATTCTATTAAAAATCTTTCACAGTAATAGTCTGCATTCTTTGTCTTTGTGTATGGATGACCGACTCCCCCTATTTAGAGTGTTTACCCTTAACAGTTTGGAGTTCCTGGGACCTCTTGGTCATATACTAACAGTAAATTAAGTTGCTTATTTGCTTACTTTAAGGAAGATTATGCTATTTACAGCCATACACATTTCCCTTTATCTCAGGTTACCGTTACTTTCATAATTTTCGTTACTATTTTATAATTGATTAATTATGGAAAACTCAAAATTAAAATTCTCATAAGAGTCAGGTTACAATAGAAAGTGTTCAGGCAGTATTCAAGGCAAAAGGGGATGTTTAATTAAAATTAAGTCTCTGCCACCAACCTCTCTCTCCCCAAGACTTTTGTGATTCTGCAAGACTCCTTTCCTCCAAGACTTTTGTGATTCTGCAAGTCTCCTCTCTTCCAAGGAATGCATGTCTCTCTCTTGAAATCTCAGAGAAAACCAATCTGACAAAGCATTGTAGACGTGCTACTACTCCATTTGATACAGTCCAGTCCAGATATGAGAACTCTTTGATTTTCTAAATTACCAGATATGACCACTGTAACAAGTTATAAATGATAAAACACAAGTGAAAATAATATTTTTTGAGATATTGATCTTCACTAGTCAACTGGGCTCTCGTTCCCTGTTGTAATTCATACCTTGTTTTATTACGTAAAGTTCAAGATTTACAAAATTGAAAATGGACACAGTTTTAGAAACTTGAAGCAACTTGCTGACAAAGAGATGTAGCAGGAATGCTGTTCTATTTTCACTGTAAGAAGGGTTTCTGAAAAGTGAATTTAACAAAAAGAAAAATACAGAAAACAAATTCTGTATCTTTTCATTAAAAAATGTTATTATCTTGATAAATTATGTCTTCCACTGGAGCTCAGTGGATAGTATCATAGGAGAGGAAAGGCTAATAATAGCATGAGCAGTTTCAAAATTTATATTTTGAGGAGAGCATGCATTTAGATCAAATCACAGTTTGCCATGTAAACTACCTCCCAACAAATGAGGCAGTTGAGATGACCAAATTTATTTGTTGAAATCAAGTTGTTTTTAGAAAATGGACTGTTTTAGTAGTTTTGTTTTCATCCCAAAATAAACTCTTCCAAAAAAAAAAGTCATGGCATTTATTCTACTCACAAAATAGACTTCTTTTGGAATGTGGAAACATATGAGAAGATAACAATGATAAAGACAGGTCAATGGAATCCAAAACTCTTTGTCTCAGTCAGCCTTATTTTTAATAAGCCTGGGTAAATTATTCTCATTTTCCAGGAGTTCCTAACAAACTTAATCTCATTTCGTTATCAGCTAAAATGACCACCTAAGCACATATGGCCCAGTACCAGCTTCAGTTAGTCTCATGAAGAAATGGCAAATGTCATAAAAAAGCTTAATTGATTCTTATTTTGATAGTCATTGGTTAAATCTAAATTTTAAAATCAATCACGCCAAAAGTAAGGAAAACAAAATTCCACAAGGTTATAGCTATAGCAAACTAGTAAAATACCTTGACCAATAAATATAAGTAAAAAGCAGACAAAAATAAAAACAATATCTACAAAAATATGGTTGTTTGAAAGACTTATCTGGCATGTAAACCAACCAGTAACAGATATTGATCCATTTAGGATAAACCACAACATGACAAGGAAACCCATCCTTTGAGTCAGACAGAAAACAGATCAAATTCTGGATTCTAAGACTGCTTTAGAATCCCCATAAATAAATAATTGATACATTCTTCATAAGTCTACCCAAATAATTAAATAGTCTGAGGATTATAAAGAGCTTAACATAATAGAAATGCCTAGAGAATTTTGTCAAATTTGTAACAAGTGTTTTAGGTTCAATTTTGTTCTTCTCCTCCAAAATTCATACATTGAAGTTCTCATTTTCAATACCTTAGACTGTAGCTCTATTTGGAGATAGGACTTTAAAGAGATGATTAAGTTAAAATGAGACTTTTAGGGTGGAAGAAATCTGACATGCGTCCTTTAGCAAGAGTAAATTTGACACTCAAAACAGACACTCGGGTGCCTCCACAGAGAAGAGGACACGTGAGAAAACAGCAAGATGGCAACCTTTAGCAAGTAAAAGAAACAGGCCTCAGGAGCACCCAGACCTGCTGATACTTCGGTACTAGACTACCAGACTGAAAAGTTGTAAGGAAATAAGTTCTGTTGTCTGTGATGTTTTGCTGTGGCAGCCCTGACAAACTGGTACAACATCATACACAGAAATAGCAAGTTATCTCAATGCAGACATTTGTATATCGCTGTTATGTACGCCAGTGTTACTAGAAAACATTCCAAAAAATCCTTAAGTATAATTGCATCTAATCCTCAGAATAGCAATAATGAATTGTTATTCTAATGTCCATTTTTTCAAAGAGGAAACTGAGTCACAAAAGCTTACAATAACCTAACTAAAGCCCAAAACCAGAGTCCAATTCATAGTCATTCAAAGAAACTATAAAATTAAACTATATGAATATACATACATATGTGTGTGTATATATGTACATATATGTGTGTAGACACACACGCACACACACACACACAACCTGAGTTTTATGGGCATGTAGTATGAATTGTACATGAATGAAAAAAGAGCATGAAGTTCCACAGTCTTTAAGAAGGAAAAGTCACATAGAATTTAAAAGCTGATTTAGACATACACGGGTGCACACTATCAGCTCTTTTTACAAGAACTCTTCAATGCTCATTTCTGTGAGTAATGTAGATGACACATGCAATATTTAGAGCACTTAGAATTGTTTTTAGTGTATCCTAGACTATAATTTTACAGCCCCTCAGCCACAGCAGTTCCAAGTATTTTCTTTGTAATTTCATGAGCACAAACACAAAGTAGGTATAGCTCAGAAAGAAAGAAATGCTGACTACCTTGTCTAACCAGGGTCAAAATGTTCAGATTTTCAGTTTGAAAAACTGTATTTTATTCTGCTGCAATAACCTGGTGGGAGGATTTAATAGCTCAACTATCTCAGTTATAGATTAACGGAAGCTTGTTTTGATCATTTGACTTATTGTTAATCAATTATCGATATGGAAAGGATCTAAGAGATATGAAATAAGAAATTAATCCAAATGTAAAGCATCAATTATTCATGTCAACTTATTTAATAAGTTAATGATGGTATTTCAGTTATAAAATATACATGTTAATATTGTTGTTTTTATTTATTTTTGTTCATTGGGAAATTTCTAATATTAATGCTAATACTAATTTTTTAAAAATCTAAAAATTTGATGAAGATTACATACACACACACACACACAATGTCTCAGTTATTAAAAATATATATGCTAGCAGGTAGTCTCTCAAAATTGGTCTCTGGTAGTACACCTCTTAACTAGAATCCTATATTCTCCATCTATTTATTCTTTTTGCAAGTTACTAAATCTTTCTAAGTTTTGAATTGTTTAATCCGTAAAATAGGAATTTACCCAAGATCATTGTGAAGATTTAGGACAATGACATATCTAAAAGGTGGTATACTCCTGGTACAAAGTTTGTACTTGCTATCATTTATGACTGAGTTTTAAATATCAATATAATTTTATTAAATGAAAGATGTGTGTCCTCTTAAGTATATGTTTTTGTAAAAAAAAAATCAGTATATGATGGACCCATAAAGAAAGCTAAACATGTTCTCGGTGGTTCAAGAAGATGCTGTTTTAGATAGATGTTTCCAGAGAAGATTCCATGAATGAATTATGTAATTTCCAGTTACTAACACATATTCATATGTTTCTTAACATTTTTGTATTAAAATAAACTATATGAGAAATTTTAGAACATGGATACACTTTCAGTAATGCTAGAATTAATATATATTTTAAATTAAAATGGATTTTTTTCAATGTACATAACTTTTATGATTCAAAAGTCACAGATTAAAAAGTATGTGAAATAATTTTTGGAAAAACATTTCTATTGGTTGCTGTACAGACAATATTCTTCAGCATGTGGTCCTAAATTAAATGCAAAATAACATCAGGAACTCTGCTTCAAGAAATAATTAGGCCTTCTGCAGAGTCATTCAACAAAATTATATTATTGTGTTCAACTGAGAGGAGCAGTGTAGAATTGTGTTTGTAAAATATAATTGCAGGGACAGCTGGACCGAAAAAGGAAGAATCTTAATAATATATGTTGCTGAGGTGGTTGGTTGTTTACTCCCCATTATGAGAGTAGTTGATAAGAAGTAAAGCCATTGTTGCATAGGAAAGAAAAATTAATTCAGGAAAATAATGATGTAGCTTCTCAAGCAGGTTAACAGAATTTTAAAGTGAAGTGTATTGTTAGCAATGTAACAATATGCCTGGAGGATTTGTGCTTCTTACTCATCCTCCTGAAGTTTCAAATCTCTGTGCCCTTTCTCAGCTGGTTTTTCTTTTATTTTCTAAACTTCCCTCTTGTAATATAAACATGGGAAAGAGAAATAGTAGAAGAACAAAGAATAAGCATACAAAACAGCTCTACTCCCTTGTTCAAAGCTTTAATAGGGAAATGGTAGCACACTGAGATTCTATGAATAGATTGATAATAGTGTGTTCATTTAAACCAAATGGGGAGTCACTGTATTTTTGCCATTTTAAAGTCAATTTCACTTTTACTTAAAGGCCTCCTGAATTTTTTCCATGCTTTGTCAAATAGGACAATTAATTTGGTCAACACAGCCTTTTAATGTCATTGTAAACTCACAAGTACTAAAATGTCTTGACACCTCATGACCATGAATTATACATATAATCACATGAAATATGGGGATTAGTATTTCATAAACAATTTACTATCATGTAACACATATTCAAAAAATTTTAGTTCATTATTAACTCCAGCAAGAATTATAGATTTTATCTGGATACTTAAAAATAAGTTAATTTTAAAATGGCTTAATTAAAAAACATAAAAGAATACCAAGTAAATATTTATAGTAATAATCCCTAAAAACAAAAACATTAATAAATGTATATACCAGTCATTGATTAGAAACTAAACATTTTTCTCTTTAGACAATGTCAGAATACCTTTCTCTGTTAAAGTATAGGAATGACATGTTTCTTTGAAAAAACAAACCTTATAATTATTTTTTACTGAGGTACATTGGTTTATAACACTGTATATGATTTAGGGATATAAGTTCCCATATCTCCAGATGTTTTTCACTTGACTAGCATAATCTCTGACACACAGTAGGCAGTTGAATAATATTTGCTGATGGAAAAATGATTAATGGTCAAATGTGCTTAAATGTACTTGCTTAGCATTTTTTGAAACTATTAGAGTCACAAATATACTTATTGAAAACAGCAAAAATACCCATGGATTTTGATAGGTATATTGATCCCCAGTGTGCTGAAAGTTGGATGTTTGTTTGTTTTGTTTGGTTTTTAATACAAACACCATAAAAGTCTTTGGTTAAATTTTAGAGAACTTAACTTTGTACTTCTAATTGTTCTTTTTGTGGAAATGTTAATTTATGTTGAGGTTTCCATTTTTTTAAAATACCATTACTGTTAGGCATAATGCCTTTTTCAGCAGTTCTTAAAACAATTCTGCTTATTAAATATCATTTAATAATTATATTAGACATAAACTTCATAAAAACCCTATAATGTAGGTATTATAACTGTCATTCATATTAAGCTAAAGCTAAAATGAGAGACGTTAAAATATCTCTTCAGTTTATTCTGCAAGTAATAAGAGCAGACTTGACAGATTCTAAGTTGTTGCTACTATATTATGGTTTTGGCAAAGTTAGTTTTGTTGGCATTGTACTGTTGGCAATGTACATATACCACATATATGTAATCTATTCCTAAATCCTATATAAACGATTTTGAATCTGAGCAAATTAATCCCTTGAAGTCTAGAATCAAAACAATTTGACTGGAATTGTTATCTTTCTGAAGCATTTTATCCAAAGAATATGATTTATTTTTACTGTTTTTAAATATACTAGTATTTAATTTTACATTTCAACATTCTTAAGGGTGTCTGCCCAGAGACTCTAAAGTCTACAGAATAAACAAACAAAAAAAAAAACCTGTTTGTTTTTAAGCACTAGATTTGTTTTTCATATGGTAAATAATTTGTTTTGTTTTCCTTCTTCCCAAAATACTTGCATAGCTGTGTCTTGATAAGGCTTATTTCTTTATGTTATTCTCATGTTTTTCAGGCAAAGACAAGTTTCTGAATTGGAGAACAAATCTGAAACCATTTTTGCCCAGAAATAAGTAGAAAACCCATGTATTTAAATTATGAGAAAAAAGGGCTCATTTTATTTCTTCAATAGGTACAATTCAGATATGACTAGTGATGGAACAGACTCTTTGAGAGCCATAATTGTATTCTTATTATGCCATTTGGCTGCTCTTAGCTGCTTGTCTATCTGTAAGCCACATCATGGCCATAGAACAGACTGTCTTTTGTCAAAGCAGCAGCACTACAGCATAGTTCTCCATAAAAAGAGAGGCAAGATGCTGTTATGTTTATGCTCTTACATTTCATTATTTTTGTAATTTGCTTCTATTTTTCAGAGATGAACATTCATTAGGGCGATTTTATATTCAAAGCCATATAAATAACTATAAAACTTAGTTATTTTTTATTGTTATGGAAACATAATGACTAACCTAGGGGGCGAAAAGAAAACCCAATTCCATTATACTCTTATACTTTTCGTACCCATATCTATATTTTTGTAGTTGACTATTGAGGGGAACAAATAGTTGACTACTCTGATCAATCAATGCAAATCCATAAACTAATTGTCTGTATAGATAATCAGTCCCCATCAGTCCATGTGTGTATTTATTGGGAAAATTAGAGAATTAAGGGATGAACTAAGCCCTTCTAGTTGTATGCAAAGAAAGTCAAATACAGGAATCAGTGAAGTCACAGTGAGAGACTATGGATGTCCATTTGAACACTATGGGTCCCAAGAGAGAAAGAAAATCTGGTGCTTTTTAAAATGATTGATGTTTGTTAATGGTATAATTTGAGGATATTGGTGTTGGAGCCAGACCTAGATGTCTGTGCTTCGCCATGAAATATTATGTGACTTGTAATCATTTATTTAATCAATTAGATACCAATTCCTCATGGAGACAATCACAGCATCCCTTGACTCATCACTTTGTTGTAACTATTAAAATATATATGATGTTGTACCAAACAATACACACTGTAAATGATAAAGAGACTTACTAGTAGTATTTTTATTTCATTAAAATAAAAATGAAAATTGTCTGGATTTTATTTAGATGGACTCCTACTCCCTGCCACTCTCACCCCAACTACCACCGTAAACTGTTGCTTTTCAAACCTTTGGAATTTTCCATAGGGCCCCCAAGAATATTGAATGGAAAGTTTCCTTGATGATCTTGCAGATCATAGCCATAGACATGAACTTTCCTCATTAGATCAAATGCCTATACTGAAATTATCATTGCATATTATCTTTTAGTCTCCTATAGCCAAACCCTCATCAAGAGTCTTTTGTGTATGCATGCATGTCTGTGTGTATATGTGCACATATTTGTTTGTGAGCATATTTGTCTATATTTTGTCTTTATAACAAGTTTTTATTATCTTCTTGACAAATGTGCCAACCTTCAACTCCCAAATAATACACTGCATGTTGCATGTAAGAACTATTCTAAGCCTACAGTCTATATTTTAGAGGAAATCCCTACACACACACACACACACACACACACACACACACACACACACACACACACAACCTATTTCCTATAGGATAGCAAGGGAAGAAGAAATTACATAGGAAAAACAGCTAGCTTGTCCCAAAGGACCAGTCTTAAAAAGATATACATTGTATGTTACCATGTAGAAACAATGATATTCTTTGTAAGTGGGATCAAACAGAAATAAGAGGAAGCAAATCTGATAGTTAAAATATATTGACCAATTAGACAAAATGGAATAGCAGTGCCCAGCCAACACATGCATCTACTCTTACAATGTAAAATGCTCTGAGGAATTTGAGGATTATATAGTAAAGAGTAGGGGAAATTCATCCACTTTGAATTGTAGTTGATATTTCAGCTGCTGACACACCATAAACCTCTTTCACTCTAGAGTAATAACAATCTCCAAAATAATCTAAATCTCATTAAGCAAATGTTGCAATATTCAAGTAAGAAATAAAATGTTATTTTCAAGAATGAAAAACTTTGTTTCCCAGTAACTAAGAGTTATATGTCCTTCCTTGCAAAAGTAGTCATTCTTAAAAAATATTAGCAAAACAGATGGCAAGAAATTAACTTATGATCACTATGTAGATAGGTAATATTTTTTTCTATTAAGAAATTGAGGAATGACAATGCTTAAGTAATACTGGGTTTTAGTGATTGTGATATGTGTTTTTATCATCAACTGTCTAATTATGTTGACATGGTACAATCGGTGGCCCAGATACCCAGAATTAGCATAGCAGAACTTTGAAAAATGAAACTGTCTTTGTCTAAAAGTTATAGAAAAAGAATTATTTTTGTAAGCTTATTTTATTACTAGTCTATTATTCTGTTTCAGATATACTTATTTACCTTCCTGTTGGAGAGTTATAACTAAAAATAGTGATCCTTTCCTCAAATCGATACATCCATCACATTTACCCTAAGGGATTTTTCATGTATAAAGTCTAGATTTAAAACTTAACACAATGTAATGAAAAAAAGTAATAAATTAGAATTGAATCCACACTCTAAAACTGTACATAGTTATAATTCTCTGATGCTAATAGCAATGAACTACAACTTATATATGTCATATGCTAAAAATCTTGTTGCAATATTTTCTTCTAAAAACTTGGCAAATAATGATTTTTACTATGAAACCAATAAAAGGACTTGGATCGATCCCCACCACATTATTTTTTTCAACATACCTTCAAGTTTATCTACATTACCACGTGTTATTTGGAAATGAGAAACATAGTCAAATTCAGTGGCACATAGCCAGTGCAATTAAGAGACTTTGCTTTTGCCTTTGAACTAGTTAATATCAGGATCTGTATCAGGGTCTGGGGAGAAGCAGTTGTCTTAAGGTTAGCAATGTGAAAAGTATTTTTTCAGGTTACAATTAACATATATAGTTATTCTTCAGCAACCACTTTGTACTAGGCAAAAGGATGTTAATGACTTAGACCACTTGGAAAATAAAATTCACAGAGCCTTGGGAGAAAAGAAAAGATTACCCAGCAATTTTTCCATATTTAGAAATATTAATTTCTTTTTGCCCTCAAGCCTCAGGAAATTTATTTCTGCTGCACTGTTATAAATGTATGCAATGTTAAACTAAAATACAGGACTTAATTAGCATAAGCAAGAAAACGGAGATATGGTGATAATGATGATGAACATACACAGTACTTACTATGTACCAAAAATTGTTCTAAGACACATGTATAAATATACATGTAAACATAGACATAAGGCATATGTATCATATACATACATATTATATCTATTTATCTATCTATCTATGTATCTGTCTATCTATCTAGATTGAGACAAAGAGACACAGAAACCAAGAAAGAGATAGAGACAAAGCCACAGAACCACAGAGACAGAGAGAACCAATCCAGCATAAGGTAACTACTATTATTTCACAAGTAAGAAACAGGCACTAAGAATCTAATGAGATTTTCCAAGATCAAACACCAAATAAGCTATGCAGGCAAGATTCAAAATCAAAGGCCAGGAAACACTTGGAGTCTACATGCTGAACCTCTGGACAAAGTGACTTTCAAAGTTTATTAAAGGGAAAAAAATGTCAAGTTATAGTCTTAAATGTACCTTCAAGCAAATAACTTATGTTCAAATTGATATTTATTGTGCCTCATTCCAAAGTGGTTCATACTCTCGACAGACTTAAAAGACTAGTACTTAGCGTGAATCCTCACCAACATATCACTTATAGGATGTCTGATTTGGGATTAATCACTTATCATTTTTGAGCCTCAACTTCCTCATCTCTAAATAATAAGGAGTAATCATTTCTTTTTATTATTGTGTCAAAGATAATCCTGTTTGTGAAGTTCTTAGCAAAGAGTCCGAAAAAATAGAAAAGGCATAATAAATGGCATTAGTATTGATATCATGATTGCCATCACCATCCTTATCATCCTATGGTATCAATGTTGAATTTTTTGAGCAAGCTAATGATTTCTAATAAACATTCCCAAAATACATAGGAAATCCCATGATAATGAATAAATGGTATGCCATCTCACAACATTTTAAATATCAACTTTATTATATGAAAACTTATTTTTGTTTTAGAGAATGTTAGCTCTGTATATTAAATTGAAAAAAAAAAAAAAAAGAAAATCACTTAAAGCACTTTGACCTGGTTTCTGAACAGTGGAATTTCATGGTCCATTAGCAAAGAGAACCTAGGAATCACTAATAAGTGATTTGCTGGGATATATAATTTGCATTAACATATTTCTTTTCAAAGTATATGCGCAACCCTATATTCCCTCACTCTGCTCAATGTTCTGTTCATGTTGGTATATAATTGACTTCAATTTAATCTCTGATAAATTGTTGTGGTGCAGCTCAATCTTGATCTGATATTTTGGATCCGTCTTTGTCTATAATAAGAGAACTATTAGCTTCTCTAATCTCTAATAGTGTCCAAATATGAGAACTGAATCCATACTGACATCTAGCACAGAAATACCTTGTCTTTGAACTATCATTGAGGAGTAAAGATCAGTTTTGAGAGATTTACAAATCTTCATTTAGACAGTCTCCACAATCTTTAACATTGCTAAAAAAAAAGGATGTTTTGTATATAAAACATATTCACTACATTCTGGTGATCCTATTTTAAACAAGTATTGGTAAGATTTTATTGTGGATATTGTAGCAAAGGCTTGTTTTCTTTCATAAGAGAATAAGAGTTTCTCCACAAATTCCTTACAATTTCTCTTTTCCTTTCTTTTCATTTTTAAATTAGTATTAACAAAACCTGACCTTTTTATGCAGATCTAAGAGCCATAAAATTCATTAGGTCCACCAAACACTAATATAGTACTACTAGTAATATTAACTATCATTTAACATTCATTATACAATTTAATTTTGGAAGGAATCCGGTGTGAGATTTTTTTCTATTAAAAAGAGAGGAAACTAATGGGCGTCACCGCTGCGCAGCTGTCGGCATCTGTGGCATGAGTTCGATGCCTGGCTGGGGAGATTCCCACATGGTGTAGCAGACCTCTCCTGCCTTGCCCGCTGCTCCCCTCAGCAGTGTATTTCCATCTATCTGCCTGTTCTGCTCCCCACTCTGTCTCTGGTGAACCCTTTCATTGCCCCACATGTCTGGCCTACACCCCAGCTTGTATGCAAAAATAAATGTTTAAATAAAAAGAGGAAACTAAGACAAAGAGATACATAACACAAAAGACAGAGTTTGCACTCAATAAGCTTTGAGATCTTCTGTAGTAATAGACAACTATGAACAAAAACAGCTTAACACAAGTAATGGTCTAAGCAAAACTTAAAAAGAGTCTATATGTGCAAAATACTTTAAAACACAGAAAGAAGAGCATGTGATACTGATTGGAGAAAGCTGGAAGGAGTTGACTTTGATACAACTTGATAGACTAAGTGAACATCAGAAGTGGAGGAAAGATTATTAGAGATAGAGACTATTTAAGCCAAGGTATAAATGTGTGAAAGTGTAAGACATAATTGGAAAGGAGTGGATTATCATAGATAGCTGTTGTACAGAATATCTAAGGATTTAGTGCACCTAAGAATCACTCAGTAGTGAATGCTGGGTGGATCCAAGAATTTTTATTTCTAATAAGTGACCAAATGATCAGTTCTGATTCAAATGTGTATATTTTGAGAACTATCAATTTAGGGGAATACAAGTTAATTTTATTTCTGAATTAAAGTTAATTGTAGTATGTAAACATTTTTATTGTTATGATTAGTAAAGTAAGATGTTCAATGTTAGCCTACGATGTTAAAATCCTATGGGTGAAAGGGTAATTGATTATCATCCTGAAGGTCTATTGAAAAAGGATTTATTACAATGGAGTCTGCAGTTCATTTGACTGTATAATGGTATCCATGCTTAAGGCCCCAAAAATGAAAGCACTGTTGATATTGGCTTACGACGGAACATCTCTCAGAAGCGATAATTGAAGCAACAATTGGTGCCCTAGTTGTAGTAACACATAAATAATACATCCCAAATGGAGACTAGACCAACAAGACATAGGCTAAAGGAGATGTTATGTAAGAAGAAACTAAAGAAATGTCTTTGAAGTGTGTGTATTTGAGAAGCTGTACATTTGATTGTAAACTGCCATGTGGTCTAAGGGTGTCCAGCTGATGTGGACATGGGGAGCTAAAGTCCACCTCTACTCTTGCAGATAACTGATGCTGAGGCAGAGCTGTGATTTTATTAATACAAAATAATCACTTGTCCAGATGGTGCATTTTTTTTTCTAATTCATCTTACCACTTTAAAAGTATATTTTTTCATTCAAACCCAGTCAGTCAAAGAACATGGGCCAATTTATTGGTTCCTGAAATATGGAGAGAAAGCAACTACAGTCATCATGCTGGTACTCTAGTATAGGTTACCTGACCTATAGTAAGTGGTCTAACTCTTTTGGGCGATAGTTACCAAAGACATAAATTGAAGAAGTTGGAATAAGCAATCTCAAATACTATTTCACTCTAAAATCTCATAACTGTATGTTTAAAATTAAGGAAGACATAATGTGAGTTAAAAAAAAAATCATGGGTGTTGATATTGGGCAGATCTGAGTGGATTCCACATTCAGAACACTTCCTTGCTGAGTGGTCTTGGATGCACCATTTAATCTCCCTGCGCTTCAGCTGACTTATCTTCAAAATAGGGACAATAATTTTATTTCATAAGAGCAAATTAAATTAAACAACAATGAGATCCAACATGAATATTTTCGTAAAGTCATTGAGGCCAAAATTTCTCCCATTATTTTTCTGCCCTTGGTAAGATAAAGGACCACATAGAATGAAAATTCCTATCTAATTCTATATCAAATATCTCTTCTAACCCTACATGGTTTAAATCCATAGTTAAATTTATTTTAAAAGATAGGAAAGAAGAAAGGAAGGGATGTAGGAAACAAAAGAGTTGTCTTTTAGTTCCAGAAGAGAAATCTTTCTTTATTACAAAATAGTTAAATCACAGCAGTACAAGAATATGTGAACATATGGAAAGTTACATACTATAAAAATTAAAATGTCAACAGCTATAAATGAAAAGTATGGTCATAAAAAGAACAAACATAAGAAGTACAAGAAATATTTAACAGGTATCTGTATTGTAACACAGACACTTTAAAAAGAAAAGATCAATCACTATGAGGTCAAATTCTTGAGTGTCATTAAAGGATGAGAAGTGCTACACTATTTTCTTTTTTTTTAAATATAATATTTATTTTTGTTATTCGTATCTTTTACATTATTATGTATTCCCCATAAGTTCCCCACCACCTGCTCACCTGTGGGGCCATCACCATAGTCCTCCGTGCTCCCCTCCTCCCCCCTCTTGAGCCCTCCCCCTCCCCTCCTTCCCTGCTGAATGTTGCTTTCTTATTTGGCTCCCCTATATTCCTGTTATAAGTGAAACCATTCGATATTTTTCTCTTTCTTTCTGGCTTATTTCACTGATCATGATCCCCTCTAGGTCCATCCATGTTGCTGCGAA
>PVIJ01000728.1:0-152116 GCA_004024925.1 Scalopus aquaticus
AAAATAGATGATTGGATCAAGAAGATGTGGTACATATACACAATGGAATACTATTCATCATGGAAAGAAGATAAACACATGCAATTTGCAGCGACATGGATGGAATTAGAGGGAATCATACTCAGTGAAATAAGCCAGAAAGAAAAAGAAAAATATCGAATGGTTTCACTTATAACAGGACTATAGGGAGGCCGGGTGGTAGAGAGACACTGGTGGAGGGTGTGGGGGGGAGGATAAGGGCACAAAATGGAAGAGAGGAGAATACAGGGGACCATGGAGATGGATCACGGGTGAATTGGTGGTGGGTTGCCCAAAGGGAATACAAAATGTAAAAGACATAAATAACAATAAAAAAAAAGAAAAGAAAACTTATATGGTATGCTCCAGGATGTCAGTATTAGCCATGTCTTTGGTGATGACACAAAATAGCAAAGGAAATGATAGCAAAAATAAGCAATTGGAACTAACAAATTAAAAATATTCTGTACAGTGAAAGAAAATATCAACAGAATGAAAAGAGCCTACTCAATCTGTGTGTTTATCTGTTTACAGTACAGATATACAATATACAGATATATGCAAATACAGGTATGTATATATACAATATAATATCTGTATATGCTGAATGTTTTGTGTCTTCTGTACATAATACACACAATAAAGGATTAATGTCTAAGATAGATACATAAAAAATTCATGTAACTCAACAACAAAAATCAAACAAAAATTAGGCAGAAGATCTAGATAAATACTTCCCAAAGACGACATATAGATGGTCAACATGATGAGTATGTTTTTACTTCCCCTCAGTCTTTCTAAATTATTAACGTTAAAAATATGTTCATTATCACTTATTATCAAAAAATACAATTTGAGACTACAATGAGATATTATCTTTCACCTGTGAAAATGATCATATCAAAAAGATTAGTAACAGCAAATGTTGATGATGATGTGGTTGGGGAGGATAGTAACCTTATACACTGTTGGTAAGAGACATAAATAACAACAAAATATATACATAAAAAATTTTAAAAAATAAAAAATAAAAAAGATATCTATTTGAAGAATCAATTAAAAAAAAAGAATGTAAATTTGGTGTAACTATTTCTTGAAAATGGCACACAGGTTGCACATAAAATTGAAAATATAACTATAGTGCGATCCAGCAGTCCACTTTTGGGTATCTATTCAAAGAATATGAAATCGTTATCTACTAGAGTTATATACACAATGTTTGTTCATTGAATCATTATTTATAAAAGCTAAAAATATAGAAACAACAATTAATGGATGATTGGATAAAGAAGATGTGGTCTATATACACAATGGAATACTATCCAGCTATAAAGAAGATGAAATTTTGTGATTTGCAAAAACTGTAAAAAAACTTAAAGGAATTATACTAAACAGAAAAGTCAGAGGAAGAAAGACATATATTAGACGATTTTACCTATATATGCAATATCAGGAAACAAAGCAGATAAATGGACAAAACATAATAAAAATAAACTAGTGGATTGTGACAATAGAACTGAGATTACCAGAGGTGAAGGGTCTGGGAGGTGGGAGCAAGGGTGAAGGAGTACTTAATGGATGGTAATGGGTTCCATGTTTAAATTATTTTAATGAATAAATAAATTTTTAAAAATGAGTCCACAATAAGCAAAGGACAACTCAAAGTACAGGAATTAGAAACCAACTCAATATGCATAGAGTCCTGTAACCAAGGTTCTACTCAGCTGGGAATCTGGTTGGAAAGAAGAGTAAAATATTCTACTACTTAAAGTTAATAGTATCTATTTATATGGAAATTAGGGGGACATGATTAATAAATAGTGCTGGTGAAAAGTCATCTTCGACATCTAAGTAAAGATGGATTATAAAAAGAATAACAGATTATAGCAAGTTTGCGGTCAAGGGAATTATAGTATAATAATAGCAAGTAATATTAGGAACTACCATTTGAAGGATGAAGGGGAAAAAAGTGAAATACACTGTTCTTTACTTCAATAGTCCTTCTCCTTTCTCCCATGCTAGCTTCCCTGCTTTTATTCAACATCTAATCATGTCTCTTAGGGAAGGAGGCTGCAGCCTCAACAGTGACTCCACCTAGGTCTGAGCCAATCATGGTGGCTCATTGTTCTGGCAGTAATTGGTTTAGGTGTGGGCATGAAATGAAGTTCTAAACAGGGAGAATTGAAAGCTCATGATGAAAAGTTCTGTGTTAAAAAGGTGCACATAAGTAGAAACAGTCCTTTTTATTACTCTAGATTACCTGGATGAGGTGGCTGCAATTGCATCAGGTATTTTGGGTAAACAACGGGAGGCAGTATAAGAAAACAATCCAAAATGCTGAACATAGCAAAAGAGAAATATAGAAAATATGAAGCTATGATCTTGAAGATGTCATTGACCTCTTAATTAAAAAAACATGAAGTCACAGTACCATAAGACCTTTTGTTGTTTCAGTTAATAAATAATAAATTAAGCTATTTTAGCTGTATTTTCTGCTGTTTGATGCCAAAGGCATTTTAATTTATACTTTTGTGCGGTATCATACACAATGTCTATGTATAGAAACAGCACACCTTGAAAGAAAGAACACAGATTATCAAGAGGTCTAAATAAATTGCCAAAACTTCCTAGACACATATTAGACCTATTTTAAACCATATGAAGATGGCATTTTGCTAAAGCAAAGGGGTCCTGTCATTTAATCCACAATCTGAATCAGACACAAAGATTGATACTCTCAAATATATATATTTTCTTATTTATTCTCAATAACTGCTTTTCAGCATAGATACACATAAATTTGCATAGTTTCTCCTGGGATTTATGGTTCATCGCAAAAATACTACATATTCTCCAACTCTTCTCTAGAAAGTCTTCCTTTTCTTATTTTAATTGACATCTTGTTCTGCCCTATAGACAGTGTTCCACCTTCAGCCTTCTCAAGCAATACAGGTAATTTCTCCCTCAGACCCTTAACAATAAAACCAAATGTAAAGTAGTTATCAAGATCAACTTCTCCCTGTTTAAAATCCTTTGAGATATATGACCCACTACTTGTTCCTGTTACCTATCAACAAGAATCCTCTCTTTTCT
Source organism: Scalopus aquaticus (assembly GCA_004024925.1). NCBI lineage: Eukaryota > Metazoa > Chordata > Mammalia > Eulipotyphla > Talpidae > Scalopus > Scalopus aquaticus. Next base: position 3,112 of record PVIJ01000728.1, read on the forward strand.
CTTGTCATTTCTTCTCAATTCTCAAGACCCATTAGCTACAAAATTATCCCTGTCTTAATTGTTGGCCATTTCAGTATGCACACAGCTAATCCTTCCAATAGTCTAGTCTCAGTTTTTGAACTCCTCTTTCAATGTGATTCTATCTCATCGCATTGACTTTAGTAGTAAGCCTTAGAATTATCTTAAACATTATCATCAATCCTTGAATCTTTGTGCGCTACCTCCTTCCAGCTCTCTCCTTTTAGCATGCCAATGCCAATAATTTTTCTACCCCATTGAGACTTTCATACACTTTTTTTTCCTCTGAACATGTTTTTACCTTGTTTATGCCAACTTTTCTTAAAAATCAGTCATTTTTTTTTCATTTTCTGCTTTGAAAAATATTTCCTTTGCTCACAGTCTTCCTGTGGCTTTTCTCATACTTATTCACAAAGCATGTAAAAGAGGAGGTTCCACATTTATAGGGGGAATATAAGGAAACTATAAAAAGACAAAACTTGCAGGCAAACCAAAGATCTGAGGCAGAAAGCAGGAGAGGGCGAGAGAGAGGAGTCAAAATAGGGGAGGAGAGAACACAAGGAACCATGATGATGGTCGCGGGTATCTCCTTGTGGGAGAACTATGGGGACTGCACATGAGGGGAGAAATCAAATATTGTACAAAAAATGAACAATTATATAAGAAAATAATTGAATACAAATAAAAAATAAATGAAATTACTCTTATAAAAATGAACTCTTTCCTGTTTCTCACACATCATGAATATTCTCCTCTCTAGTGAATCACATTCACCAACAATATTCCAAAAGAACTTATCACTTCTATTTAAAAAGCACATTTAGTTGACAATATTTCCCCACCAACTAATGTCTTATTTTTTTAACTACTCTTTTTACAATTCCTGGGGAAAAAAAAATTCAATAGTGTTGCTTCTCCTTTCACGCTCTCCTAAAAACCTAAGTGGTTGATATATAGTATGCACACAATACATAATTGTTAGATAAATGAATAACTGTGGAACCTCAAAACTCTTTTACATGCTTTGTGAATAAGTATGAGAAAAGCCACAGGAAAATTGTGAGCAAAGAAACTTTTTTCAAAGCAAAAAATGAAAAAATTAAAACTGATTTTTAAGAAAAATTGGCATGAACAAGGTAGGAATATGTTCAGAGAAAAATAAAGGTCCTTTAGTTGTATTTAGAGATCGTTATATTTTCCTAAGGAAATATGCCTTGAGACTATCAACGTGAGGAGGCAGAAAATATTAAGTTGGGGGGAAAAATGGTAGAACCCCACATAATCATGGTGCATTAGTTAAGTAGGATTAGGGAAATTAGGTTGTTAACGTAGTGAAATTTCCATCATCCTTCACTTCATTAGGAAAGGAAAGTGTCCAATGGTAAAGTAATATGCTAGTCTCACCCACGATGTTCTCACTGATTATATCAATATGATAAATGGGGAGCTCATTTGTAAACATCATTTCTCTTAGGTACGGAACATAGGATTTTGTCTGAAACTCTAAAGTATTTTCCTACATGATCACTAACATTGATACTTAAAGACAAACTATTTTATAAAAAATAATGTCTCCCTTATACTAGATATTTGAGAATAAGTAACAGGAAAAAAGCAAGCACCCTATGACCTCTCAAATCTGACCTCAGGCTGACTGAGGGCACCTCGTAAACTGGACTTGCTTTCAGACAATATTTAATTTACCAAATAATGGGACTTTCCATATAGCTAATTTGTCCAAAATCTTTACCTATGTGCTCTGTCTCCAAGGATCTATTTTGATCAAAAATAGAGTGATATAGGTAATACTATTAGTGAGAAAATCAATGAGAAAGCAATGTCGTTTGTGAAAAAAAAATCTATTAACTGCACTAATCATTCTGTATTTCTTAGAAAGAAGCTCTTTTGCTATAACATTTAGATGAAACTTAAGATGATTCCACTAGGACACTTAAAGAACAGACTCATGTCCACTTAGTCATTCATTCACGTTGATAACATTATCTATATTAATTGAATCCTTGCTATGTTCCAGGAACAAAGATAACTACTCAACAAATTAATAATCTATTTCTGAGAGAATAACTTTACAGTTCTTTGAATGAAGTAATATAGGTATTGTGTTAAGGACAAATGAAAAATAATTAATTGATCACAGGATCAAAAAAGAGGGCAATAATCTAACTCAGATTATAGCAAAAACCAAGTCCCCCGGGCCTCCCTGGTGGCCTACGGATTAAGTCTCAGGCCTATCACCATGAAGACCTGAGTTTGATCTTAGCCAGGGAAATAACCCACATATTTTGCAGCAGACTGCTCCTGTCTCACCTGCCTGCTGCTCCCCTCACCAGTGTAGATCCACTTGTTTTGCTCCCCACTCTGTCTCTGGTGAATCTACTCACCCCCTGCACCTCTAGCCTACACCCCTGTTCTTCTGTGAATGAATGAATGAATGAATGAATGAATGAACAAACGAACAAATGAACAAACAAACAAACCAAAGCCCTTGTCCCAAAGGCAAAAGAACATGTAGATGATGGAAAAGGGCAGAACAGTGACAAGGGAATAATGAACCAAGGTGAAAATGCCCAGAGAGTCACTTCCCAAGTACATTTGATGGGAAGCAGCCAATACTTTGGGTTGTCTTGGGGTGAACCTGACATGTACAAGTGAGTGATAGGTATAGCTAGAAAGAAAATCATGGATCTGGTAATGAAATGCATTGTTCGCTAACTCAGAAGTTTAGACTTTTCTGAAGGCTCTGGAAGCACACTGACAGAATTTAATCATGGAAATGCCATGCTTTGATTTGCATTTAAATATCCCTCTGTAATCCCTGTGAAAGATAAATTAAGTGAAAAAAGTCTGAAGGCAGGGAGAACATTCAAAAAGTTATTATACTAATCAAGGCATAAAGAGATAAAGGAGTAAACTGAAGCAGCAATAAGTAAAGATGAAGAACAGAGGATATGTTCCACACCCCCACCCCCACCCTCACTTCTCCAGCCCCCTGCCAAAAATAAACATAGGAAGTAGGCTTCACAGAATCTGGTTAGCAAGTGAAGATGGGACAGGATTGGAGAAGGGAGGGTTTCAGGTTGATTCCAGTTTTCTGGTTTGGTTGACTGAATGAGGTGGTGTTACTGAATAAAATAATGAAAAGAACAAATTTAGAGAGAAAGGTATGAAGTCCATTTTTTGACACATCAATTTTAAATGTGTGTAGAGCAACCAAATGTCAAAGGTAAGTTATGGCTATGGTTATGATTTTTAAGTTAGGAAAAGAAACTGGACAGTGGATGTAAATTTGGGAATCCTCAGTTTATACAGGCATACTGAAGTTGAATACAGATGTTCCTTGACTTGTGAGTTACATCCCAATATGTCCATCATAAATTGAAAATATTGTAATACAAAAGTGCATTTAATACTCCTAACCTACCAAAACTCATACACCATAGACACAGAAGATAGACATTGAAGGAAACGTACATTTTTTTGTGAATAAAAAGTTAATGATGACTTTAACTAGAGCAACTTCTGCATAGTGGTGGGAAAAGAGTGAGATGCAGTGGATCGAAGGATATCACATGAGATATAAATAAGTGTGCATCATTTTTGAAAGTTTGCCTTCAAAAGGAAAGAAAGAGATGAAATGGATGAAGGAACAACTTAATTTTTCTTAATTTTTAAAAGGTGTTCATAGAACACCAAATTCTATGAAGCCTACTTCCTATGTTTATTTTTGGCAGGGGGCCTGGGGAAGCAGGGGTGGGGGTGGGGATGTGGAACACATCCTCTGTTCTTCATCTTTACTTATTACTGCTTCAGTTTACTCCTTTATCTCTTTATGCCTTGTAATGTTTAAAAAGATTTTAATATGGTGGGGAAAGCAGGTAGAAAAGATTTTGATGCTACGTGTTGACAAATGATGGAGCAAAGTTTCCAAGAAGGTAAAATGGAGTGGGTCAGGAGGATTGGAGTTGGTGGTAGCTGTGGAGATGACCAAACTAAAACCTCAAATATGTGCCTCTTCAAGATTAGGGAATCTAATAATCATTGAAAGAGTATGTGGAATGAATAATAAATGAATGACAATCAGTTTAATATTTCTAAGTTTCAATTTCCTTTAAAATATTGGGATAGCTGTCTCATTGGGCTAATGTCACAACTCTTAAGACAATAAATATAAAGCAGTCAGCAGATTGCTTGGCTCCATAACAGGTTCTGATTGGTAGGGTAAATCATTGGTATTGGAATCACCTATTACCAATTACACATTGTTACTTATTGATGCCAAACTACTGCATTTTTCACTTAGCCCACGCCTATAACTCATATACTTGAGCAAAAGCATTAGCAGAAAAGTAATGATGTAAGCAGGGTTTGGCTTAAAGTGAAAAGTCAAAATTTGTTTTCGTTTTGTCTTTGTTACTTTGAAATTATCCTCAATTTTTACTCCTGAAGGCACAGAGACGGAAAATCCACAGCCTTTCTGAAAACTGGCAATTGTTTTTATTTCACTTCGAATAGGAATCTCCCTTTCACTATGATTCAGTTAAAAACAAATTGTTTCACTAAATAGCTGAATCAGGGTAAGGCCCAAAGCAAGATGGGACTTACTTCTCTCCCTGTAACCTCACTACACAAAGCCCCCACTGAGCCCTTCCAAGCTGAGGGCACAAATTTCAGCATCTCAGATTTACTCTTAAACTTGTACTTCAAGGTCGTGGAAATTGAAATCGTTATTCACTTTGAATTATACACATAAGTATTATCACTTTAATGTAGATTTTCTCTTCGTAATATTAAAGAAGCAACTTTTCCTGCTAAATATTCTTGCTAAACCTTCTATATATTCTATATATCAAATTTTATGTATATTATGTATATTTCATATAAGTAATTTCCCTATTATATAGTAAATGTTATAATATAAAGAACTCCTTAGCTGGAAAGGGCATCTTTTTTAATACAAATTAAGTGGTGCTATTATGATGAATCACTGAAATATATGGTTGTTTACTTATCACTCATGTATGGTTTTAAGACTGTTTTTGTCAGTAGTCTTGCAAGTTTAATTCTGATGAAATTTGGAAATACGATAAAACTATTCAAGTCTCTTAATTTTGTATTAATTGGGCCTCCCTGGTGGTGCAGCGGCTAAGCGCTGCGTTGTAGAGCTGTTGGCATCAGCAACGTGAGTTCGACGCCTGGCCAGGGAGAATCCCACATGGCAAGGCAGACCTCTCCTGCCTCACCTTCTGCTCCCCTCAGCAGCATATTTCCGTCCATCTGCCTTTTCTGCTTCCCATTCTGTCTCTGGTGAACCCTCTCATCGCCCCACACCTCTGGCCTGTAACCCAGCTTGTATGCATAAATTTTTTTAAAAAATCTTTAAAAAAATATCTTGTATTAATAATACAGTGAGCTTGTTTCTTTCTCAAAAAGCCTCTTTTCAAGGTTTTTCAGTAAAAATGTTACAGAAAATCATGCACTATGATTCAGTTAAAAACAAAGTGCTCTTAATTTAAGACTGTCTTCTTTTTTCCTTCCTCCCTTCCTTAATTTCTTTCTTTTTTCTATTCAACAGATAATAATGACCTGATTCTTGATCAGGGTAGATACTATTCATCACAGTAGATACAAAAAAATGATGAGATTCTGCCCAATCTTTGGAAAATTCAAAATTATTTGAGAGAGGGAAAAATGATTAGGCTATGACCTGATAAAACAGAAAAATATGTAAATCTTCATAGTAGTATTATTCAAAATTTGAAACAACACACATGCTTATTAAATAACAACTGGATAAATAAAATATCCAATGGATACAATGGAATATTATTCAGTCATAAAAAAAGAATTAGGTACAAAATACAACCTGGATAGACCATGAAAAATTACGCTAAGTAGAAAAAGCCAGGCACAAAAGACTACACTGCATTTGATTCCTTTCTATAAAATATCCAGAATAGGCAGATCTAATGTTACAGAAAGCACATTGTCACCTTGGATAGAACCATTGAATTGGTGAAATTTATGGATAATTTGGAAACATTACACATCCTTAATCAGTGAGATGCTGTAAGAGTGTTTGGGAATAGAAATTTAAAAGTAATTTGAACCAGGACCTGAGAAGAAACCAGTAAGAGAGAAGTCAGAGAATTTGATCATGTACTCATTCCTTGGTTACTGTGACTGACATAAAATTGGTGTTTAAGATACCCCAAGCATTCTGAAGTTAACACTTTCAGAAAAAGATGCACATCATTCATGAGCCACATACATTATTTTGTTTTATATATATTAACAATCCACAATATAGCAATACCCTTGAGCACATATGAAAATGTTTGCAAATATAAACAATGATATTTTTAACAAAGGGAAATAAACATAATCAATTATACACATTATTATATAAGTCACAAATAAATGTACACAAGTCATGTTAATCACATGGCTGAGGACCAACAACCTGTAGTTGGAAATATTCTGAATAAAAATTTTAATTTCTTATAAATTAAATCAAATTATTCTTAAGAACACCATATACTTGAATCACTCAACTCATGGGGCATGAAGAGTTCTCTGGGGTTTCTACTAGTGTGATAGGATGTTTCCAATTATGATAAGAAAAATAATTTCCAAGAAAAAATTACATAAAAAATGCAACTTATATAATAGGTTTCTCTAAATGTGGATGCAAAAACTAAGTTTCCATCCTCATTTATGAGTATTTAAAACTCAGATTTCTTGGGGCCCTACTGATATGCAATGATTTAGGATTTCTATAGGTGAGAATTTGAGACCTGCACTTGAATAAGTTGCTCAGGTGGTTTTCTGTTCACCTAAAATTTCAGCAATTCAGGAAAGTACTTAAAAGGATATCAACCAAGATAGCAAATATTTAGAGAAAAAATTCTTACAAAGATTGTGATACAAGGAAGCAAGGGACACGAAAACCAGCCAAATAGTTCCCCAGTCACTGTCTGAGTTCTTCACCCACAAACACAATTGCAAGACTACTCAGGCTCAAAGAACAACAGTGGGATTTCTTTAACACACCAGGGGAAAACCAAGAGTTACTGAGGCCAAAAATGGCCGTTTACCTCACCTAAAGCAATGGCCAGGTCTTTTTAAGTCCCAAACAAAAGGCAGCAAAGATAGCATCATCCCGCCACAGAAGACTGGGCACTCCTCTCCCGAACAATAGGCCATGTGCCAAAGATGGCATCTTCCTGCCACTGTAGACACACGGCAGCCAGAGTACAGGCCAGGTTCCAACTCACAAAGACAACAGAAGACACAACAGGAGATAATCGTGGAGCTGCGGGCCCCAAACCAACACCAGGCAAGCAACACTCAAGACAGCAGCTGCAGTTGCCAAACAACCCGACAAACGGCTACACTCACAGCTCAGCGAGGTGTCAGGCTCCAGGTCTTTGCCTTTTCTCCTCGACTTAACAGCAGTAAAACCAGGAGCAGTTTCCGTTGCTCAGCTACTTGCAAAGCCTCCGAACTTTTCCTCTCAGAGGTTGGCTGCTGGAGGCTCCATCTTCAGAGGCCCACAAAAGCCTTCTGGAAGATCAGCGCGGTGGGGCCAAAATCACTGAGCCCAAATGCTGGAGGACTGAAAACGCTAAATCCGGAGACAGAATGAATCCACGCCCCCTTTGCAGTCCTTTATATTTCTTATCAGTCACTCCACCCCAAAATGTGATACTTTTTTAGCATTTTCCCTGGGGCTATCTATCTTTACCAGCACTCCCTCCAGGGGGCACCACCTGTAACAGTCTTTGACCTCAGTCACCAGTTACAATTGTACTTATCTAAACCATACCTAAACTATATCTGCCCTTTCCTGGAATGTGGAGGGATTCCTGGTACGCTGGAATGTACCAGGGCAGGGATTTATGCCTTCTGTGTTAACTGCTATATACCTAGCACTTAGAATGTTACTTTACACCTACTAGAAACTGAGTAAGTACTTATTTAATGAATGACTTGATGAGGCTATCTGTCACTACACACACACACACACACACACACACACACACACACACACAAAGTTATAGAAATTAATTTTATACAGTCTTTCTCTCCATTTAGACATTAACACAAGGTTCCCATTTAAGATGTCACGTAGTAGTATTATTTTGTTTGAAAGTAGGTGCATTGCCTATAAGCTAAAGATAACAATGAAACAAGTCTCTCTTTACTCTCCTAAAATTAATGTGAAGCTTTCATTCCATAGCCTGACAGCATTTGTCCCTTTAGGATAATAAAAGCAAGTATACACCAAAAGAAAAAGACAGCACATTAGGTGGGGAAATTGTGTTTTTATAACCAAGACAGTATTTACTTTTTATGTGCAAGAATAAACGAAAAAGGTTGTAGTTGATTTGAGTTTGCAGGAATTACACTTCGACATCTCTAGAAATTTCCAAAGAATTACATGAAATTTCTGATTTTTAAACCACAGGCCAAAGATTCAGTTGTAACCACCAGTTGTCCCTTTGCAAAAGAATTTCTAGTGCAATTTTCTCCCAGCCTAACGCTAACATACGGGCATACCAAATATTATTTCCAGATTCTATAAATTCATTTCTGTAGTCACTTCTTATTTAGATGGCAAAGACTAACAAATTAAAGTAATAGCAAAGACTGTTCTATTAATTTCATGTGAAAATGAATATTTTATTTCAAGATAGGATTTTCTTACAAATTCAACAGTATTATCAAGAGTAAATATCTCTGTAGGTAAAACTCACATTATATCGACCACACACAATTAAATGCTTAATTAATGATTAAAAAATAATGAAAAGGAGCTAATTGTTTCTCCTAATCCAAACTGCTCCACCTCCCATATAATCTATCTCAAGTAACTAAATATCCATTTCTTCTCTTTTTTCCCCTCATTGTACACACATAAGCAGTCACTAGGTCCAGATACTGTACTCTCTGACTGATTTTCCAATCTGCCCATTTCTTTCCAACTCGTTTGACATTTTTCTAGGTTAGGCTACCTGCCTTACCACAATTACCACAAAGATTTGTTCCTGAAAACCCTGCCTGTAATCCTGCTGTGTTCCCACCCATTCTCTGCTCTGCAGTCCACTTCTTTTTTGTTATTATTTAATTTATATCCTTTACATTATTGTGTAAGACCACGTAGGTTTCCCACCACCAATTCACCCGTGAACCATCACCATAATCCCTTGTGCTCTTTATCCTCTATTTTGGTCTCTCTTCCTCCCCCCCCCCACCCCCCCCGTAGAATGAGTCTTATTTGTGGTTGTCTGCTAGTTTTTGCTTCTGTTATGTTTTGTGTGCTATTTTCTCTTTCAGATTTCTCGTTTGGCTCTCTTATTGTCCTCCTATAAGTGATACCATTCAATATCTTTAGTTTTCCTTCTGGCTTATTTCACTGAGCATGATCCCTTCTAACTCCATCCATGTTGTTGAGTATTGCATTAGTTTATCATTTTTGATTGCTCGTACTTCATTGTATACATATACCACATTTTCTTGATCTAGTCATCAATTTTTGGGCATTTGGGTTGTTTCCATGTTTTAGCTATTGTAAATAGTGCTGCAATAAACATAGGTGTGCATGTGACCTTTTGGATTACTGTTTTTGTGTCCCTTGGATATATTTCTAGGAGTGGAATTGCTGGGTCATACTTCTTAACCATTCTCTTAGAACATTCTGTAGATCAGAACTGTTCATCCCCACTGTCTTTATCAAACTCTGCTTCATCATTTCAGACCCAACAGAAAGAATGGTCTAAGTCACAGATGTTTAATGCCCCACCCTTAGGGGAAAAAAAATAATTAGAATAAATTTTTAAAAAATTAACAGGCAACTATAAATCAGAGACATTCTTCAGGGGAGGGGGAGGGAGAGGGATCAAAACAGGGAGGGAAGAGCACAAGGGACTATAGTGATGGCTCATGGGTGAATTGGTGGTGTGAATTTTATGAGGTCTACACCTGAGAGGAGAAAGCATGCATTCTACAAAAAGGAAGAATGCTGTAAAAAATATATAAAATAATAATAAAAAGAAGAAAACATCCCACCCTCATGACTGCCTAGAATCCTTCATGAATCTCCTCCATTGTTTGATCAAGACCTGAGTTCTTTTTCAAGGGTTAAAGGTTTATTTGAGATCAAGTGCCCAGTCACTTGCACAGGCTGAGTCCACTCAAAGTCTATAGGTCGACTTCATAGGCTCAAGCTTATGAAAACAGAATGTTTCCTTTCTTCCCTGCAGACCTTAATATATGCTGTTTTCTCTACTCGAACACTTAACAATGACTTTCTCCACAAAGCCTTATCCTGAAACTTCTAGTGCAATTTTCACATATATATGGAGTCTTAATCTACAAAAAAAATTGAACTAAGAGAATACATTAGAGAAAGGAAAGTCTCTTCAACAAATTGTGTTGGGAAAACTGGACAGCTACATACAAAAGAATGAAACTAGATCACCACCTTAAATAAAAATAACTAACACAAAATGGATTAAACACATGAATGTAAGACCTGAAACTATAACCAGTCTCTCCTGCCAAATCTTTTGGGCCCCACTTGAGGAAGCTTCCCCACAATGTCCCAAGCTATTAATTAGTTCCATGAAAATATTTGACCAGAACTTTCCATAAGTGCCATTAAAAGATTGCAACAATAGCTAAAACATGAATCCCCTTAACCCTTGTGGATGTTGGAGTAGAATCATGGCAACTGGGGTGGCCTCTTTGTATCCTGATGCTATTGTCCACAACTACATTGAGTAGCACAGGAGTAAAGATCACTGTGCTCTATCTGCTCAGCCCAGCCAAGGACTAGACAGTCCACCCATGCCTCAAACACTGACTTCAGCAATCTGTAAAGCACACAGAAGATGCCCATGTTGAACAAGTTTTACTTTCCAAAATGTCTTAGGAGCTCATAAATGAGCATATCATAGGCTTGGTTTGTTTTTTTGTTTTTTTCAGGATCATAACTTTTACAATTATAAGGAAGAATTAAACTATGCCTGGATTTCCCAATTTCCATAAACCTTATAACCCTAGGCAGTACCAATAGCCAGCTCACCACCCAGGCTCACCTCAAGTCTATAGTAGAATACAGATACCAGAAATCATGAGGAAATAACAAAATTGTTAGCATTTATTGAATGCCTATTATATATGAAGTGGTATATTCTCAACACATTATTTCATCTTAATCCTAGCAATGCCTTCTGAGATAGGTAATATTAGTAATACCATTTTACCTATCAGGAAACTAAGACACAGACTTGTTTAGTTCCTCACCCAAAGTAGTTGTCAGGCTGTTAACAGAGACAAGCACGTGTTCTATTGAAAGGGAGATGCAAGGAAGGAGGGATGACTGTATTGATGGAATTAGAGCACAGCTGATCTGGATCATCCTTACTTTCTGGTTTCCCTTTCAAAAGTAATTAAAGCTTCGTGAATATGAATAGTTTTCTGGGTAGCTTTGAGCAAGAAAGGGGACAAACACACAAACACACACATATTTTTAAATAAAACAATGTATCTCAAACTATGTTTTCTTAAGAACTAAGTTCCTTAAGACATCACAAGTTATAATGGATAATTGAGAATGTTTGGTTAAGTGAAATTCAATATGGTTCTTTATTGCACTATTTCCCTGAGACTGCTATAAACCAAAGGTTGTGTTCTCCAATTTTTATATGTTGAAACCATAACAAGGCAAAAAGTCACTACAGCGCCATTCTGCTAAGCCACTAGGCCTGGAAAACAACACTGAATCAAAAAGGACTAATCTCCAGCCTTAAGTTCTAGCAGATTTTGCCGCAATAGGTTTTGGATTTATTTGGGAGCTTCCACACCTTTCTTTTTTCTGTTTAAAGTAGGAGAGGTGTCCTATGACTGCATTTTGAAAGCACATAACGTATTTGGTTTCAAGGTTCACATCTGGAGTGGAATATGCCTCAGGATGTATTATACCTTGCTTCTCACACATCTCTGATTTAGATGAGACTTTGTACTCAAAAGTTGATGCTGGGATGAGTTTAGGTTTTTACAGTTATTTGGATGGGATGAATGTATTTTGCATGCAAGCAGAACATGAATCGGGGAGGACAGAGATGGAATGTTATGGACTGAAGACTTGTGTATCCCCAAGATTCATATGCTGAAACCTAATCTCCAGTGTGATGGTATTAGGAAGTAGGGGCTTTCAAAGAGTTAATAGGTAATAAGAGTAGAGCCTGCGTGAAGAGCACTCCCTCATCCCCTCTTGCCTTATGGGGACACAGCAAAAAGACTAGAAACTAGGAAGTGGGTTTACCCCAGACACTAAATCTGCCAGTGCTTTTCGTCTTGAACTTCTCCAGTCTCCAGAACTGTGAGAAATAAATGCACATTTTCAATAAGCATGCAGTTTATGGTATTCTGTCATAAGAGTCTGAATTAAAACAGACTTTCAGTTGTTAAAGGGACACAGTGAAACTGCAACACTAAAAATGTTTCTCAAACTATTTTGACATAAAATCCTCTTTTTCCTGTTATACCACCCTGTGATATATTAGATTTTTCAGGAGAAATGTTTTGGAACACATTGAATCTGAAAATTGTTAGGCATTTTTATTATTGTTCTTCAATTACATAAATGGATCATTAAGTTGGCATTACCCGAAGCAGAACAAATGAAGCCAAATTAGATCCCAAATCATATTGAATATTATTTCTGGTTTAGATTAATGTGTAAAGCTTTATTCTAACCTGGATAAATTTTAATAAATATTCTATGTAGAATTCCATCATCACTAAGTATATACTGCAACCTTTCAATAACTAAACAATTCATCATAAAATAAAATAGAAGTGACTGTTGAAGACCGTCACTGTCATTTAAACTTTAATTATTTTGGAATATCTAGTATATATAGTATAGGGTTCTTACTTCTATGAATTTCTATTTGTCCAAGAGCCTGGTCCCTCTTGGTATCTCCCTTCTAACCTGAGAGTCAGGTTTCTCTGGGAATTACATAGTTTAATGGCAGCAACAATTTTGGCAGGGACAGCACTGCCACCACATATATATATCCCAAGATCATAGTTTTATTTGCATGAACCTGATTCTTCATAGAACTTCTCTTATTTAAAGGTAAAAGCAATGATTCTGAGTAATATCAGAACAGAGTATAGCATTTATATATTTATCCTTTTGTATGCATATTTATTAAGAAAATTAATACATGAGGCCAAGCATCTTTTGATTTTTGTTCCCATCTAAATGAATGCCTGGCTTGTTTTTTTTTTTCTTTTTTAACCAAATGCTGTACCATTATATGGCCAAAGCCTAAAGAGATATCCCCAGGAATCAGGACCTCAAAAATTTTTACTCATATCCAATAATCAATTAAAGGATTGATAACTGCAGGAAATGAGCATGTAATTTTTGGTTTAAATTTGGCCAGTTTTAATCAACAATTGACTAAAGATTATATTTTCATGGCATCATCTGTTCCAATTTTCTGAGACTTTAGCATCTATTCTTACTCTTATTTTATATATGTGGTAATTGACTCTAACTCTCAATCGTTTCCCTAATTAATATTTATACTCTTTTCTATTCCTTCATGCAAATTCAATTTTCTAGTGAGTCTTGTTGAAGTTTAATAAATATATAATAAAGTGCTCATATAATATTTTAAAGGTACAATTCAGGGAACTTTGACAAATATATGCAACCGTATATAGCCACCAACCTAATCAATAAATGGTTTCTATCACTCCAGAAAATTCTCTTAACCCCCTTTTCAGCTAATCTCCCCCTTTCTTCCTCCACCGGGCAATCACAGATCTGATTTTAACAACTATAGGTTAGTTTTGCCTTTTTTAGGACTTCATATTAATTAAAATCATACCATAAATTATCTTGTTCTATCTCACTTCTGTAGTTAAAATAAGGATTTTTTTTCATGACATGGAAGCTGTTGGAAATAAGTATATGTGATAATTCTCTCCTCTGAATTTGTTTCCTATGAATCTAGTCCACTTTATGTAACTATATTGCTAGAAGAATATCATCCACCAAATTTAGTATGTTGCCAAAAATTATTTATAGGTTGTAAGTCATCTAAAGACATGTTTCTCCCTTCCTTTCAAAATTGACAAAAATATCCACTTCTCAATCACAAGAGAAATTTACAGTAGCCATTTGCAAACTAAAAATGCTTTTTTTCACCCTGACCCCCAAAGCCCAGAAAAACACACATATGGTTCCCTATCTTCATATTTGTAATAACACCTTATCTAAACTTTGAAATTTTCCCCCCTTTGACTCATTTCATTAGCCCTCTTTTCTTACTTGCGTTTTTTTTTTCCAGCTGTACCAGTGGAAACTTAATAATACATTTCCTTAAGATAGAAGATTCTGCAACACACTCTTCATCATCACTTCTGAAACACACCTCAACCATTTGCCTGCACATACAAATAAGAAACTAATTGTGTATGAAGAAGAAAAGGGGGAAAAGGCAAGAAAAAGATGCTTGTTGTTTGCAGTGTGAATAGATTCTCCCAGGCCTGAATTGTTTTATGACTGAAGGGGGAAAAAGCCACAAACGGCAATGTAAACATGAGTGTCAACATTACCTCCCGAAATCGTTCCCATATGGCCAATGTGTGTCAACAAAACAATCCCTGTTTAAGCAACGCAACATAAAATTGCAGAAGGGTACTGCCAAAACCTTGCAGAATGCAGTGGGCCTCCACACTTTGAGAGAGTCTCCCCGAACATCTAAGAGGAAACCTGGGAGACATACCACATCTGAGGCAGAACCCCAAAACCACTGGGTGGCAGTCTATTGTCTCAGAGGCGCCCCTCAGGCAAGCACAGGAAAGCTGTGAGAGGCGCCCCAGGCAAGCACAGGAAAGCTGTGCATCAGCAAAGACAAATGACAATAGTCATTATGGTAATAACTGCATTCTATGAGAATATATAATCATATTCTAGGCACTGTATAGGCAACCATC
Source organism: Scalopus aquaticus (assembly GCA_004024925.1). NCBI lineage: Eukaryota > Metazoa > Chordata > Mammalia > Eulipotyphla > Talpidae > Scalopus > Scalopus aquaticus. Next base: position 18,172 of record PVIJ01000728.1, read on the forward strand.
CAGAAAGATAGGTACTATTACAAAATTAATGGATCGGCAAACTCAGGCTCAGAAAAATTAACTCGCCTGTGATCACTTGGCTAGTAGCTGCTAAATTTGAATTGAACTTATATCACCCCCTTCTTTACTATTCAGAAATACTTTGTGAGTATGATATTTACTATTCAGAAGTATTTATGTGATATTATCATCTATCAAATACAGTACTAGGCAATTTGTATATTTAACCATTTGTTACTCCCAATTAAGATAGAATTTTCATTGTTTTATATAGGTGGAAGTAGAAGCTTGGAGAAGTGAAAAATGCTTGTGAAACCATGAGAAAATGGCAGAATCAGGACTCAACCCCAGTTCTATTTGGTTATAAGTTCCAAGTTCATTCAAATAGTTATGGCACCTCTCATGTGGTTTATAGTCCTCTTTACCTGAAAAAAAATGGGAATTTGTTATCACATGGAAAATGGGTTCACTCTAAAATTGAAGATGAATGACTATCTGCCAGTCTTCACCCACATCATACTATAAGTGTATAGATAAATCATCTCTGCAAGTTTGAGACATGATTTACAGTCTACAAAGAATGTTATATTCTACAAGAAAAATAAGAGAGCCATTAAGGTTGTGCTTAATTTGTGGTTATATGTAAAGAAAGTAGATAGAAGTAATATTTTTCTAAGGAATTTTTCTTATACAACAGAAGATACTCTGCAATTATAAACATATTTAATAAAATGAAACTTTTATTCAAACATAGGCCTTTGAATTCAGTCTTTCTGACTTTCAAAGGAACAAAAAACAAGAGGTCATTCTCATTAGTGAACATAATGATTGGTTTTAAATATTCAAGTAGAGATCATGTTGTTAATGTAAATTTTTTATAAAAATAATTAACAATGACCACTTTATGAAAAGCTGAACAGGATTCAGAAAATATTATATTTATGCATATAATTTCAGAGGCCCTTAACTCATAAGAAGGTAACTCAAGAAGTAGAATTTAAGCCTAATACCATAAATCTAAGCCCTTTGATGACATTGCTTTCACCAAAATAAAATGTTAAATACACATACAATTTCCTTAATAATAACCACTCTGAAGTGAGCTATGGAAAGAAAGCAATTGACCATGCTGTAAATTTGCAGTTGTACTACATTTCTCTGCGTATGTTCAGAATCGTGATCCGGAGCCAGATTCGTGTTCCCGTGTGATTTTTAGCAAGCCACCTTAGCTCAAGTTATCAGAAACAGATGACAAATGACTAAAAATATTTCTAAATAATGCTAAACCAGCAACAGTCCAGCTAAAGACAAGCTGACTCGTCAAATTTGGTAAGTCCTGCTGAGAAATGCTAAAATAGTCTAAACTTTGGATCAACTACCTTATAATGCTGATTCAACAAAACTAATTCTCTTCACCCAAACAGAAAGATAGAAAGGCATCTCTTATTACTGGGGAAGTTCAAGGAAACAATGTCCATATCAACAGAGCTTTGGGCCTTTTGTTCTTCCAGACACTGAGAAGGATGGAATGAGATGGTGGAATAATCATCCATGCACAAACATCAACTTTTCAGTTTATAATTTTAATGTCTTTACATTGTTCTCAAATATTTGCATCTGAGCTAAAGAATGGGAGAGGAGGAGAGCTCACAGAATCATGTGCATAGCTTCTGAAACTTTTGACCTTGTTGCCAAAATCATTAACCCTTTTTTTATCATCTTCATGAAGTGATGAAACATGGAATGATGTAACTGATCACAGAAGAAAAGAAAAATGGTCTGGAAGATATCAGACCAGATTCATGGTAGTACCAACTAATTAGGCAAAACAATATAACTGTGTCCAAATAAGTAAAGTGAAGTGGCAACAACACTAGTAATTGGGGAACGGGAAAGGAAGGAAAGGTAACTCTAACCTAAAATCATTTTCTACCAAGTTGGATTCCATGCCATATGCTAGAATTTTTTAGAATGAGGTGTCGACGTGATGCTACTAATAATGATACCTGCAAAAAAAAAAAGCACAGAATCTTCTACCTTATCAAACCTCAAATCTGAAACTGTCTTAAAAAGTGCTGAGCTAATAATGTTTGTTCTGGGTATTTCCAACTGTTATATGTTATAAATGTAGGTACAACTGTATGAGAACACTGTTTATATCAATACTTTACACCATCTGCAAATGCTTGATTTTTTAAATAAGTTTTTAATTTTGTCTAAACCAATGTTTGGCCATTCTGATAGATACATATTATAAATTTAGATTGGGTCACATTTAGTATTCTGTCAGAGATGTTATTTCTGACATTATACAAAGGACAACAGTGCTATCTTATAAGATCTCCCAATTTTTGTAAAGATTGAATAATTCATTCTTTGCCTATTGATTTTATTGTTGATACTGTTACTTTAAGTTAATTGTCAGACTTTGTCCCACATACCTGTTGCCAAATGTAGTTATATTTTTTTTCTATTTAGCAACTAAAATATTCAATTTGAATGAAATGAAATGTTAAAGTAAGTCCTGCGGATTCTTCCCATGTCAATCTAAATCTCCCATGTGAACAAAGTGTTCTCTTATAAAATCTATCCTTAAAGATTTTCTCATATCCAGATCACCCTTAGCTTCTATTGAGGTTTGGGCAATGGATTTCCTTTAGAAGATAAACCCAAATTCATTCTTTTTTAAAACTAAAGAGACTTTAACAAATAGCAGTTACTCCTGATTCTTCCTTGAGTTGTCATTCTACACTAAAGACTACAGACTATATGGTAGAACTTTTAGAACACTGGTCAATAAAAGAATTGGCCTGTCTATAGTGAATTAGCATTGGGAAACAAAAGTCACATTCACCTATTTGGAACCTGCAATTCAATAGATGCTTGAAATTAAGTAGACAGTAATTCATGAAATCATATGCTAGTATTCCCCAATATTTGATAATAAATAGCAATATATAAGAGGTTTCAGAAACAAAACATTGCCACACTTGATCTGCATGCGTGACACAAGACAGCACCACCAGGCAGAGAGGACAGTCTAGTTAGAACATCCTACTATACTAAGAAATATTGATAGAAGCTTGGCTCTGCTGTTTCTTTGCTGTGTGACCTTGCATACATTAATTAATCTCTCTGAACCTCAACTCCTTTACCTACAAATCGGGAGCAGTTATTCCCACTTTATGTATTTAATGTGACTTAAAAATGTTCTTTCTCTTTCCTCCCATGTGAGCCAAACACATTCACCATGAACTAGCATGAAATGAACACAACATAATCACAATGGACTCTTCCATCCTCCTCCCTCTGCTCCAGCCACCTTGTTTATTCCCACAGCTTTACGGTGGCTCTTCCTCTTCCAGGAACACATTTTCACCAGATCGCCATATAATACCCTTATTACAGATCTTGGCTAAAATATCATCATCTCAGTGAGGTCCATCTTGATCCTTTCTGACCACATGCCTTTCATTACTATAGTCCTGATGTTGTTGTTTTTCACTTAACCGCATCCTAACTTTCATTTTTTTTTTTTTGTTTTTTTTTTAAGGATTTAATTTTTATTTATACATACAAGCTGGGGTAGAGGCCAGAGGCGTGGGGCGGCGAGAGGGTTCACCAGAGACAGAGCGGGGAGCAGAACAGGCAGATCAGAAATACGCTGCTGAGGGGAGCAGCGGGTGAGGCAGGGAGAGGTCTGCTGCACCATGTGGGATTCTCCCCCGCCGGGCGTCGAACTCGCGTCGCTGCTGCCGACAGCTCCACAGCGCAGCGCTCAACCGCTGCGCCACCGGGGAGGCCCCTAACTTTCATTTTGTATTTCCCCCTTCCCTCCCTCCCTCCCTTTCTTTCTTCCCTTCTATTTCTTTCTTTCCTCTTTCTATCTTTCTTTCATTTTCATTCCTTCCCACCACCTCTCCTTCCTTCCTTTCTCCCTCACCTCCTTTTCTTCTTGCTGTTTACTATGACAAGACTATAATTTGCACTAATATCATTGCTGAGAGAGTGTGTGTATTTGTCTGTTTTGCTTGTTGATGTATCTCAAGTGCCTAGAACAGCACATGATAAATGTTCAGTAAGTAACTTTTCCTATTTTTACTTCATATTATTACATAAAGCTATAGATGACCACATTGAAACTGGTATTTCACTTCAACTACTATATCTGTAAATATTTTAATGTTTTCCTACATTTGCTGAAGTTTTTGGAGTAATTTTAGATTCACAGAAAAGTCGCAAAAATAGTAGAGTTCCCATATCCTCTTCACCCAGCTTCACCTAATGATAGTATCTTATATAACCGTGGTACATTGGCAAAACTAAGAAATGAATGTGCAAGCAACACGTTTTTAAACAAATGCATTTGTGGTTATCTGTAGCTTTATATAATCATATAAAGTGCAAATAGGAAAAGTGTCAACATATCTATGGAGTTTATGATGCTAATTTGTGCCACTAACCCAAAATAGATAGTAACATAAACAAAATGTCCTAAAATTATTTTACTTCCTCTGTTTTCTTTCAAATTTTGTCATCTTACCAACCCTTTCTATGTGAATAACGTGTGTGATTAGGGCATGAGGTAGTAGATTTGCAAAAGACAGTCCCACAGAGGTATCTAGACTCCCTGGAAAATCTCCAGGAGAAAAGCCTCTCATTTGAAATACTCTGTGACTGTCTACTAAATCACCAGCTGAAAAGAAAAGCTCTTTTTATTTTTAAAATAGCAGGATAAAGCATACAGAGAATTTATGCCATTATTCTTAATGAGAAGCTCATTTTATCTCTAACGTGTAAATGTTTATCCAATACCCTGGGAAATGGTTCTAGAATTCTAAGGTGTTGACAAATTGCTAAGTACCATGCTAAACATCATCATTAGCTTAAGTTTAGATACTAAAGTAACTCACAAAGCACTCCCCAAGCTTCACAGATTTTCGGCAGGGGTTCTGTGTCTACCAGCTATAATTTTTCACAGTCCTGTGCAAAAACAGCTGGGAAGAGGCAAATGCATGATGGCACTTGATCTGTGACTAAATTAAGCTTGATGGTACACTGGGACTTTCACAACTGAAAGACGTTTAGCATTTGCAGTTGTTGAGACTGCTGTCAGCCTCTAAGAGGGTTACTAATGATGCTTGATTCTGGTCTACCCTTACTGTTGTTCCTCTGCTCAATTCTCCTTATTTCACATAGTCTCCAAAGTTTCAATTCAGTTCATTTTATGCACTAGATCAATAAATATTGAGAGACTATTTGCAAAGAGATTTACACATTGTTTCGCTTAATTACTGCCACAACCCTAGGCAATGTTATTGTTTCCCTTTATAAATAATAAAAAAAAGTTCAAAAACCTTAAGAAACTTTCCCTTATAAATTACCACCAGCAAGTGGCCCAGAAAGTATCAAAACCCAGACTTGTATGATTCCCAGGTCACTATTCTTCTATGATGTTCTATGACATTACATGGGGAAAAAAAAATGACAAAAAGGAGTTACTTTCTTTTTATTTAAACAATTTCACTAAATCAATTAAATTTGATAAATTGATATTTACTGAACAGGAATAACTTGTGATTGAGGTTAAAGAAATTAATGAAATCTGGACATCATGAATATGTCATTATGCTTTAATAAAATGTGGGGCAGGAAAGGGGAGAGCAAAAGAGAGTAATTTTCTTTTCTTCTGATGGAGAAAGTGAAATAAGAAAATGGGCCTTGAAATTTAATTTTAATTTCTATGTCAAAAATGTTCTCTGAGCCGCAGTTAAGAAACTCACCTTGGGCTTTCCCATCGCAGAGCCTTTGCAAATGAGTTTTGCCTGCCCTGGCATCCCTCCACACCCTGAACTTGGATTTCTATTTCTCTGCTGCATTAGACTATATTCTTCCATGATGATAGCTACTATGCTTACATACTCATTAAGTTTTTGATTGAGAAACAAGCTGAATAAGATGGACAAACTAGGAACAGGTTACATACACAATTGGTTCTCAACAGATAAAGCAGCGTACGTCAGGACAGGGTAAGGAAGTCAGGTACTAGGTGAGAAGTTTGCATTGTTGCAAAGCAAAGAAGCATTTCCTATTTTCTTGAATTTTTTTAAGATTTATTTTATTTATTTATGCATACAAGAACTGGGGTGTAGGCCAGAGGTGCAGGGGGTGAGAAGACTCACCAGAGACAGAGTGGGGAGCAGAACAGGCAGACTGACAGAAATACACTGCTGAGGAGAGCAGCAGGCGACACACAAGAGGTCTGAATCTCCCTGGCTGGGAATCGAACTCATGCCTCAGTGGCTGGCAATACGTTGATAGTGCTGACTTTAACCCATTTTCTTGAACTATTTTTATTTTTATTTTTTGTACATATATTTATTTTTTAACTTATATTTTTTACATCATGTATTCCCCTTGGATAACCCACCACCAATTCACCTGTGACCCATCACCATCATCCCTTGTGCTCTTTTCTTCCCATATTGAGCCATTATCCTACCCCTCCCTTGCTGGGTGTCTCTCACTTGTTTGGTTCCTCTATATTCCTATTATGAGTGAAACCATTCAATATTTTTCTCTTTCTTTCTGGCTTATTTCGCTGAGCATGATCCCTTCTAGCTCCATCCAGGTTGCTGTGAATTGCATGTGTTTATCATTTGTGAATGCTGAATAGTATTACATTGTGTATATGTACCACATCTTCTTTCTTTTTTCTTTTTTTTTAAATATTTATTTTTATTGTTGTTTATATCTTTTACATTTTGTATTCCCCTTGGGTAACCCACCACCAATTTACCCATGATCCATCTCCGTGATCCTTTGTGTCCTCTCTACTCCATTTTGTGCCCTTACACTCCCCCTTCCCCAACTCCCCAAGTGTCTCTCTCCTATTTGGTTTCCCTATAGTTCTGTTATAAGTGAAACCGTTCGATATTTTTCTCTTTGTTTCTGGCTTGTTTAGCTGAGTATGATCCCCTCTAATTCCATTCATGTCGCTGCAAATTGCATGTGTTTATCTTCTTTGAATGCTGAATAGTATTCCATTGTGTATATGTACCACATCTTCTTGATCCAATCATCTATTTTTAGGCATTTGGGTTGTTTCCGTACCTTATCTATTGTAAACAGTGCTGCAATAAATATACGGGTGCAAGCATCCTTTTGGATTAGTGTTTTTGTGTCCTTTGGGTAGATTCCCAAAAGTGACATTGCTGGGTCGTATGGAAGCAGTTTGAGGAAACTTCATATGGCTTTCCATAGTGGTTGGACCAGTTTTCATTCCCACCAGCAGTATAGGAGAGTTCCTTTTTCTCCACATCCTTTCCAGCATTTGTTGTTTCCTGTTTTTTTAATGTTCGCCATTCTCACTGGTATGAGGTGGTATTGATACAGGAAAAATGAAGTTTTTTAAATTTAGGCAAAGGCAGTGCCCCAATTGCTTACCGATTACTATCTTGGTTCTGCACCCGCGTGCACAATTGCAAGACTACTCAGGTTTAGGGAACAACAACATTGGGATTTATTTGACAAACAGGGAAAAAGCAAAGAATTACTGAAGTCAACATATGGCCATTTACCTTACTTAAAGCAATGTCCAGTCCTTTAAGTCCCAGAAAAGTAACAAAGGTGGCATCTTCCCTTCACTGCTGATGTGGAGCTCCTCTTCCAAACAATAGGCCACGTTTCCAAAACAACGTCTTCCTTCTTCTGCAGATGCGCAACAGCCAGAGTGTAGGTTAGGTTACAACTCATGAGGTCGACACAGGACACAACTGGAGATGCTCCCAGAACTGCCATGGTGTCCCAGCGCAGCACCAGGCCAACAACATTGCAAACAGCACTTACAGCGGCCAGACGGCCCATCAGACTGCACTCACGCATTTTAGGAAGGTGCATGCTTTGGGTCTCTACTTTCTTCCTTTGGCTGCAGTAAAGACAAAACTGGGAGCAGTTTCCGTCGTTCAGCTACTTGCAAAGCTTCCAAAGTCACTGGTCCCAAAGTCGCTAAAGATTCCAAAAACACTCAATCCGAAATTCTATATCCCAGCAGCTCAAAAACTTCCGGCGTCTGATTTCCAAACTCTTAATCTTGGCGGCTACATTTTCTGCCGCTGATTCCTCTATTCCTACGTCATGACGACTCTTCTTTCCCCTTCTCCTACCTCATGGTGACTGAATTCACCTTCTCTTTCAGTCGCTTCTTATTTCTCATCAGACCCTCCACCCCAAACTGCAAATTTAGCATTTTCCCTGAGACTATTCAGTCTCATCAGCAAAACCCCCTCCAGAGGGCATGACCTCCCCTGGACTTTGGACTCAGCTTGGTTACAGTATCTCATTGTGGTTTTGATATGCATTTCTCTGATTATAAATGATGTTGAACATTTTTTCATATAGCTGTTGGCCACTTGCTTTTCTTCTTTGGAGAAGTGTCTTTTTACCTCTCCTGCCCATTTTTTGACTGGATTGTTGACTTTGTTGAGTTGTGTGAGCTCCTTGTAGATTTTTGTTATCAGTTCTTTATCAGTTGTATTGTGTGCAAAGATTGTCTGCCAGTTAGTAGGGTGTCTGTTTGTTTTGATTAAAGTCTCTTTTGCTGTGCAGAAGCTTTGTAGTTTGATGTAGTTCCAGCTGTTCATCTTTTTCTTCACTTCCTTTGCTTTTGGGGATGTGTCTTTAAAGATTTTGCTGAGATGTATGTCATGTAGCATTTTGCCTATTTTTTCTTCTATAAATTTTATGGTTTCAGGTCTTACATCGAGGTCTTTTATCCATTTTGAGTTGTTTTTTTGTGCATGGTGTGAGGTAGTAGTCTAGTTTCATTTTTTTTTGCATGTAGCAGTCCAATTTTCCCAGCACCACCATTTATTGAACAAGCTAACCTTGTTCCATTGCATAGTCTTTGCTCCTTTGTCAAAAATTAGTTGTCCATAGATATGTGGATTTATTTCTGGGTTTTCTATTAGATTCCATTGGTCAATGCATCTGTTTTGTTCCAGTACCATGTGTTTTAATTATTATAGCTTTGTAGTATAGTTTGAAGTTAGGGAGTATAATCCCTCCATTTTCTTTCTTTTTTATCAGGAATGCTTTAGCTATTCGAGGTTTTTTTTGTGGTTCCATATGATTTCATCAATGTTTGTTCCATTTCTTTGAAGAATGTCATTGAGATTTTTATCAGAATAGCATTGAATCTATACATTGCTTTTGGTAGGATGGCCATTTTGATAATGTTAATTCTTCCAATCCATGAGCAGGGGATGTCTTTCCATTTTTTTGTGTCCTCCTCTATTTCTCTTAATAGTGTCTTATAGTTTTCTTTGTATAAGTCCTTTATCTCTTTTGTTAGGTTTATTCCCAGGTATTTGATTTTTTGGTTTCAATTTTGAAGGGGATGGTTCTCTTAATTTCTTCTTCTTCAGACTGAGTGTTTGCATATAGGAAGGGTACTGATTTTTGTGTGTCGATTTTGTATCCTGCTACTTTACTGAACTGGTCTATACTTTTGAGTAATTTTTCTGTGGAGTTTCTTGAAATATTTTTAAACATAGTAGTTATTCATTCTGAAGTTCAAATATAAAATGAAGTCATGAAATTGACACTTACTTTAATATTTTTCATTCATAAATGAAAATTATTATACCTTTATGTCTCCATTTTTTTCATCCACACAGTATAAGAAATAATCTCACCTGAAAGAACGAAATAAGAGCATCTATTAACACACTGTGACATTATCTGACAAGCAGAAATCACTAAACATAAGTAATTATTATCCTTGTATTTTACTATGTTGCTACTTTCTAAATTTTTTCTACCTTGTGCAGAAGTCTTGACCTCAGTTTCTCACCCATATGTAATGAGCATGAACCTTAATGACTTAATATTCTACAATATTAAGTCTCAATATTTATATAATTCAAATTAACCTAGTATTAAATAAGAGTTTAAAACCCCTTATATTTTCTTACACTGTAGCATGCATAATTACATTATAATGTATGTGTACACTGGTATGTATGCATGTGTGGATTGTAATCAAAAAACTTAAATCAAGTAAAAGTTATTCACTTAAGACATTCTAAAGAAATAATTTCAACTTTGGAATATTATAAATATGTTGTTTGGTTTTAAAGTGATTGTGCATTAAGTTTTAAGGGAATTTAAACTAGTTTCCAAAAATATAATTAAGATAATTTCTTACCAATATTTATTGCATTTCCTTGTATGTTTTGAAATTTTAACTTATGATTCTTAAATGTAAATAACACTAAACACCAAATCCAAAGTGTTGATGTAAGGAAGTAATTTTTCATATATCACCACTTTTCTCTTATTCTTAAAAAATGATATTTTCAGCTTATCTATTTTCAAATTGTTTTAAATAATAGTTAGGTTTGGATGATTAACTACAGTAATTTTGTTTATAAAATGCCTCCAAAGCATGACATTTTAAATCACATATACCTTTCACTTGTGAAGTTTAAAGCAAATTTCATGTCATTACACAATTGATCATTTGGAAATGGAACAAGATATTTACATGGATTCTATCTATACCTCCACAACTGAAAAGGCATGACTAAGTCTTATTAAAGCTTGGTTATGGCATAAAGGATGAATGGTTTTGAATAAATATACTCAATGGTCCAGTGATACAGGATGGACTAGGAGGTACTGAGTTTCATCCCATGTGACTTCCCAGAGAGTTTTGTGAGCATCCTCTATGGGTGCCCACTGTAGTGCAGCACCATTCTCTCCTGCTTTGCCCCTTGCCTACCTGCCCGCTGAATCACCATTACTGGGTACTTCTTCTCCAGCTTCCCCAGAACATGTCAATGATCTCCAAGATTCACACTTGTCCCTTTTCTAATTCTCAATATTCCCTGAGCCTTCTCAACCACTCTCCTGGCTTCTAATAAATCTACAGTGTAGAATTCAAAATGATATCCCTTGTCTACACAACTGTCATGTACTTCTGATCCATATAGTCAATGACCTACTGTACATCTGAAAATGAGCCAGACTCCACCTGTCCAAAACAAGTTCAGTGGCTTTCTCAAAGTTCCATATTGGCCTATTTCCCATCACGTTAATGGTGCTAAATTTCCTGGTATCATCTTTGCAACACAGTTTTCCATTTTGAGAAACCACAACTCTGTTCCTCAGTCTACACTCCCACCAACAGTATGAGAGGTTCCTGTCTCTCCACACCCTCATCAACACTTGTTCCTGGTCTTTTTTATTCTCATAGGCTTTTGCTTTGTATTCCCCTAATGATAAGTGATAATGATGAGAAACAATTTCCTTTGTATATGTGAGCTTGAAATAATAACATTAAATAAATAGGGATCATTCCTTCAATAAATGGGTCAACAGGTGTTCTTATATGTTGGTTTACAATCTCCAGAGTTGCCTGGATGAAATTTAAAGCTAGCTCACCTACGTGGACAGCAAGAAGAGATGGAAGAGGCAGACCACACCAAATTGAATCATGGGAGTTTTAATAAGAAAGGGAAATTACATACAAGGTTTATCTTGGGTGACTATAAAACAAATAGATCGCCACATCTACCCACCAGAATCTTAAGTATTTATGTTGAAGCCTTAACAGAATTCAGTCACTATATCTAGCATATAGTGACTCTCACTCTCTCTCCAGACAGAGACATTTTTCTCTCAAGGCTGCATCTTTGCAGGGGATCCTATTCTTGGAACATAGGTAGAGCATGTACTCCAGGTATACATGGTAAGGAACTTCCAACTGCTCAGTTCTACTTGAAGGTCAACAACATGTCCTGTCCTCTTGATGGTATCCAACATTTTGAACACTTACAAAAGTAAGTGTTAATTCACAACAAACATATTTAAAATTTCAAGAATAAATTAAAGATAAAACCATTCAAATGATTAAAAGGAAATTATCTTTCCATATTGTGGTAAATGTCAAAGATTTTGGGAAAAAGATTTTGGATGAATTGATCTATTTGCATAAAAATCTTTACAAAATAAAATGTATGCAAATTTTAAATACGTGCAACACAATATACTTTCTGCCTTTATATATTTGGGTCTATATAAAATAGGTAGAAAACACATCAGATTCACACTAATAATTTTCCAAAGAAAAAAAAATACAGAAGTAACAGATAAAGAGAAAGTTGGCTTTATAGTTAGTGTCATCTTTTAATAATACTGTCAGGAAAAAATAAAAATCAAAACAAATTTTTAAACCTTCACAAAATTCACCAACAGAATCACCAGTGGTTAGAATCTGTCATGCAAACTTCAGATAAGACAGGAAGGGACAGATAGACCACGCAGCCTAGCTCTGTGCCCTACAAATTTATTTTTCTTTCAAAATTTACATCACCCATCACTATGCTAGTTTCAATTAGGAAGATTTGCTTCTCCCTCACACTGGCTCAAACAAGTATACAATTTTATTTGACTACCTGTATCATGACTATTTTTTAATGTGAGAGAAACATGGTCCTGAGAGACAGCCAAGAGAAAATCAACCGAGTACTGTGACTCTGAGCAAACTGGCTCCAATCTTACACCCCTTACACCCCCAGTTACCAAATTGACTACTTTCCGCTTTCCCTCTGGTAAAATGGAAGGAGAGTCACTGCCACGAAATGATCCAGCCTATCCACCTATGACTGAATCCCATCTCTTTCCTTTCTTAACAATGACTTTCTTCTGCAGAAGAAAGTTCTATGCGGTTTGTGGTTTTGTTGGAGCAAAGGGGCTACTCTGTCCCTGACAGGAAGTCAAAACATTCACTCCTTCAACATGAACAACATATCTGTAAGTAAATCTGGGGAGCCAGGACTAGATTTTGGGGCTATTTAACTTTCACAGAAAACTGGAGTGAATAATTTTTTAACTTATATGATGAAAATTATTTTCCAAATGATATCCTGCTATAAAATAAGGGCAGACATATTCTAGAAAGTATACTAGTTTCAATCTGATCTGGAAATATTTCTGATATAAATAAATCCACTTGTATATATAAACTGAAGTTTCTTTACTTGTAGGCTAGATGCTAAAAACAAAATAGTCTAGATAGGCAGCTTGTACATTCTCTCCTAACAAAGCACACAGCATCCTTTAATCAACAAACCACTGTACTTTCAAGAGTTTTTTCTTTTCTGTTCTGATGGAGAAATCGGTAGCACTTCTTTCCGTTAACTATCACTTCTCTTTTTAATTAGACAGAGAATGTTAAATGATTAGTAACAAAAATTTGACTTCAGGAAAAGCAAAAAGCGTGGGCAATTGTTAAACAGTACGGTTTCTTTTAACAGTTAATACTATTTTCATGCTCATAAAATCCCAACTCTGTCAAACAAGGAAGGTGGCATAAGCCAAGAAATACATATCCTACCACTTTTGCTTTTATGATTTTGGAAACCATTAAATACTGAAAAAAAAAATTGAAATGCAGCCACATAGGAAAGAAAATGAGACTCTGTGTCTTTAAACTAGGGAGAAAAATAAAACCCAATCATTCCAAATGTATTGCTTTAGTCATCTGGTTTCATTCTATTAATGACCTTTAACATCTGCAAAAATATTGTGAAAAGCTAATTTTGTTTGTACTGAGGTGGTGCAGAACAGTTTCTGGCTGTCATTCTAGGATGTGCTATAAAATAAAATTGTCTTTCTGGGAGTCTGACAAAAACCTACTGTACAGATACAGTTTATTTACAACATTTAGGAATGAAAAGAAAACACAATTTTACAACATGCCAACATGTGAAAAATGAATAGTTCTTACACATTTGTGTGTGTATTAGCAAATCCACATACAGATATCTTCCAAGATTAAAGTTTATTTAATAATATTTTATGGCATTCAACAAAAATTCTAACCAGCAAAACTAGTTCTCAATAAATGTTATGTTACTAAAAATATGAGAAAATGTTATACAATATTCTATGTTTTGATTTACTGCAGGAGCACTTTAGAAAGGAGAAATTGCCTCATTTCCTCACTTTGACAAGCATAAGGCTTCTATTAATTAAATCAGAATCTTTGGAAAAAGAGGTAGTGTCATCAGGGTTAATGTATTGACTTTACATCCTAAGAGGCCAAGGTTAAAAATATACCAAGTAGCCATCAAAAAGAATAAATCTAGTCATGCTGGCCTTGTCCTTACATTCATTCATTTTCAACGACACTATCCAATTTTGTGAATGATTTGTGGCCCCAGGCACAGAAATGTCTAGTCCTGAAGAATGCAGGAGTTTCATGGTTCAAGGGTTTGATGAGCATCCTAGGCCAGGCTCAGAAACCAGAGAATAGTGGATCTCAATGCTGGAAGAAGTCTTGCAGCCAAAAGCCAAGGTTCCCATCTGACAATTAAGTCTTTCTGACAACATACCTGCCATAATGTCAAACACTGACACTTGATATCTTCTCATGAAAATGAATTCATTACTTTCTAAGGTAGTATGCTGTTTTGAGAAAGCTTGACTTTCAGAAAAATTTTAAAATATTTAGATTTTTGAGACATTTCTTCTGATAGATTTTCCTTGGGTCTTCAGGAAATTTCCTTGTGCATCACTGAAAAAAAAATTGTCTAATTCCATTGACACGTGGCTCACAGCATGATTTCAGATCCACTCATCATCAGGGGTTTTCAGTTACTTTTATATAGAAAGCAAAGATGAGGATGGATGGATGATGATGATAGATAGATAGGTAGATCAACAGATAGTGATAGATATTGATAGATTATGACAGAGAGAGATAAATGGAAGATAGATAAGTACTTTTCTATAGACATCCTAAAAATGATAACAGAATTTTAAAAACTTTTGGCAATTAAAATTTTGGTAATAAACAATATATTTGTTTATTAGATCATAATGCTCACCCATACTGAGCTCTCCAACTTAGCAAAGATTGCTAAGATTTTCATAACAGTTCTTCTTATGTCCTGAATTTGCAAATATGGTTTTAAAAACCTAGCTCATAACTTCGCATCATGTGTTTGAAGCTTGATTATTATTGAATTTGTCCTACAATTCCTATATATTGCAAGGAACTTACAAGGAAAAATGCCAGTCTTTCTGGTCATCCAGCATACAGTCAAAACTACCCAAAGGAAGAGTAAGGAAACCAAATCCTCCCATTTGTACTTACATAAAAATTCTAGTCTTGTCTTTAGCTGATTTTATTTCAGTCTCTTAATGTTGTCATAATGGAGAAAGTTTCAAACTTATACAAAATTGTGCCAAATAAATACCTGATAGTATAGCATTCTCTCTAAGGATGGGGACAGGCAGTGGTCTATAATTATAGACCACTACAATTGATTAAAATCAATTGTCAAGTCATTTGACAATGATTTCAAAATGTATAAAATTTTATTTTAACCTTTTCTTCTGGTTACCTATTCCCACCCACTCAGTTATCATTTCCCAACTCTTTTGCAACAGCGCAAAGTAGACTTCACAGTGATGTATTATTTTTTCTTCTCCAAATATGTACAGCTCCATAATGGACCATCTGTCATTTTGTGGTTCCATGTAGCAACAACGCCCTAAAGTTTTGTTGTCATAGTAACCACACCAAAGTCTCCAAGGCAAACTCTGCAGTCATTTCTACTTTCATATTCTACCTAATGCAGAGTGAGAGTAGGGACTAAAGTTTCAGAAAATTTAAGTACCTAATATATGCTACCTGCTTATAAGCTAGTACATATCAAGAACTAGATGTTTCAAGGAACTAGATTGTAATATTATTTACAAGGAGCAAGAATGTCATCTTTGAGCTATGATTTATTTTGCTTTAGGTTACCTTTGTTAGAAGGAAGTTAAGTCTTGCTTTGAATTCTAGAGAGCTACTGAGATGTAGCAATCAAACCTTTCTTTTCACTTTGCCGAAGGCCAATTTTAGAAGAGGCAAGAAAAAATTCAGCTCATTGTTCATATTCTTGTCTCCTATCTCATAGTATTCCAGTGCATCTGTGCCACATTATAGCAGGATAAAGGAACCAAGAGTGGATTCTGTGAAGAAGGGAAAGCACAGTTTTTAATCTTGATTTACTTTATTTATTTTCCTTGGAGACTATCTTTTACTCATTTTTAACTTCTTTCCTGTCCCAGAAGCATGGAAATGCTTCTTTTATTTGCAATCTCTAACTGCTTTCTCAGAAGGTATGCTGCCTGGAACTGGTGATGTTGTTTCACAGGGAAGTTAAGTTAAACCTTTTTGTGCTTCCTTCTACTGCCCAGTGTCTTTCAAGCACTTTGCAACTTACTAATTTTTAATATTTTTTTTAATTAAGAGACTGAATTTCAGTGAGTTTCAGTGACTTGTTACCTGAGTAGGTGAAGGAAAGAAAACAAAATGTGAGGATATTAGTCAGGGGCTATTGCAAAAATCTGGGCAAAGAGAAGTTGGGGAAGTAAGAATTAAGAGAAAGATAATGATTGCAGAAAACATTCATTCATTCATTCATTCATTCAACAATATGGTAGGTACCTCCTGGTGTACTATAGGGGAAGGACTGCAAAAATGGGTAAAATATAATCCTTACACAGGAAGTATGGGAAATGGTTCTTTCACATGCAGTTGGCAAGGAGAAAACAGGTAATTAAGCAATAATATTCTTTGAAATGTAACTCATTTATTTCTCTTTTATTGTATGTATAATATATGTTCATTATTCACCGTATTGAAAATATACATATTTTAAAAATACTCGTTTCACAACCTATAATACTTAAGTGTTATTCTGCATTCTAGTTTTTCTCATGCTGCTTCTACATTGCTGTTCTACATAAAATTTATAATTCATATGTATTATTTTTCCATAATATATCTGTAAATGTATATATGTTTATTAGATTATACAAATTGATATATATTCACATATTTTAAAGAAATATTATATATGAATAAGTATAAGTTGGAAATATATGATAAATATACATCTATATTTAATTCTGGATTACCTCCCCATTGACATAAGCAGCTTATATATTATCACAAATATCATATGATATTTTTAAAGACTTTTCTGCTGAAAACTGATACAATTCTAATATGTTAAGTCTTGTGTGATATTAGACCAATTTACTCTTCATACTTTCAATATTCACATCCCCAATCTAGCGCCAGATGGTGTGCTATGATAAACCAGGCTTCTTAATAAAGTTGCATTCTTTGCAGTAAACACAAGTCCATTTAATAAAATAAAAATTATGTTTTGGACTACAATAGAAGACTCCTCAAAATCCAAATGTTGGAATGCTAACCCCGATGAAGCTATATTTGGAGTAAAGGTATTGAAGAAGTTATGTAAGGTAATCCTAAAGGACTGGTGTCTGCATAAGAAGGGGAACAGACTCAAGAAGTATGTACACACTGCAGAAAGACCACGTCACCACGCAGTGAGGAGATAGACAACCACAAGCCAAAAAGAAAGCTCTTATCAGAAACCAAACCTGCCAGCATATTTATCTTGGACTTCTATCTCTGAGACCTCTGCAGGAATAAAAATTTGTTTTTGAGCTATCCAATCTGTGGGCTTCTTTTGTGGCAACCTGAGAAGTCTAATATAGATGGGTAAGGCTCTGTCCTCAATGTGTTTACAATCTAGTTGTGAAGAAAATGTCTATTCCACATTGCTTTGAGCCTAACAAATTCAGTCCATAACATGAAAAATAACAGAACTTTAGGCCTTTTCCAGATGAATGTCCAACTGCAGAACATGGTAATCCTATCCTACCTTAAATTTATCCAAATAATTGAGTAAATCCTCAGGTTCTGCTGTGATATTTAAAAAAAAAAAAAAAAAACATGCTGGCTGTTTATACTAACCAAGTTATGGAAACAACCTAAGTGCCCAAGGACAGATGAGTGGATTAAATTTGGTATATAGACACAGTGGAATATTACTCACACATTTAAAAAAGATGAAATCTTTTCAGTTAATCCACCTGTTCTCCTCCCCATTCTGTCTCTGGTGAATCCTCTCAACCCCCGCCCCCACTCTCTGGCCTACACCCCATTAATGCATATGTGGCTTGTAGGCATACATAAATAAATATTTTTTTAAAAAGATGAAATCCTGTTATTTGTGATAACATGGATGGAACTGGAGGGTATTATGCTAAGTGAAATATTGGCTGTTTTCACTTACATGTGGAATATAGAGAAGTGAAACAAAGGTCAGACAAAAGTGAAGCAATTAAAAAAAAACCTTAGAAAGCTGACTATAAAATTGAGACTACCAGATGGGGAGTGGGAGGGGGAGATCAAAGAGGGGAGGGTGCACAAGAACTATGGCTGCCTTGGTGCTGAGTGTGGTGGCTCACATCTTAGAAAGTATGATCTTATACCTCTGGGTCACATACAGTGTAGTAAACCAAAGTGACTACAATAAAAAGAAAAATGTGCTGGAATATCTCATTCTCTTGGAGATGCCATCATTTGTGCATGTTGTAGTTATGTGAGTTCTATTGAATTCTCTAATGTCTGCTGAGATCACAGCATAGAAAGCTAAGTCCAGTACCAAAGTGTCCAGGTCCTTTGCTCTACTTCTGCCATGGTGCTTTAATAGTCACTTCACTAAAATGTAATGGAAAAATATTCTCATCCTAATAATACTACCATCTGGAGACTAAGGCACAAAATCATATTCACATGTGCCTTTAGGATAGTTTAGAGGGCCTGACATAGCCTTCGTATTTATATAAGCGATGCATCAGAAGCCACTTATCACAGGTCTTAGGTAAAAAAACTTTGTGAGCTAGAGGACCATTTCAGAAACGCCATACTTAAAAATGCCACTTTGATCAAGTTTGCCTTCTTGACTTTCACTGGCCATGGTACATTCCTTTCTTTGAATCTCCAAAATTCTGCATGAAAATGGGCGCTTGAAGTGTAGGCCCCACATCCCACTAAATAAGCTTTGTCATGATAATGTACTTTTGGGCTGCTGTTCAAGACACCCACTATGTAAAATATGTGTGCATATATATGGACACACACATACCGAAGTCTACACAGTTCAGAAGCACAACACATATTTAATAATAACAAAAGCTACATTTTAATGGAATATTTACCATATATCCTTATTTGAATCTGCACTTCATCAGTTAATCCTCACAACCTCCCTTCAAGAAAGTTAGATGGTGTTCAAAGGAAGGAAGTTGAAGTTTAGACATACACCACTCGTCCAAAGGGAATGAAAAACTGATTCAAATCCAGGTCTGCTGACCACGGAGGCTACACACCATTACTCTCTACAATGTGTTCTGCACGTGTTAAAAAAAAATTATGAGTTCAAAGGAATGAGAAATTGGTAATTCTCAGAATAATGATCTGTTGCAGAGGTACAACTTCAAGTGGCCTTTGATGGAGGATACAGTACCAAGACATGGAGACTTAGGGTAGTTATGTTGGTTTAAAGAAGATTCTAGCTAAAATCTTGACGAAGGGATTCTAGGAGATTTTCTAAGGGATGTTGAAGTAACAGAACTTTAGGTTTTATGAACAGCAGTTGAGACAATCATGTTATAATGATCTCTTCAGAACAGTGCTTCCCCAGAGAATAAGAAAAAAACATGGTCATAATATAATACATAGCAGATTTCAAACTCTCCTAACGATGAAACAGAGTGATGAAGTGCTTTACCAAAATGCTTTACCAAAGGTGACTGTATTGTCTTCAAAAGTTTAAGGGGAACAGGCATTCTCTAATGCCAATTGGAAACCTGGGAAATTTACTCTTGTTGGGTTATACTGACCCATTTTCTAACTCATGAATTAAATGTAAGACTTCTGTCCATACAAACCAAACTTTCTTTAGAGATGGAAATGTAAAACAGAAGAGTCTATTCAAAAAAGGTCTCTTTGAAATTTCACATACCTGAAGTTCATACCACCTGAAGCTGTCAAGTATGTGTTTGTATATGTATATGTTTGTATGTATGTTTTTATGTCTTTGTATGTGCAATTAAAAAATCATAAATGACTCTTTTTTACTTTCCTTTACATTCATAGCTTGGTTTAAAGATGATAGTAACTACATAGACACTACTCAGTCATTGGAAATGGTTTCTCTCTCCTTGGTAATCTATAGCTGAAGTAGGGAATGATGAGCACTGTAAGAGACCGGTTAACCTCTGCACCTAGTTCTGCATTCTGAAAGAGAAAAATAAAGGCTGTTGAACACATCCCTCTTACTGCCTCAATTATTTGAAGTGGATAATCAGCTTAACACTATAAGGACGATGTTGAATATGTGTTGATTTTTCTTTGGTATTGATTGCTGTGCTTTGGCATACTGTTCTCATTATTATGCACCAAGGCACCACCTGGCATCATTGTTTATCTTAACTACTCACACATCAGGTGATCTTCCCTTTCGCAGTCTTTTTTTTTTTTTCATTGTATATAGTTGCCAAGGCCTGTGTTTCGAGCTTAACACAAGACTTATTGGCTTAGTTTATAGTTTAAAGTATTATCTGATGAAAATTATACAGTTTTAGACAGAAATCTTTTCTGATAGTTAATAGCAGATTTTCCCACAGTGTATTTTTCTCAAGTTTCTCTCAAGAAAAGTGCCATGTTTCATTTTAGGTAACACTTCATTCCTAAATAAGTAAAGATCCAAATAAAGTTATAGGAGCTCGATGACACACATTCTTTGCATAAATCTCTTGATGTGAACAACCAAAATATGTGTGTATGTTTAGTCAATAGTAATTACAATGAGATTATTATTTTCAGCTTCCAAAGAAGCATATGCTTGCCTTTTGTAGCTCCCACACCTGAATTGCTCATGAAGAAAGTGCACAACAAACCCTGTAGCTGTCCTTTTAAGCAGTGCCCAGTGAGTAAAAATCCTGCTCTAACCAACTCCCTAAATTCAATTAGAGAATTGCAGAAACACAGGAATGCTCTATGATTCCATAGTTCATATTTTATTAAAAGATCAATATGGCAATAAATAATGTTATGCCTTCTCAAGTAGGAGAAATACACTAGTTGTTGATATGTGTAATCTAAAATACAGGTATTTAGGAAAGGAATCTCACTGATTGGTATATACACACAGAATAGAATAAACGCTTATTGTTAAATGCTTTCTTCCAACATGAAGAGACCAGATGGTTGCTCTAAAAAAAATTCATTTTCCAATCTAAGGAAGAACCTATTTTTAAATCAAAAGTTTTATATGATATAGCCATAACCCCAATACACACACACAAACTGTACAATTATTTCAATTCTCTTAGGAATTGGTCAGCAATTCCAAAACAATAAGATTTGGACTTTCAAAGTGGCTGGTACTATAACTTCATTGTTTTTAAAAATAAGTATAACCAATGAATTAACTAAATTTTACTTTCATGTAAAAAAAATTTGGCACTCTGGATGTTTTTCAAATGTATTTTCTTCTCTGAACAAAAAAATTTATTTATCAGCATTCAGGACTTTTATTATCATCTGTGTAATTCATAAGCTTCCAACCAATCTACAGTTACACTGGTCAACAAATTTTACAGAAGTCATGTTACTGAAATAAAATTAGTCATTTTCTATCAATTTGTATGTGCTCAACACGAATATGACAGTCAAATTCTAATTTTGGCTCAAGTTTATTTTTGTAATCTGCAATAAATGGACGTTTATATCACGAAATGCATGCCAATAGTAATAGGCCTACTGTTAATACCTGTAAAAAATCAAGTCATAGACTGCTTCTTAGATTTCTTCGCTTGTCTCTTGTACAGCTGTTCAGGAATAGAATAGATGGAAGACGGTTTCCATTGTGCAAAAGCACAGCCTTAAGACTCAGTTTTGAAGAGTCTAGAAATAGTCTCCGGTCTTGTGGGTCATGAGTGATTTCTAAGGAATTCATGAGGCCCTCAATATCGGAACAGAGTACCAGAGTACTGTCCTTTCTGAAGAAAGGCTCCAACTGCTGGTGGCGCTTTCAGTAGAAAGTAATTGTGACATCTTCTTCTAGAAGATTTCATTGTTGGAGTTTTGATCCTAGCAATTCTGCCTTGTTCTTGGATCAGTCCAAATCACAAACCAGGTCATTTAGTTCTTCCTGTGTTAGTCTGTGTGGGGTTGATGATGCACCACAGTGAAAATCTAGATCACTGCATGCTGATGGAACAGGAGAAGAACAGGTCGGCTCACCCTTGTCCTCATCAGCTGAATCAAGAGAATATTCTGCTGGAGCTTCTGGAATAGGAAGTCCCTCACCATGTGGAACTGGTCTCAGTGCAGACGGAATGTTTGGGTAGACTATTCTCGACTTTTTTTGCTTCGTTATTCCACCAGAAAGAGGAAGAAGCAGAAGTAACAGTCTTTTACGTGATTGCTTGGCTCTCTCCACACCATGGGGACTGCAAACAGCATTGATGGTCTTTTGCCATTTAACCACTGTGAAAGCTGTGTTGTACATGTAGCACAGCATATATGCGGGGCCCAAGGCTTGTCTTGGTCACCAACCTTGCATCCGAAGTAAAGATGATAAGCCTTCTTCACTTGAGAAGTGATAGTTTTCTTCTGGTTGGCAAATGTCACTTCCCCACAAATAGAGCAGAAATTGTCCACACTATTAACACACTTTCGAGGCATGACTGTTCTGTATTGTGCCTAAATGGATAAAATAATAACTGTCCTATGGAACAGTAGCTTCAAGTGTCTTGCACAAAGTCTGAAATATTTTCGATGCTCATCCTTTCCGACAGGGCTTTCTAGAGTGCACTGCTGACGTCCCCTTACTTCAGCAGTCGCCTGGCAGTAGTATTGCATTGCATCAGAAAATGATGCAATCAACTCTGGATGATGTGTGCATGATGGTATTATGCAATGCGATGCAAGATTACATCATTCTAGGCTGATTTCGGATGTTGTTGCAGTCCTACTGGATAAATTTACATGGTGAAACATATAAAATGAATTATATGAAATATCTTCAAAACGAGAGCTAATAAAAAAATTTCAGGGTTATATTCATGTTCAGCACACCAAGATACTACAGATTAGGGCCCTTTTAAGTCAGTAACAATCTCAATGTTGACCAGTGTTATTAGACAATCAATGAGGAGGGTGAATTTTCATGGAAGGCCCACTTTGAGTAAAAGGACCATGAGACAGTCTGAACTGTTCATGTCCAAATGGTGCTTGCAGTGAACCAAGAGCTAGAAACCTGAGTTGCAAGCCGCATTGCAAGAAAAAAATAAAGAAGGTAGTGAAAAGGATGTTACAGTGGGTTTGCTCTATGTGCCTTCTCTCCTCAAAACATATCATCCTTTTCTTTTTGGCAGAAATAGGTCTCTGGGTTTCCTTGTAGCTCTGACCCAGAATCTGCCAGCCCTTTCCATCAAATTACCAACATGCTGGGCAGAGATTCACTGAAGTCAGCACTGGCGTGGCTCATGTTGTGACTATTGTATCAGCGCTGTTAGCTATAGAGAGGGTGCCAAGGATATGGGAAGTCAGATCTTGATATCTCTTTCTGCTAGAACCTCCTGTGAGGTACCAAATCATTTATGTGATTAATGTATAGTATACGCATTGCTGCAGACAAAATCATCTTCAGGTTTTGTCATTGTCTTCTCTTTCACTAGTCCTGCTTCTACCCTCAAATCAGTGTCAATATGGAATTAAAATCTGCCTAGCCCAACTAATGCCTTCTCTCACATGTTGTTTTGGGCACTGGTTTATTTCCTCTTTTTTTTTCCCCACCTTATGTTTTTCTTAAACTGACTCAAGAGTCAGATTTATTTCCTGGTAATATCTCTTATTAGCTGTGTACACTTGTGCAAGTAACTTATTGTCTCTAAGCTTCAGTTTTCACGTGAGAAAATTGAAGGAAATAGTGCTTGCTTCACAGAGTTATTACAGAAATCAAATAAGATGTTTCTAAATGAAAGCACTTTAAGGATATAGAATGTGTGCATACCTCCCAGAATTGAGGCTGTTTCCGCAAATGTGTAG
The DNA here is from genome assembly GCA_004024925.1 of Scalopus aquaticus. NCBI lineage: Eukaryota > Metazoa > Chordata > Mammalia > Eulipotyphla > Talpidae > Scalopus > Scalopus aquaticus. The sequence continues at coordinate 42,170 of PVIJ01000728.1, forward strand.
CCCTTCTCTTTTCTGCCCTACTTCAAAATACCCTTAATAAATTACATTTTTAGCAGAATCCATATAACCTATATTTGTTCCCCAATAAATGAGATGCCTATTAGTATGCACAACAGGGACCAAGAAGCTATTTTTTCTATATTTGGATTTTTAAAACCCTCTACTTATTTTTATAAAGGAAACCTCTTTTCCAGAATGAAAATTAACATATGCTAAAGCAGTATGGCATACACATTATGCCTCCCACTTTAGTCCAGTAGTAAATACAGATCTGGATCCCGTCTTAACTAGCACTAGTCTCCACTTGGCTTTGTAATGATGTAGTCAGATACAGAAAACAAAAAGCCAGGAATTTGAAGACGAATATTGTTGTTGAGCTTGCTAATGCAAAAGAATGCATTTTGGAAAGTAAAGAGTCAAATCCCTCCCCTGCCTGAGTTATCATGCCAGCCCATCACTACCTCTTGCTGCTATTAGCCTCTCATAATGTAAAACATTTCTTCATTTCCAGCAGATAATACTTTCAGTGAAAAGGTAATTTTTGAAGTCTATTACTTGCATTCTTAGTGAAGAGCACAATGTAGCATTTTGTTCTAATATGCCATTGAAATTGTTTGAGTAGGTACGCCATAGAATCAAATACAAAATGTCAAAATGGTTTCCATTAACTATGCACATTTGCACTGCTTCCATTAATGGCCATGTTTTTGTTCTTTTCCTTCATCTTTGCATCTATAAGATGAAATGATTCAGTTGATGTAACTGAAAAGTACATTGAAAAGGTAGAGAGCAAATTACAAAAGCATCAAGCCGCAATTCCACCCACATACTTTATTTTATAATGAAGTTTAATAATGATAGAAACTGTCGCTAGATTTAAACATCAGTCATTTCAGCAATTGTAGTTAATGTGAACATCTCATACCGAGTAATGTTTTATAAAAACATGGCAGGGATTGTGTATTATATTAAACTGAAATGTCATAATGAAATCTTAACTAGATGCTATTATTGTAATATATATTATGTTAAGAGAAATTTACTTCAACTTGAAAAGATAAAATAAGTACTGTGTTTCTTTCAACGTTGTAAGTTCGGATAAAATCATTTTACTTGCAAGAAAAAGATTTTTTTCCTTGTCTCAACATAATATTAGCACAAATAAACACCCACTACTTATTATAATAAGTATTATGTTGACACATCATGGTGGCAAATATACAACAAAAATATAATTATTTTTCCTTCAGAAAAAAAAAGAAATTTGCTACTTTTATAGAGTACAGACTTCTGAGTCCCAAAAGTATTTGAGCTGCTCCTTCAATCTATCTTTAAAGAGAACTGCTATTCCTAAGGCAAAACCCTAGCCCCAAACCTAAACCAGCTCAATTACAATCAGGCAGAGCCCAGGCCCAAGGCAGCACCAGATGGCCAGGCCTGCTGAGTCTTTTGCTGCAGCCTTCCTGATAGTACGGTTCTTGATGGTGACTGCAGAGCCAGCATGGTGCTATCAAAGGAAATCAGCACCTGAAGACTCTCATTTTCCACTGCCTACCCACTTTCCACCCCATTCCGAAGTCTCTGCCCACATCAAAAAGCTTTAGCAAATCTCTGAGAGTGCTGAGAAACATTTCGCAACTTCTACTCAGATGATGGAGGAAGAAGTGTGAAGTAAATTTTCACCTCTGAGTATCAGGTTCTTTCTCCAAGATGAGCTGAGTGGATGAGAATAGGCAGCCACTGCCTAAGGCACAGTTTTTCTCTGCACTCCCCCAAAGCTGAAGAGCGAGTAAGAGATAAGGAAAATTACCACAGAGCCTTGCACTGTGCGTGCAATTGGTCATCTGATCACCTTCACCTCATGAAATCATTGCCCTTGCTAGTTTTGATTCCCTGAAGTTCTTTTGTATGTATGTGTATATGTTCACATGTTTAACAATTTCACAAAATCTTCTAGATAAACCCATGGGATTCCATGAAAGCGCCAGAATATTTACTCTTTGCCACCAGATGGCAGTGTAATACCATTCATGTATGCAAGTAAAAAAATAAATGGGCTTAAGGGACTTCAGATAAGTACCATTCACTAAACTCCCTTAAAACTAGATATTATTTCTTTTAAATATCCAATACTGTTACATTTAAGATAACAGTATCTAGAGCTATGGTGAAAGATCTGTGCTTCATTTATCTACTGCTGTGCAACAAGTCATCTAAGAAAATTTACTGACTAAAAAGAATAATGATTTATAATTTATCACACATACATGAGCTGACTGCACACAGCTGGGCCATTCTTATGCGCTTATCTTTTTGTTCATGGGATGGAGCTGAAATCTCTCATATAGACACTTTCAGCTGGGACTGAAATCTCCACAATGGTCTTTCATTGCCGGGTGCAATCCCTGCTTGGTTTCTTGCTATTTGAATCTAATACAAGTTTTCCTACAGTATAACAAGTGATTTTCAGAAGACAGCTTTCCATGGGAACAAGATCCATAGCTCAAATGTTTATAAAGCCTCTGTTTGCTTAAATCTGCTGGCCAAAGACACAAGGCAGGGCTAGCAAGGGACAGTCTACCAGAGGTCCATAAAAGCATCCACAGTTTAGTAACCTCAAAGATCAGAAAATATTCCAATTGTTATTTACATTAGAATTGTCATAAATCAATATCTTCTTTTTTCAGTGAATCATAGACAAGACAATGGTGCTGACAATTTTTTAAATGTCAGGATGATAGACCATGACTGTCCCTCATTGCACTTTGCCCCTCAGTGGAAGAGCTCAATTCCAGGCTTAGGACTGCAAGACCAAAACTCAACTGACTGCAGACACGTTATTGAGAACACTTTAAAGAAACACAAAAACTAAGTTAACTTACAAGCAACTTCATCAACCAAATGGAAATTCAAGAGTTTACAAAGACAGATCTACTTGACTTGTGAATAAAAGCTATTTACAAACCCAATTCTGGTTGAGATATCCCTTCAGGGAAACAAATTATAAATGCAGAGATTGCTTTATGAGCACCAATTTGGAACAAGGGAAGCTGAATATTGTCAAGGGATATTTCCATTAAGACTGATGAATTGTTCTGTATTCCACGAATATCTCTTTTTTAAAGACTAAATCAGTTCTGTTGATTTGCAGCAATATTACATCTTAATAAGATGAGAAAAACACTGATAATATTTTCACTAGCAGAGATTATGAACAAAATTAAAAATGCAGATCAAAACGTTTTATTTATATTGAATGTCTCATAAAACCAGTAATTTGTTTATCCAAAATAATATTCCTGATTATTATGCATGACCCAGAAAGGATTGTTGACATAAAAAGTTGATTCAGTAATGAATGCACTTCCATTTTTAATCTGATAATCCCCATGGCTAACAGGTTGCCATAGCCAAATGAAGCTTTGAAGTTTAGTTAGCATCTGTCAATGATTGAACCTAAGAACAGAATCCATCAACAGTTCCAAATCTACTTACCAACATCAAGATTGAAACTAAACAGCAAGGTCTCACATGCTTTAAGGCAGTTTATAAAGTGCACTTACATATAAAATTCATACACTCTGAAGAAGTAACTGATATTTGCTGCCATTATTCCTGAAATTTCCCTGAATGGAAGACAAAACTCTTAAATAAGAGTTTGTGGTTTTATTTGGGTATTAAGATAACAAATACATATTTGGAAAATGGATTGTATGATTGATATAGATAGCGTTTCTTCACATGTAGTCCAAAATTAAAATTCAGTTTTCATGAATGAAATGCAATTTTTTTGAGGATTGTTCTTTCTCCCATGGCAAATATTCTTCATTATATTACAGACTGGGGTAAAGTGATTCATTAAGTGAAGACGGATAAATATTCAACCAATTAACCATAGTGCGTGTAAAAAAACTTTGTCTCTTAAAATATTAAATATCTGATGCAGTAATACCATGTCAGTTCTCAAAAAAAAAATTGCTACACAAATATCTCTCAAGAAACGTATTTATTTGGGCATTTATTTAATATTATATTCCACACATGGAGAGTAAGTGGTTCTGCATTTTGAATCACATTAACTGTTTCTGACATTTCTTGAATTTACAACTCACAACAAAACATCTCACATTTGAGTACTTTGCCATCATCTCAAGCTCAACATGTTGGGTTGAAATTAATCAGTAATGTTGATAATATGCTCTGAAAAATGCAAGGGGTTCTCAGAGCTAACTAAAAAGCCAGAGTCAAGCAGGTATTACACAGAACTCAAGGCTCTGCCAATTTCTTTTAAGCAGAAAAAATTCTTCATTCATTTGTTTTATATAATGATTTCCCTTTAAGACAATATTGCTTTTGATACAAAGGAGCCAATGTTGAGCATATAATTGCTCAATAAGTATATATATTTTTGTTCCCTTCCCGTTACCACCCAGAATACAGTATAACCTATTAAACTGTCCTATTTTTATCAACAATATTTTCCCCTAGTCTTACAGTCTAGAGACCCTGATTTCTTCCTAAACTTTTCCCCTTCTATTCCTCCAAATAGGCCAATCTTAACTTTGCTCCCATTGATGATCTTTCATATGTCTCAAATCCATTCCCACTACTCCATCCCTCTACTATCATGTGCTAACATTCTTTTTCTGAAAGTTTGGTGACAACTTTAGATCTGAATTGCCTACCCTTGATTGTTCATATCCACCCTGACAATGTGGCCAACTGCATTTTCCTTATTATGAAATATTGATATTTCTTGATGCACTGCATATGCACGGGCATATGAAACATTTAGGTATAATATTTTACATAAACAACATTTAAAAAAAATCTATAGTGATGTCTACTTCAACACTGTTGTGAAATTAAGCTTTGTAGGGAACCTATAGGATATTAGCTAGGTCTATGACCAGAGTTATGGTTGACATCCTGCTTTCCCATATTCGATGCATACCATAATCACGCATTCCCTAAAGATTTTTCCAATATACTTGCTCAAATCTTCCTCAAAAAAGAAAGTGAAAGAGAGAGAAACCTACATTTCTTCAATAAGCTTGAGAACACAATATATTATGCTCTTGAAGTGCAAAAATGAATATTAACATATTAAGTCCTCAGTAAGTACAGCAGTTAAGAAATCCGCTTAACTTTTTTTACCCTACTATTCCACAAACATTTAAAAATTAAACATCTCTTTTTTATTTTCATCTTTAGGAAATTTATTAAACCTCTACACATTCTTTGTTCTAAAATATTTGATAAATGCTGCCTTTAAGGCAACATGGTAGGCACAAATATTCAGTAATAAAGAATTCTTATTACCATATTACTTTTATTCCTAAGTGTCTCATAAATTAAGCCCAAAGTCCTTATTCTATAATTCAAAATCCTTTAACACTATTGCTATTTGATACAAACCTTACCCCACCTTGCTGCGGTGGCAGTGAAAGCCACTGAATTTGTTCTGTAGTTCAAATCCTAGTTCTGCCCCTTACTTGGCAATGAAACACTAGGTAAGTAGCTCACTGTCTCTTCCCCAGTTTTCTTATTTGTAAACAAGAATAACTATATTTCTTGGGTGGGTTGCTCTAATTCTAACACAAATCTACTTAATCCAGTGGCCTGGCAAAACCACCTATATTTTAACTTTCCCTAATTAACCTCATGTAAGTGAAGTTAAAAAGAAACACTGATCTAGAGAAACTAAAAGATGCTTAGTATAGAAAATAAGAAAGCTGCTGCTACTTTCAAGTATTGGTAGTATTAAAAATAAGAGTTTAACTGCACACATTTAAAAGATAATTTTGACTTATTAGTGATTAAGGAATTGTGCAGCATCAGTCTGCTAGATAGAAAGGCGCACCCAGGAACTATACTTTTAAAACCAGAAAGAAGGGCCTCCCTGGTGGCGCAACGGGTTAAGTGCAGCACTATGAAGCTATGCAGAGCCACTGCAACAGGAGTTCAATACCCGGTCAGCAGAGAAGATTCCCACATGGCACAGCAGACCTCTTCTGTCTCGCCCACTGCACCCCTCAGCAGTATATTTCAGTAGATCTGCCTGTTCTGCTCCCCACTCTTTCTCTGGTGAATCACTTCACCATCCCACACTGCTGGCCTACACCCCAGCTTGTATGCATAAATAAATAAACCTTTAAAAAAAATTTTTTTTAAATAAAGAAAAAAGCAAAATTGGGGTAGTTATACTAGGCCAAAGGAGGAAAAAAAAAAAAAAAGATAAAACAAACCAGCTTGATCGGGTGATAGCCAATTGACTGGTTTAAAGTTCCATTTCTGGGCAAGTCAAACCCATAATTGAATTAAGTTTCAGTTTGATGACATGGAGCTTAGCATAAGCCTCTCCACTTGGGGTGTGATGTCTTATTTTTAACATGAGTGGTAGATTGCAAAATAAAATATACCATTTTGTTTATACCCAAAAACAGAACTAGAATCTTGGTCAAAGTGAGGAGGGGGAAGTTTTAGCTCAGTACAAAGGACTTGCAAACACACAATAACTATGCTGAAATGTATAAACTTCATGAAAATTAGATTTCTGCCCTTGGTATCTGGGATAATTTATTTGGAGCCTTTCCTGGGATGTTTTAAAGAGCATTCAAGTATCTCTTGAGTTTCTTACACTACATGAATTTGAAGTTTATCTTTCAACCTTATGATTCTGGGAGCATACATTTACTAAATAGCGTTCATGTCCAAATGCATTTGGTTCTTCCTCAACTTTGCTCTGAATATTTTATCCCTAAGAAGATTTTTCAAAAGTTTTAGTTTGGGGAGTGTTCTTGGAAGATAGTTTCGAACCTTCTCAGCACAAGATATTAAATCACGTGTGCTAAAACTATTCCAAAAGCATAAGCACATGTCTTAGCAAGGGAAAGAACCAAGATATTCTTTTACCATAATATTCTACCAGAATATTATGGAAGAAAATGCAGGCGCTTCCACTGAGTGTTCACCAGCAAGCATTTCTTAAACAGAGTTCTGATAATTAATCCCTGAGTCCTAAAGGAACCATTATGCTCCTTCTCACATCTGCTGCTATAAGTCACATGAAACACTTTGGCTACAAAAGCAGAACTTTAATCATACATTAGGACTAAAAACATAGCCTAAAAAGGCATAAAATCCAAATTGTTTCCATCCCACTGTAGCAAGTATTAAAAAAATACCTACACACTTTTCTAATACAGATTTGTGAAATGATGAAAATGCTGCTATCGTTTATAGTTTGCTTTCAGAATGGACACTTATTTATAAATGAATGATTCTGTAATAACCCAAAGGCACCTTCATAAATCTCTCCAACGTATGGTACTCTGTAACACATCTGATGAGAAATGTGTTTACTCTTTCAGGATTAAAAATAGAAAAACACAATAGAACAAGTTCATTGGCAGATTCAGGTGGCCACTTAATTTATAATAGAATCAGGAAATGAATGTGCCCCATGGTGCTGTAAAAAACTCCACTATAACCCATTTTTAGCTAACACAAGCAAAACATGTTACTGAGTTTCCTCAGTTGTCAGCATTAAAAAAAAATTAACTGTATACCTCCTTTCAATCAGCTAAATATTTATTCAAATCTTCAGCTTGTTATTTCTTCATTAATAAGGTTTCCCCTGCTGCTCAGCAGAATATGTGAAGAACTTTGCAAGTGTCAGAAGCACTCAAGTTGAATCAACCAGGGGAAGTGATAAAAAGACTCATAATCAAGTGGAACTACAATAGTGGCACATTTCAAGCTGGGAAATAATAGATCAATACCCATGGCTTTCTCCCATGGGATAATACTGCTATTTGTTCTTATTTTGTGATTTGTTTTTACTCATCAAATCACAAGTACAATGCATTTCTGTGTTAACCTTCAATTTGTAAATGATCATTTGTATTCTAATCCTCAGAACACTGCAACAGAGAAAAGAGGGTGCAATTTTGAAAGAAAAGCTGAGTCCTGTGAACAAAGGAGAGCAAAAAAATAAGCAAAGCATTTTAAGGAAAGAATTAGTGCTTTAGGCGCTCCTGGTTAGCATGTGAATATCTCCTTCCAATAGGTAAATCAAGCCTAATGACACAGAGTTTGTGAAACATGGACAAATATATCAAATGCCCTCAAAAGCAATATATATATTTAAAGCCTCAGTTTCATCTGGCATCAGGAAAATCTGACATGTTTATTTGCCTGTTTGGAAAAAAAAAAAAGTTGATCTTGAAATTGCAGCCCTTTTACATTTAGTAAAGATAACAGTTTGTGGGATTTTTTTTCCTCCTACTAGTCTAATACAAAATCTTATCACATTAATTTCTTTTACACAATTCCAAAAATAAAACATTCTTCTATCAATTTATCTTTTAAACCAGTTTTCCTTATGTCATTTCAGAGCTATATTATAGTCTAACAGTTCTCAATTATTAAAAAAAAATCTGGTCCGTGAACATAAACTATAAAGCATAGATAAGTACATGAAGACTATCATTTCTTCATAAAAGATAATAGAACTTAAAATATGTTCCCAAAGTCACAAAGAAAAAAGTGTCAATATATAGGTGAATAAATGAACCACAATAATTTTACAGTGATAGTACACATCTTCTTGGGTTATAAAAATTTTGTCCATGTACGTTTCTATTTTGAGAGATAAATACTTCTGGTAGGAAAGTTTCATTTTAAAAAATAAGTATGTGACCCACCATGAAAAGAAACAAGGGGCTGGTCACCCAAGTGCTTTTCATTGCTAATTCTTGTAACAATGTTACAAGAGATGAAAACTCCAACAATCTTCCAGAAGGATCCCCAGGAAATAAAGATAAAGCATGGAAAATCCAAAACTCATGATTATCAGTGTTTTAGCAGGGATCTCATATCTTTATATACTGCAAGAAAAAAGATAGTCATCAACCAAGGGGCAGGTAAAGGTCATTTTTTTTTTTTTGCATCCATACTCTGAATTCTTATTTTATTACTGGAAAGGGACTCCCCAGGGGCTCTGTTCATTGACAGCACCTATAAGAGTTACCTCTGCCCATCCCAGGGGTGTTTGCCTTGATTCCTCTGAAAGGAGTTACCACTATGCAAAAGGTCAAACTGTGTAGATTTGAATGAGTGGAAATTTTTATCGTTTACACCAGGCTGCCATCTGAAACAGTTCACACAGTTGGATATACCAGTCCAATCTTCCCAGGCTAAAGTAATTGTTGATGAGATTAATGTATAGATTGGGAAGGAAGGCATTGATGAGGTAAGGAATGATTATTTAATGAAAAGGGGGAAAAAGTGTCATTCAAGGAGCAAAGTTTGCTTACTCTATATCATACACACAAATTTTACATATAAGATAAATGAAATGTTAATAAAACTTTGGAATTAATCAATTGCAAAGTCATCTTAGGACAAGGTCTATGCATTGTACTACTTTGGGGACAATAGGTAAAATTATAAAAGGCTTGGATTAATGTTATCCATTCCTTCATATCAAAGTTGGCTCAAGATATTCCATAAGAAATTGTCATTAGACATGAACTTTTTGCACAGCATTTCCTAAGAAAAGCAAAGATGCTTTACCTTACCCCAATGTCTGAGACTAACTGCCTTCACACAATGTTACAAGTGAATTTGTAGAATAAGTGGGTTCTTTTGTAAAATGAATCTTCATTAGAGCTGGCTGAGAAATTTTTACTTTGTATGAAAATTCTACAGAGAGCCTAATAGCACAGAATAGTCTGGAAATCATTTGTAATAATCAGTCACAACATGGATTTTATTTTATGCCTCCTTCTAAATATTTTTTTTTTCTGAATATGTTTTTGAGGACTGACAGCACATAAAAAGGAACTATTAAGGCGAACCATGGGGTGTCCATGATGGGAAGGGCTGATTATCCCTGACAGACTTCAACTTTGGAATTCATGGAAAGGCAAACAACAAATATTTTAGTGAGACAGACATGCAGATAAATTTTATGCCACATTGCCCTTCTCTCCTTTTTCTCTTCTTTCCTCTCCCCCCTCACCAGTTTCTTCTAAACTGGTATGTCTGTTACAAGGTATTTCTGGAAGCTATCTTATGTCATATGAATCAACAAAATAGCCAACACTTTGGCATCTTTTTAAAAGATGAGCTTACTTAGTCTTATAGAACCCTTCTAATTAGAATGCACTATATTTATGTATACACCCCTTTGCACTGCGTTATGAAGTATTATTCTGTAGCAGGATGCTCTGGGAAAAGCTCTGTGCTTTCCAAACACTGAATTTCAGGGAGGTCCTCAGTAAAATCCTAAAATGAATTTGAATCTTATCCTTCATTCAGGTTTCAGGCTGTGACCTTGCACCCAGATTCCGTGAATAGAACATTGTCCTCACAAGGCAGAGGCTCAATCACTGGACATTTTCTGGGTCCCTGAATTTATACAATGAGATATCAACTCCAATCTGTGAGCACAATGCTCCAGTGACTGCCAGGAATGGCTCCAATATTGATGCCTTTCAGTGTAGATCACATCATTCACCCAGCAGAGTTCAATAAAATGATACTGTAGTTAACAAGTTTTATAACACAAAGTTACTTTAAAACATGGAACTAATCAGAGGGAAGCCTGTTTATGCATGTCACCACGACATTTAATTGTCAATAAATAAACAAAGATTTGCTTCACCTATTGTCATGTATATCAAGTAAGTCATTAATCTAAACTAATGAAGCTTAAGATATATGACAGACAGTTTTTATGGAGTGCCTTCTTAATGATATGTTTGCTTTTCATTTCAATGCCAAGAGCCCATTATCAAGAAAGCAGCACATTATGGTCCAAACACATTGAAATCTATGGCACTACTCTTTGTTCAGAGTTCACAATAAGCAGCGCTTACACTTACATATTCATGTACTCTCTGAGATGAAAAGCATTAGTTAGAAATGAATAAGGGTGGGGGGGACAATGCATCTCATACTCTTGTTCTGTTGTGAGTTCCCCTCTTCAGATTTTTAAGCTCACCTGGAAAGAAAAAAGAATCTAAATCCAGTCCAATTCATGCACACATCCATTTTGAAAAATGTGAATATGTATCATAAACACAATGGTCCTAATCACTAAAGAACACCCTGAATCTCCAAAGAACACAAACCCAGAATGCCAAACTGCAAACAAATAGCTACAGGATAATAAAAGCAAGCATTCTACAATTATTTCAATGTTCACATTAGTCCTAACGCTTTGATGGTTTCCAAAGATGAAGCAATTATTTCTTATTCTTCTTCTAGTTTGGAGTAGAATAATGTGGACAAATTAACATCTATCAAATCATAATAATTTCTATACCTGGTGACATGATAAATTCAAAATAGTTCATCCTTTGTGTCAACACTGCCAAGAGACTGCTGCAAGCTCTAAAGACCAAATGAAAGATTCAGTCATGTTGCAGTTTGGTTTACTTAAATATGGAAAAGCATGTCTTAAATAGAACAAAATTTTTGGAGGACACAATATGTTTCTGTACAGAGCAGAGCAAAGGAAGATCTTCTTAGGTATTGCCAACAATCTAGTCTATTTTGTCTTTCGGTGTATTTCCAATACCTTCCACAGTCTCTGGCCCCTGGTGGTACTTGGTAAATATTTGTTAAAATCAACCATGATATAAAGATCAAGTGATTTTTTTTAAAAAACCTTCCTAAATACTACCTTTATAATTCTTTCACCTCCATGAAGGTAGGCCTCCATTGTGAAGTGCTTTCTCTTCTGTGTTTCAAGGTCATGCAAGAAAGAACTTCATGAAGTCATAAGTCTATTACAAAAATGACACCAGTAGAAAGAAAGCATGATCAGAAAGCTTTTCCTAGAAACAGAAAATTCATCAAAGGACTCCCATTAAAAATCCAAGGCCTAGAAGGTTGAATGGAATTCTACCAATCCTTCAGAAACTAAACTACCTCAATGCTTCTTAAATTGTCCAAGAGACAGAAATTTTCTAAACCTTGCCTATGAAACAACTATAATAAATATTCTTCAACACGAAGAAGATTATACACATACAAATCTACAGAAGAATCTCACTTATGTCGATGAAAGATTACTAAATAAAATATTAAAAAACAAAATCCAAAAGCATATTTAGAAAAATCGTAATATAGCCTAACTAAATTTATTCCAGAAATAAATCATTATGCTAAAAGATATTCAATGAAATTCAAAACTCATGATAAAAAATCATTATAGCCCTTTTGTCAAGGACTAAGAGAGGGAGATGCTATCAAATTTGGGTTTCTTTACTGGTAAACAGGAAGTTCCTTTAGAATGAAGTTTTGCCTCTATACTTTCACAAGTGTGCCTTCAGATGTGGCAGAAGTGGCACAAATATCTGCACAGGTGAGAGGAGGCAGGAGTGTATGATCCCCACTGGTTCCAGAGCAGTGAAGTAGTGTCCCATTGTGGAAGCAGTGGAAATACCAGAGTCTGAGAGAGGCTGTGGGTCTCCTCCAGTGTAGCTTACCCGCAGTCTCCTAAAGGTAGACCAAAAATCACCGAGATGAAGATAGAAAAGGTTCCTATCTTCACTACCAAGAATAGCATCTAATACTTAACAAGTGGTACAGTGCATCAAGAGTCCCACAGTTGGAAATTGGACTTGAGTACCCCTTGGATATTAGAGACCAGTGCATGCTTTAACACAGGTGACACTGAAAAGATCCATGCTTAGCTGAACAGGTAGGTGGAGAGAGGAGCATAGAGGCCATGGTCAGGAGCAGAGAACATGGATGGCAATATAGGTAGCTCAGATAGGTAGACTAGGGAGGGAGGCATTGAACTGATGTAGAGATACATACCTTAAACATGGGGAAAATCATGACAGGGATATAGTGCTCCATATTGGTTGGGTACACAGTAAAGAGCAGTTTAGGCCTGCACTCCTTTTTCCCAAACCCCTGAATGGGTATTAACCTCTTGAAACACACTGAGAGAACATGAACTACCAAGGCTCTGACCTCAAACCCCACACAGGAGGAATATTGGTGGTGCAAACATGAGTCAGCATCTTCCCAGCTCATTTACACGGAGTTGGATTCCTTTAGACCCTTCCCCCATCTTGCTAACACAGCAACTGTGTTGCTACTAAATATACACATCCAGGAAAATAGGTCTAAGTACCTACAGATGTACGCAAAAACAAGAAAATCAAATAAAAAAAAAAAAAACCAAACCACAGTGCCACCTGAAGGAACAGAAAAATTACTACACTCCTTTATCTGCAGACATGCAGGAGGGTGTGTGCACACAGCTGCCTCACGTGCATCCAGGGCATCTGTGGGAGGCAGAACAGTCAGAGCCACATGAAGCTGTGAAAGCAGGTGATGTGGGAGAGCCTGGCTTCCTTTTGGGAGTCAGAACACAGTGGGTCTGCTACTTGTTGCTTACATGGCAGCAAACGTACATGTTCTAAATATGCTTTTATACTAACACTAGGTTCTGCAGTGAGAGAGAGTTGCTGCTGGTCTGACTAGGCTCTTGATATCCTCCTGTTTCTTTAAATTTTCTGGGCCCCCTTTTTATAGTGAGAGATTTGTAGCTTTCAAAATGGGGTCCCAACATATTCCAAGAATGGGAATATAAACATCACATGGAAACTCTCTTCCCACTGGCACTCCTGTGGTTTTTAATAAACTACAAACATGTTCTGTTTAAGGAAAACAAAGAAAAATTCATTCAACCCTCCAAGTTACTATTATAGACAGTTTTTAAATGGGGGGAGGGATCACATCTAATAGTAAAATGGTCAGCCAAAAAAAAATATAACACATGGCAACTTGAACCCTCAAGGGAGTATAAAAATCTTAAGGCAAAAAAAAAAAAAAAAAAACCAACAAAAAACCTCTCCAGAATCCAACCACAAAGGCATGGAAGATTATATTTCCCTTACATTTCCCTATCAGATAGAAAATTCAGAACTGCTATAATAAATAAATTCAGGAAAATAGACAAAAACTTAGAATGGTATGTCGAAGTTATACAAGACAACTTAGAGAGAGATAAAACATCTAAGAGATACAACAATATTTAGAAAAGGAATTAGGTTCAGAAATAAGATCAATAAACGAAGGTAGAAATTGAAACTTTGAATAAGAAAGTAGCAGAAATTCACCATCTAAAGAGCTCAATAAGTGAGCTTAAGAAATCAAAAGAAAGCTATAGAAAAAAATAAACCAAATATAGGAATGAATTAGGGACTTCAAAGACATAATACACAAAAGACCCAAGGAGGAGAAGAGAGAGAGATGAGATATGGAGGGAAAATTAAGAAGCACTTCAAATCAAGTTTACTCAATTAGGTAAAGCAACCTGAGGTAATTGGTATCCCAGAAGAGATGAAAATGAGACCAGGTAGTTAATCTGATGAATTAAGAGAGGAAAACTTCCTACAACTTGGCAAGCTACTAAATATATATATATCTATGAAGCTAAATGACAACTTGGTTATTTAAATGCATGAGACATACACCTAGACATATAGTAGTGAAGCCACCAAAAGTTCAAGACAAAGAATATTGAAGGTGGTTACTATAAAGTCATAATAATTAAAATAGCATTGTACTAGAACAAAAAATAGGCCAACAAACCAATGGAATAGAATTGAGAGCCCAGAAGTAAATACACATCTATATGAACACAGGAGACAAGAATATACACTGGAAGAAGTGTGTATTCTTCAATAAGTGGTACTGGAAATATTGGACAGTCTCATGCAAAAGAACAAAATTAGAACACTATATCACACCACACACACACACAAAAAAAATCAGTTCAAAATGGATTTAAGACTTGGCAAAATAACCAAATAGGACTACATCATAGAGGGAGGTCCAGGTCTACATCACCTAGAATACTTGTAAGCCTTATCCCTACTTTGTAGTGGCATGGGAGTGGGAGAGATATAAGCCATAGTACTCTCTTATTCCTTTTCTCATCATTTATCCTACTATCAAATTTAGGTATTATGGTTTCCAGAAAACAAGACAGCAACAAGGGAGTTTTGAATTGAACTTCACAAAATTAAAGTACATATAGACAAAATCTTAACATTTTTTAAATGAAGACATAAGTCCATTATTCAAAGTGCAATTTTTAATGAATTTGTTTCTTTTGCATGCCAGGAAACCCATATATAAGAAAAAATGCAAAGAGATGATGGTGGCAACAGGATAACTTATCTTTGTAAACAGAGCTGACTCCAGAAAACTGTTAAACCCATGGTCCTGGGATCTAGGCCATCCAATTGACTATCCAGATAAAAATCTGAAAAAGTCCACTTTGTAGTCAAGAATATGGACAGAAGTCAAGATAAATTGGATAGATTGCATCACGTTTTTGATGGATAAATATAAGGGACACCAACAAAAACCAATGGGAAAATGAACCATAACATGGAAAAGGAAATTATCATAATGTAGAGGAGGGATCTTTGAAAACATTTTATCACTGGAACCAGATAATTTATATTCTTAATATATGACATCTTAAATAAAATATAGATATCACCTCTATAAAGTGGTACAGAAAACCATAAGTGATTAAAAATAGAATGAGTTTAAAACACATCTGAAATATGAAAACAGATTAGGATAGACAAAAATTAATTTAAGAGGCATTCAGACTTTAACTCACATTGAAAATTGTAGTTTTTAAAAGATGAAAAATCATGCTAATATTATAAAATACAGCCTTAGAAGTGCTTCTGAAACACAGGGAACAAAAATGTAGGGAGATAAGACAGAATGAAAGAACAGATGTTGAGGAAAATAACTAGTACCAAGGAAAATAAGTAATAAACAGAAATGAAAGTGAAATAAATCCACAAGATACAGATCAAAAGTGTCATTGTGCTCTAGAAAAAATTAATGGAAAGAAACAATGCCCTGACATAACATTGGAAAAATGTATATCTCAAGAACAGAAATAATTCTGTAAGTATTCTTTTAGGAGAGAAAAGAATACCTTAAAACTATGAAATACACCCAGAACCATGAATAAAATTTTATTATAACCTGGTGAAAGGTATAAGCTTTGTTGGATGCAGTATGGACTTAGGCACTGACTGTCATGTTAAGCCTCTTGGACACTACATGACTGGACATTTAATGTATCTATTCTTTTATTTCTTCATATGAAAAATAGGAGGGGTAATACTAGTGTTAATTTCATGAAGAGTATTGGAAGAATCAAATGACATTCTGTGTCAAGTGACAGTGACTGTCTATAATAATTTTTCCACTATGGGCGTTTGGGGGGTGGGAGAGCTATGATGACCACCCCTAAGGGGAGATATCCAATATTTTCAAAATATTAACAGAAGTGTAAAATATTTGGTACTTCATTAACAAATAAAATTAAAAATAAATCTTTAATCAAATAATAAAAAAGGTACACCATAAAAGATGATGATTTTTCTACTTATTCCTTGTGAAAGTGAGGTAAAACAGACCTATCATACACAATTGTTTAATAGCAATTTCTCAACAGAGTCAAATATCAAAAATCAGTCTTTATATTTTTAAGTCTAAAAATTCCTTTATAAATTCTTCCCTGGGGATTGGAAGAAAAAACATTGTCAAAATGATCATCATTCCCTAAGCCATTTACAGATTTAGTACACTTCCAAAAAAAAATCTCAAGGGCATGTTTCAAAGAAATGACAACAAATATTACTGAAATCCGTGTGGAAACACAAAAGATCCCAAACTGCCAAAGCACTCCTGATTAAAAAGGGGAGAGACAGTGGTACCAAACTTTCAGACTTCAAACTAAACAAAGTCATAATAATTAAAACAGCACTGTATTGGAACAAAACAGACACACAGACTAATGGAATAGAATTGAGAATCCAGAAATAAATATACATATGCAGACAACTAACATACAGACAACTAATCTGTGACAAAGGAGCAAAATATATACACTGGAACAAGGAAAGCTTCTTCAATAAATGGTGCTGGGAAAATTAGGCTGCAACATATTAAAAAAATGAAACTAGACCACCAACTCATACCATACATGAAAATTGACTCAAAATGGATAAAGGATACAGATATAGTACTTGAAACCATAAACTACAAAGGAGAAAACATAGGGAAAACATTCCATGACATAAACTTCAGATATATCTTTGAGGATTCATCTCCAGCAGCAAAGAAAACAAAGGAAAATATAAACAACTGGGACTACATGAAACTGAGCATCTTCCATACAGCAAAAGAGATGGTAACCAAAGTGAAGAGACACCCCACTGAATGGGAGAAATTATTCACACACCATACATCTGACAAAAGATTGGTACTGAAGTGCTCATACACTTTGAGCACTTCAAAGTGTGCTCATACAGCTCAACAAAAAGAAAACAACCCAATCAGATAAAGGTCAGATGAGTCAAATAGGCACTTATCCAAATAAGACATACAGATGGCCAACAGGCACATGAAAAAATGTTCAGCATCACTTATCAACAGGAAAATACAAATCAAACCCAAAATGAGATATCACCTCACATTTGTGAAATGGCCCATATCAAAATTACCAGAAACAACAAATGCTGGAGAAGGTGTGGAGAAAAAGGAACCTTCCTACACTGTTGGTGGGAATGAAGGCTGGTGCAGGCATTATGGAAAGCAGCATGGAGATTCCTCAAAAGATTGAAAATGGATCTGCTATGTGACCAGCATTTCCTCTCATAGGAACACAAAAACATTAATTTGAAAGGAAACTTTCACTCCTATGTTTATTGCAGTGCTTTTTACAGTAGCCTAGCTATTGAAACAATTTCAAAGCCCCCAAACAGATGTATGGAACAAGATGGGATATATACATACAATGGAATACCATTCAGCTCTCAAGAGATAAACTCATGCCATTTGCTGCAACATGGATGGAGCTGGAAGAGATTATGCTCAGTGAAATAAGTCAGAAGGAAAAAGACAAATACCAGATGGTGTCATTCATATGTGGAATATAGAGAAACCAAGCAAAGGGTCAAACAAATACACATTTTAAGACCAACCCTTGAACACGAGACATCCAAGAGAGGAAAGGAAGGATGGAGAGTGGAAGGGACAAGAATAGGCTTGGGGGGGAGGGAGCACAGTGGACTGTGGTAGAGGACTATGGACTAGTTGGTGGTAGGAGAGCTATGATGACCACACCTGAGGGAAGAAATTCCACAATATGAAAATATTAACAAAGATGTAAAACAATGGTGTTTCATTAATAAAAGGAAAAGTAGAAAATAAATTTATCCCTAGGAAAAAATATAAAACAAAGGAAGATCTGTGTACAAAGATATTCATCACAATAAATTTGGTTACTATTATTTTGGAGCATGTTGAAATGCAAAATAAGAAAAACACCTCTTTTTACAAGTACTGAAATTTTGTTTTATATTTTGAAGGTCTTTCTTTTTTTATTTTAGCAAATAAAATATTATATGTAGTGAAATCTCTCCTTGTTTTCCCCTTTCCTACTGTCCTAAATTCTAAATACTGTCCACTATTCTAAAATCGCTGATTACCATGCCCACGCACATGTTAGCTTTCCTAAGACACATACACAAACCAATGTTACTTCAGTAAAATATAATTTTTTAATTCTTAATTTAGAAAAATTAATAATAAATATTTTATTTTTGGAAAAAATAAAATTAAAATTGCACATTCAACAACAAAAAGATACATGTGCTCAACAGTATTAGTTGAGAGTCTACTGTTGAATGTGGGGTTTGCTCTAAATGTCTGAGATATATCAATGAAGAAAGAAACAGCAATTAAAAAAAAAAGAAACAGCAATCACTGCTCTAATAGAGCTTACTTTCTAGTTCATTGGGGATACAAAGTAAATAAAACACTTAAATATATTCCATAGCATTTTGGAATATATTGGGCAAAACACAGCAGAAGATGGAGTCAGAGGGTTGTTGAACTAGTTATAGACTAGTGTGATTAGAATGGGTCTAACTGGGAAAATTTCAAGTGGATATTGGGAAAGATATTGCACAGATTGAAGAACCAGAGCAAAGAACAAAACCAGTATGTTCAAGAAGCAAAGGGCTCGGTGCAGCTTCAGCACAGGAGTGAGGGGGCCAAAATAATAGGAGTCATGGTCAGAATGCAACAGGGAGACAGACTGTGAAAGATCTTTAAACCTTTGAAGGACATTTGACTTTACCTCTTAGAGAAGCAAGGACTCCTTAGAATGCTCTGAGCTGAGAAATGATGTGATCTGGCTGACACTTTGTTTTCATTTTTGTTTTTTGTTTTCAAAGATTTATTTATTTATACATACAAGCTGGGGTACAGGCCAGAGGCGGTGGGTGGCGAGAGGGTTCACCAGAGACAGAGTGGGGGCAGAACAGGCAGATCAGAAATACACTGCTGAGGGGAGCAGTGGGCGAGGCAGGAGAGGTCTGCCGCACCATGTGGGATTCTCCCTGGCTGGGCATCGAACCCGCATCCTGCGCTGCAGACAGCTCCACAGCGCAGCGCTCAACCACTGTGCCACCAGGGAGGCCCCCTGGCTGACACTTTGGATCAGTCTGGCTTTTGAACTGACTGGAGAGGCAGAGCAGAAACAAAGGTGCCAGGTGGGATTCAAAAGTAGTCATCCATAGGAGAGATGGTGGCAAATTGCAACAGGATGGCAGCAGTGAAGGGTAGGCATGTGGTCAGACACTGGGTGTTTCAAATGTAAAGTGCCAAAAAAACCCAAAAAACTGAATATAAGCTGTAAATTAACAAGAAGGATGAAATCATTATTCATTGAGATGTAAATGATTATGGGCAGAGGATATCTTAGGGCAAAGATCAGGAATATTTTAGACATGTTAGATTTGAGATGTCTGTGAGACATCTGAAATGTCTAGTAGAAAGAGAAACATGTGAGTCTCCTGTTCAGTAGAGCTGTCTAAGCCAGAAATATTCATTTGAATGTCATCATCAACATAGAGATGGCATTAAAGACAAACAACCACAAGAAAACAAAAGGAGTGAGGCAGGCAAAGCAAGGAAAATGGCATGCAATTGAAGCCTGAACCCACTCCAACACTGAGAGGTCAGATCGTGGAGGACCTGCAAGGAGACAGAGAAAGAAGAGAACCTGCAAAGACAGCATATCAGTAGAAGGAAAGAAGGAAATACAGGAGAATGGAATTCCTTAGAAGTCAAGTGAACAGTCTATCAAAGGGAAAGGAATAATAACATGAAGCTGATTAAAGTGAACTTGATAGCTTTGAAGAGCTGTTTGAGTAGAATGAGGAAGATGAAGACCTGACTGGAAAGAATGGGAAGAAAGAATTGGAGACTTTCGTGGATTTTGCTGCACGGGGATATAGAAATAATGTGTTCTAATGATCAAGGAAAATAGGATGAGCAGACTTATTTTTAAGGCTGGAGGTAGTCCATGAGAGCAGGAAATTTGGGGAATGCACAGGAGAGAATGGAGAATTACTCGAGCAAGTCCCTGAGAAGGAAAAGTGGTAGCACTGACGTACAAATGGGGTATTGGCTTTAGCTAAAATAAAGATATTTTATTTCTAGCATCTGTTGGGAAGGCTAATAGGTGAGTACATGTGCTACTAGGTTATCTATATATAACAATATATAGAATCCTTATGTTTTGATTTTTTTCATAATTTATAAGCTACAAATCCTTCTTTTGATCCTAAGCAAGGTTTTGGGATTCATCCACATTGACTCATTATAGATTTAGCTTGTTCAATCTATATTCACTGTATTATACTACTGTATGTTTTACTTACTGTGCAAGTCTATCCATTATCCCGTAATATAAATAAATCCCTAGGTATTTTGTAATACCCAGCAATAGATTAACTATTGTAAACAGTACAGCAACATATACTGACACATAGGAAAGAGCTTCTATCAAATGTATAAAAGGTATACATCTCAAGATGAAGGATAGCACAGCCAGTCAGCCTCAAGATTTTGTATTAAAGATTATTATCCATATTATATCTAAGAACAACAAAAAAAACTTTTCTCCTTTAGTGAATAAACATTTACCACAAATCATAGTAGGA
Source organism: Scalopus aquaticus (assembly GCA_004024925.1). Taxonomy (NCBI): domain Eukaryota; kingdom Metazoa; phylum Chordata; class Mammalia; order Eulipotyphla; family Talpidae; genus Scalopus; species Scalopus aquaticus. Next base: position 63,256 of record PVIJ01000728.1, read on the forward strand.
TGATAATCAGCTTCTAATTCTTCTGTAGCAAATAATTCTCCAACATGTCAAAAAGTTAAGATAGCAAAATTTACAAGTACTCAGCTTAACACTGCAGTATTTCCCTAGGAAATGGAGGCTGGTCAGAATATACCTGATTCAAGGGAACACTACGAAAATCATGAGTGTGTGATAATGCTGCCCCATTGACATGGGAAGGGCTCTTTCCTCAGAATCAAAGTAATGGGGCTTTCATTCTGTCATCAACAAGAAGATAACACCTAAACATGAAATGATATCAAGAACTAGATATATTTCAGATGCTTGAATTTCTCTATTTAGAAGTAATTTATCCTTTAGTCATTTACAGAAATATATAAACTCATCTACCAAAGAAATAGACAGCACTACTATTTATATCCATTTTTTTGATACATAGAATTTAAGCTATTTTTAAAGTCATCTTTGCTTTGTCTGACAATTTTCTCCCTTCACCTTTATTTCTCAACCTCCATTAGAAAAATAAGAAAAAAACCTCTGGATTTTTATAGAAACATTTACACACAATCTTGAAGTGAACAAGAAGGCCACAAAGTCTATTTCCTTTAGTGCAAGAAACAAAGAAGGACTTTCAACCTAGAAATGTCAAGCACCATTACTTTTTGTATGGCATAAAAATGCTACATCTGTTGATGTCAAAGATAGCAATATAACTATCCACATATAGACGATGATGATGTGGTCTGCTTCAACAGACTCCTGGCAGGTCACAGATAGTAACTCTTTCCACAAATGGTCACTAGTTTGAATGAGTCAGACTAGTGCAAGGTAGAATTTTGCAACCAAATTCATCTAAATTGACTAAAAATATTACCAACGAATTTGCAATATTGTCAGAATATTTTGCAACGTAATAAGTGGAGATGTTCATAGTTTCAGTAATAGCTGATTGCATCATCATATGTTTCAATGAAGGAGTGTGTGTGTGTGTGTGTGTGTGTGTGTGTGCGCGCGCGCGTGCGCGTGCATGATCGTGTGCATGCACACACTCAGGAGCAAGAAAAAGAGTGAGAGAGAAAAACAGAATATATTTTATATTTTTACATGGCATACAAATATGTGATACAATAAAAATGCTTTGATACAGATCTAAATCTTTGTTGTTATCACAGCAGGAAATTATCTTTATAAAGATAAAGCTGTAAATAAAGAATGATAACTAGCAATACAAAAACACACACTAAAAATACATACAGGTCATATTTTAAATTGTCTTCCCTACAGCCAGTTTGTTTGCAATTTCAGCTCCTGCCTATCATATCTACTACATATGCATGATATTACTTGCATCTGAGTGAAAGACAAATATAAATAAGACTTTTAAAGCATCATTGATAAACACAAATAAGCAATTTAAGGATTGGACTCATTTTCAGAAGATAAATTTCTTTGAATTTTCCAGTTTCTAAATGAAAAATAATTCCAGTCTCTATATATAATCAGAAATACAATGTGATCTTATCTCAAAGATTAAGGTTTTAGTCTTGGTCAATCCTAATCTTAGCCAAAACAACACTGGCTCCAGCTTCCTGGAAGAATATGCCTGGCAATGGGTCTCAAAAATAACCAAAAGCAGGAACTAGGTGATGTCCCTAATTGTTACTCTATTTATATCTCTTGGCATTACATTACTTTCTATGCAATCCTACCTTTTCCACACATGACTTCCTATTACTCTGGATCCCCCAAAGTACTACATTTCTATTATTAGCTCCATTGTTTCTAAAAATTGCAGGAAGACTGATTTGAGTTGGTTTGGGCTATATCTACCTATCCCTAAGATAATACTTAGAGGTATGGAATTAGGTACCATTGCTGTCCCACCTTGGAAAAGTTGTCTACTCCTCACCCATTCACTGTGGCCAGGAAGAAAAGGTACCATAAGAAGATGGTGGCATCCACTGAATCTTGTGGTAAAAAATTGGGGGAGGATACTTTCTAACAAGAGGGCGAGTACTTTTACCACAGCCTGTGAGAATGCTGGCAAACCTCACCATCTTTCAATAGACAGACACATTCCTCCTAAATTCAACTTATCAAAATAAATCTTCATAAAATAATGCTGAACTACGTTTCCTTCCAATTATTTGGGTTCATAAAGAAGCACGGAAATTGAATAATCTCTAAGATTTATTGAATACAAATTAGTCTTCTACAGGCAACTCTTACAGGACCAATTTTCACAGAGTCCAATTTAAACTGAGTCAGATCATAATTATTTGGTCTAGAAAAATATAAATTTCATATCTTTCCCATTCCTTAATCTCATTTACTTCAATTTTCTTTTTTCAATCTAGTTCAACAAATCTCATTCACACACTTACCTTGAAAATGTAAAAATCATAGATATATTAGATACCCTAAATGATGTTTCATAGACATTACTTATAAATAAGTTTATTTTGAAAATATGATTTCAAAGATGTTTACTCTCATTTGTTGCAAACACATTTGATGAATATAATTGCTACCATGACCACAAGTCATAACGTAAAAAGATTATTTATAGCTGTGAAATTCAATTGTAGATTCTTCATTTTAAATATATTCTCCAGTGAAAATTCCTGCAATACAGTTGTGACCAAAAAGTCAATAGGTCATATTGTTTTGTAGGTGAGGAAGATGGTGAAAGAAAAATAAGTTTGCTTAAAAAAAAAGGAGAAATATGGTCTTGATGGACAAGCTGCTAAATATATGACTGTTTAGAAGTTAAAACAGTCCACAACCAGCAAGACTCAAAACTAGCAACTATTTGTTACATGCCTTTCTAAAACAAATAAAAGGAGGAGCGGGGAAGCCACATTTCTTTGCAGCTGGTTTTTGTTTGCTTACTGTATCAAGGGAGTTTTTTAAATTATTGTTTTGAATAGCAAGTGCTCATTTGCGTACATCTCTAACCTTAATTTTCTGATTTTCTCAGAGATGAGTACAGCTAGTTAGAAACATCTGCGAACACAGAGGGAGTGAAAATCTCACTTTCAACATTATGGTCTATCTTCTCTCCATTATAATTCTATCTCAGAATCAATGTCATATGGGAAACCCAGCAGGTGTGACTCTTCCTCTCTGATCAATTCACTTTGTTTTTCTATTTTATGCTCTCTCGAACACTGTATAATTAACTTCCTCAATGACTCTAAAGCTACTAGGTAAATATATTTAACTAGCTTCTATCCTTGCTGATGGAGAGGAAATATGATTATCAGATTAGCTTCTGAGAAATGCATCAATACAAATAGTCTATTGGGGAACGTACTGATCTACTGCATTGTAGATTCTAAACTAATTTGACCACCTCACCCAATCCTAAGCCTTCTAGAGAAATGGTGATGAACTGTAAGCTACTATAAGCATTCCTGACAATTTCAGACTTTTCTTAGATCATGTAAAGACTTTGACCCAGTGTGACCATGGGACCAACCCTTTATGCTCCTGAAAGTGGAAGTGATTTTATATAAGATCAAACCAAATTCTTGGTCAATCAACAAGTATTTGTTAAACATCTGTTAGGTGCCAGAATCGGCCTAGCACTTTCAAAGACTGTCATAAAAACTTCCATAGCCTCTCATATCACTCAAAATAATGGCAACATTCTAACAGAGATGTAGAAGGGCCCTCTGGGGTGTTACCCCCACCTTACTCCATTCTAACAACAATTATGTCCTTTATATTCCTCCAAAACCCCTTGCATGCTTCCTACTTAGAATTTTGGCACATGTGGCTACCTCCACTTGGAAAGCTCTTACCTCTGATCTCTGTGAGTTTTGTCCTTTCCTTTATTCCAATCTTTGTCCAAACATAACCTCACTGAGGTCTTCCTTGACCATATTTCCAAAGTGTCAATACTCCTATGCACTTTCCAGTCCTTCCCTCCGATTTATTTTCTTCCTTAGAAGTTGTTATTTTCTTCTTTTTTATTTTTTTATTAATTATATCTTTTACATTGTATATTCCCCTTGGGCAACCCATCACCAATTCACCTGTGACCCATCACCGTGGTCCCTTGTGCTCTTTTTTACCCCATTTTGAGCCCTTATCCTCCCCCTCCCACACTGAATGTCTCTCTCTCTTGTTTGGCCCCCCTATATTCCTGTTATAAGTGAAACCATTCAATATTTTTCTCTTTCTTTCTGGCTTATTTCGCTGAGCATGATCTCTTCTAGTTCCATCCATGTCACTGTGAATTGCATGTGTTTATCTTTTTCGAATGCTGAATAGTATTCCATTGTGTATATGTGCCACATCTTCTTGATCCAATCATCTATTTTTGGGCATCTGGGTTGTTCAACATCAGTCATAATCAGGGAAATGCAAATCAAAACCACAGTAAGATAAACCACCTCACACCAGTGAGAATTGCGCACATTAAAAATACAGGCAACAACAAATGCTGGTGAGGTTGTGGAGAGAAAGGAACCCCTCTACACTGCTGGTGGGAATGCAAACTGGTCCAGCCTCTATGGAAAGCTGTATGGCAGTTCCTCAAACTGCTAAAAATGGAGCTTCCATACAACCCAGCAATACCACTCCTGGGAATCTACCCAAAGGACACAAAAACAATAATCCAAAAGGATACATATACCCGTATGTTTATTGCAGCACTGTTTACAATTGAAGTTGTCGTTTTCTTACATAATATATATTTCACTCATTATGGTCGCTATTAGAAAATAAGTTTTACAAAGGTTGCTAGCTCCCTATTCCCAAAATAAAAGGTGACTTTCAGGTAACAGTCACTCATATATGCTTTTGAACAAATTTGCTAATTAATAAAGTTGTATTTTTTAACAACTCTAAAAGGTTGGCATTATTTCTTCATAACAATGAGTAAATAAGGCACAGATGTAGCTATGTTTCTGGTAAAGCCCATTTTTATCTCCAGATTTCTAGTCTAGTACTCATTTCTCCCTGCACAGCTAATTGGGAAGCATAGTCAGGGTGGGATGAAGTGAGAACAGATGCTGGAAATGGACATAAAGAACATCTTTGTCCCAACGCTAGGTGAGACCTGGTGGTAAGATGGATGAATAAGAGTCTTCAGATTCAGATTCTGTACTTTTTGTCAAATGGCTATTTCTAGTTGCTATCTCAAAAGACAAAACTATTTTTAAAATGTATCAATATGCCCCTCTCTGATTAGTAAACTGATTAGCAAACATCCATATATGATCTCAAATTGTTCCCAGAGAAATGAAACTATTGTGCCTCTCATGTCTTGTGTTGAATGAACTTCTCAGTGGTCTGCAGTGGTGCTTGTTTGTGTGATATACTGGTTGCATTAAAATTCTTATGACTGTCCAGCACATAACTCTTCTTTGAGTTTCATACCAATTGAATGGTTCCACATGACAGGATGGGGAAAGGAAAACACTGAAATGAATAAAATAACCTCACACATGTAGTAGGGGTTTTAATTTAATATTATTTCCTAGATGCTACACAACAGGTTCGTGCAGATACTAATCAGGTTTTCATCATATTGTCTCTATAATACTTTTCAGAGTATCACTCCACTCAGACATGTAGGCCAACTCTTTCTAGAGAAGCAAGCTTATTTGGTTTAGCAGAACCAAATAGCTTTTTCCAGTCCTTAATTACTTCTCTCTGGTTCATATTTTTCAGGATCTATGAGTCCAGAATCTTTACTTAAAAGTGGCAGAACCCCAATCAAGTTGGCTTGAAAAAAAAAAGGCAATCTGTTAGTAGAGGTGTTTGCAATAAAAATGCTAAAATGTAGCTGGTCTTAGGTACAATTGACAAGAGAAATTGGTACCCTATAAGTCTCACCATTTCCTAGATGTGATTTTCTCTACCTGAGTATTTTTTTCTTCTTGCCAACTTCTCACACATATTAAAAATAGAGTCACCAGTTACCTTCTATCTCACAGCTTTGCTACCATCTGGGAACTCTATCCTTTCCCTATTTTTTCTTGCAAAACTTCCAGGGAAAGATTCCGATTGGACAGGTTTGGAAGTTCATGCCTGGACCCCAATCATATGTGACCAGATTAGAATCAGTATAAAATGGTCATTCCACTCAGATGCCGTGATTGGACAAGCCATTACCTAGTGGAAGGGATGGCACTGCTTCCACCAATCTCAGAAGAAGGTCAAAGAGCATCAAAGTTTTGTGGGTGGCAAAACAATGCAGGTTGTTCACACAGGTCTACTTTTCTGAGTCCCATCATGCACTACATACTCTTTTGTTAAAATTTCCCTCCAAAATTACTATAGTCTGCTGAATTGAATTTGCATTAAAGTACCAGAAAAAGATTTTACAGAACCAATAAAATAAGACAATAAGTTAAGTGGGTTACTGTCAAAATTTTCAAAAGCTGACATTTAAATATGTTAATTTTGCTTAAGCCTTTTTAGTACATTTTTACCAAAACTTGACACAAGTTAACTAGAATACAATATACCTAATTCAGTCTAAACTATTTTTTTAAAAGATTTATTTATTTATACATACAGCTGGGATACAGGCCAGAGGCGTGGGGCTGCGAGAGGGTTCACCAGAGACAGAATGGGGAGCAGAACAGGCAGATCAGAAATACACTGCTGAGGAGAGCAGCGGGCGAGGCAGGAGAGGTCTGCCGCACCATGTGGGATTCTTCCTGGCTGGGCGTCGAACTCACATCGCGAGCTGCCGACAGCTCCACAATGTAGCGCTCAACCACTGCGCCACCAGGGAGGCCCCAGTCTAAACTTCTTAATGAAACAAGCATTTTATCCTGGTTGAAATTATTACACAATTGTTTATATACATATGATCATTTATTCTTTTTTCCCTCTACGTACATTAAATTTGACCCAGCAGTTCTCCTGATGTCTCACAGTGTAAGATACCAGTCCCTTTGGGTCATGCATTCATTTCTCCAGCAGGCCTGCTGTAGGATGATACTCATGATTCTTGAGTCTAATAATCTTCACATTTTTGGAACATTATAAACTTGTAAGGTTGGCCCTGACCTTACAATCATGTTCCTTTGTGACTTAAGTCGTCAATATTTGATGCTGGAAATTTGAAAAGACATGCAAAATTGTATTCATATTTCACCATAAATGTCACAAAGTAAAACCACATTTACATGTGTTTATACACACGCACACACACACACTCCTGTGTTTTACAATGACTGCAATAAGGAATTTCAGATTAGCTTGCAAGAAAAATCACCGTTTCTAAGCAGAAGATTTGAGGAATTTTTCCAATAAAAAAGTATATGAACATGCTTGGCTTCTGATAAAGCTAGTGTTGATTCTATTCAATAACATGATTCACCTTATTCCAGTGCACATGAGAAATTGGAGTTCAACAATAACTGCATATTTATAAGAGAAGGTGTCACGTACCAACAGAAAAATTGCACTTGCTGTGCTACAAATGACTACTTTTCAGAATACTGTAGCTCTCCAAATAATAGTTACCCAACAAAGCATGGAAAATTCCATCTGTTAATCAATACCCAAAGAATGCATTCCATTTCCATCTCAACCACAGAAGTCCTATTAAAGAAAGATTCAAACACACCCCCAGTTATTGGTGACCATCATTGCACAAATAGTATTCATTGTTTGTCTTTCACTAACCTCCAGATGCAACACATTTGCTAGGAACTGTACAAAAGCAGGTCTGACACAGTTCCCACAACATGGGCTTACAATCAAAAAGAAATGGTGAGGAGTTTGTACAACAAAAAGAAGATAAAGAGATGGCACAGGGAGAAGTAAAATTCAAAAAGGAAATCTAAGCCATGGAGGAAAGGAGCTTGAAATTGGAATTCTTATTCAGGATTAAATGCACCATCAAATATCAAAAGAACTCAAATACTTCAGGAAATATAAACTTATTGTGGGTTAAAAAGAAAAGGGAAAATAAGTAAACAAAACTGCAAATCCTTACAGGTCAGAGGTGATGATTTATTCCCATTTTTATTCTCCATAGTCCCTAAATGAATAGCACAAACACAAAACACATAGTAGACTTACAATAAGTATTACCTTTGATAATGTATAAAATGATAATTTAAAGAGGACCTGCGTGCTAAAATTTTGCGAGCACACAGCTGTGCTTCAGAAAGCACATAGTACACAAAGAATTCTGTGGTCAAAATCACCAAGATGTTTAATACCACTAACAATATGCACAAGGTCAATAGGTAAAGTTCCTGGAATAAAAAGTGTTGGAAGGGAAGGGGTAAGAAATCCTTGATCTTGGACTTGGGAATCCTTTCTTGGATAAGACACCAAAAACACAGGGAACAAAAGCTGAAATAAACAAGTAGAACTATATCAAACTAAAGAGTACTTTCTTTACAGAAAAGGAGTAATACAATGGACAGAATGAAAGTCCTAAAGAGTAGAAGAAAATATTTTTAAGACATATATCATGCAAACTGTTTTATCTAAAATATGTAAAGAACTCCTGTACATCAATAGCAAGTAAATTAATAATTGAATTAAGAAACTGGACAAAGGACCTGCATAGATATTTTTCTGAAGAAAATATTCAAATGGCCAATAAGTATATGAGAAGGGGCTCAACATCATTTATCATCAGAAAAATGTAAATTGAAAACAAAATGAGATGTCATCTTGCACCTTAACAAAAGGCAAGTGATACAAAAGGCAAGCTACTGAGGCTGTGAGAAATGAAATAATTTACTATTTAATATATTATTGGTGGGGATGCAAATTGCTACAGCAATTATAGAAAACATCATGGATTTTCCTTTAAAAAGTAAAAATTGAAGTACTATGTGAGTCAGAAATCCCACCTCTGAGTGTATATCTAAAGGAATCAAATGAATACCCGGATAAGAGATCTGCACACTAATGTTCACAGTAGCATGATTCATAATAACAAAGATAAGGAAATAATCGAAACTCTTTTGATGGATAAATGGATAAAGAAAATACACACACACACACACTGGAATATTATTTTGCATATAAAAGACTTTTCATTCATGAAGTCCACTGTTTCACATCCTTGGTAATTTTTTGACAGTATGGGATTTCTTTCCTCAGGTGTGGTCACCATAGCTTTCCCACCACCAAACACCCATAATCCTCCACCATAGTCCACTGTCCAATAGCCCTACCTGTCCTCACCCTTTCCCTCCTGGCTGCCTCAGATCTGTGGTCAGTTTTCAAGGGTTGGTTTTTAAAGCTTGACTTTGGCTCACCCTTTGTTTTTTCTATAGTCCACATATAAGTGAAGCCATTGGTATGTGTCTTTCTCATCCTGGCTTATTTCACTCAGCATAATCCCTTTGAGGTTCATCCATATTGCTACAAATGGCATGAATTATCTTTTTTGATTACTGAGTAGTATTCTGTTGTATACATACACCACTTTTTCTTGATCCATTTATGTGTTCAGGGCACTGAGGGTGTTTCTATGTCTTGTCTATTGTAAATAGTGCTGCAATAAACATAGGAGTGCAGGTTTCCTTTTGAGTCGGTGTTTTTGGGGTATATACCTAAAAGTGGAACTGCTGGTTCATATGGTAAATCTGTTTGTAGTCATAAAGAAAGAAATTTTGCCATTTGTACCAACATGTATGGACCTGAAAGGCTTTATGGTGAGATAATCTAGAGAGAAATGCTATATGTTATTTTTATATGAAAATTTTACAGAAACAGAAAATATAATTATGGTTGCCAGGGTTCGGGGAGAGGTAGAAATGGGGTGATATATGTCAAAGGTAATACATTTTCAGTTATAGGAATTCATTATGTACAGTGTGGGAGTTATAGTTATTAATATATGTGTCCTTGAAAGTTGTTGAGAAATTTTAAACAGTCACACCACATCACACAAAATAGTTAACTCTGTGAGGGGATGAATGTTTTAATTATTTTGATTTGGCAATCATTTCATAATGTTGTTAGATTGTTATCAAATCAGAACATTGTACATATAATTATGTTTGCCAATTATTTGTCAATTAAGTTTAAAATGAAATCTCAGAGAAGTCCAACAGTAAAGAGAACATTTAAATTTTATTAGTCCTATTTTTCTGAACTTATAAGATCATAAACCTGGTTGTTGTTATTTATCTTTCTTGAATATTTGGTTTTGGAATTTTTACATTTCATACTTACTGGCAATGGAACACACCATGCCTATATTCTAAGGCACACACTTTGGGGAATAGGCCCTTAAAAACTCAGAACAGGGGCCACCCTAGTGAAGCAACGGGTTGAGCACAGCACTGTGGAGCTGTCAGTGGCTGTGGCCCAAGTTCGATGCCCTGCCAGGGCGATTCCCACATGGCTCGGCAGACCTCTCCTGCCTAGCCTGCTGCTCCCCTCAGCAGTGTATTTCGGTCAATCTGCCTATTCTGCTCCCCATTCTGTCTCTGGTGAACCCTCTCACCACCCCACACCTCTGGCCTGCACCCCAGCTTGCATGCAAAAATAAATAAATCTTAAAAAAAAAAAGTCAGAGCAGAGAAACATAAGAAGTGATTAAAAAAAGAAAAAGAGTATTAGCTCCAAGAGATGAACAATTGTGCCTGTTTGACTTAATTATTATATCTTCAGATCCTAACCGAATGATCAAACACTGAATGTATTCAGTATATATTTGATGATTGATGGAGTGAGGAAAATAGATTAGAATCCTTTGTTTAAACTCATGATTCCTGGGTTTGTTCCTGATCTAGATAAAGGTGCTAACAATGGTAGTATTTGGACTTGATGTTGAGGGTGAGGCAACTCTGTGAAATCCAGACGGAAATTTCCAGTTGAATGGATAAGACTGAAATCAAACTCAAGATCTGGGCTAGAACTAATGTTTTAGAAGTTATCAATGTAGGATTATTGTAGAGCTTTAGGAATGATGAGAGCAGGCACAAGGAAAGAGAAATAAACCAGAGATATCCCTGAAAAAAAGTTTAGGTGTTCAGGAGTTGCTAAATCATACAAATATCGAATGGTTTCACTTATAACAGGACTATAGGGAGGCCGGGTGGGAGAGAGACAATCAGTGGGTGGGGGGGGGAGGGAGGGAAGGAAAAGGGCACAAAATGGAATAGAAAAGAACACAAGGGACCATGAAGATGGATCACGGGTGAATTGGTGGTGGGCTACCCAAGGGGAATACAACATGTAAAAGACATAAATAACAATAAAAATATATATTTATAAAAAAAAATCATACAAATCTATCCATTGTCTCCCCGCATATTGCCCCAACCCTATCCTCCATTTCTTCATTCTACTCCTTGTCCTGCTTTCTCTATTTCATAAAATGGCACAAAACCATCCTGTTCCAAAATGCAGAAATCTGAAAATCATACTTGCTCACAAGACCTACTTCATCAATACTGCCAAACTCCAGCCAGAAATCTATTTGACACTGAATGATTAGCATCAATATATGGAATAAATAAAAACAATGACAAGATTATTTTGCCTTTACACAGCATTCTACAACACATTTTCAAAGGCACTATCCCATTTACTTCTCACAACCATGTAATTTACATCATTATCTCCCTCAGGACACACACAAAAAAAAACAAAAAAAAACCTGAAGATATAACTTTACTCAAATCACACACCAATAAGGAGAGCTAGAAATGGCAGCAAAGGACATTTTGTTGTCTTTTTTTAATTAACAGATACCCGTTTAGCATTTATATACTAGAAACTCAACAAAATCAAAGAGATCTAAGTCCTAACCATTTAATCAATCTTAGATCAAACGCTAGATCTCTGAAAATACAAAACAGCTTGAAAAAAGGCAAGTCTGGATGATTGCCTACCATAGTAAGACAGAACACTAGCTTGACAAAAACTTTAATAGCATTTTAGAGAAAAGAGATGAAGTCAGGATATGTATGAGGTTTTAGATTCTAGTTTAAGACAGTTTGCTCAGTGTGGGGCTTCACTGCAATTGGGTAAAGATCATGATATAGTAATTTAGGGTTGGTGGGTAAAAATGAAGAGACATTGGTATGCAAGTAGAAGAAACCTGGGACAAAATAGTCTTTTGAAGATAGCTACTCAATAGCTGAATAACATTATGTTCTTTTAAACAAAGTTACCAACATAGTTCCTAGTATGAACAATAAAAATTATTTTTTATCTTCCTGGGCAAGCATTTACTATAATAGTAAAATTGCATTGATGAAAATTGTGAAATAATACATTTAAGTTGGTAAAGAGAGACAAATAGAATTATCATATTGATATAGATGCCAAACTGTGTAGGTATAGATGGTTTTAGTTCTCATCACCAAAGTAAAATTGTATTGTGAAAAGGGCAAATACTCTAGAGTGATTCAGGCAGGTTTGTCAGATATTAGCTATATGAACTTGACCAAGTTATTTAATCTCTTTGAATACAACCACACAACAGAATCTTATTTACAGTGCTTTGTGGAGAAATGCAATCCACCAGAGCTTAGCAAAGGAAGAAAATAAACCAAAATCAGAAGTATTTGAGGACTAAAGTCAAATACAGAGGTGGATGTAATCATACAATCTAGTGATGAAAACATGATAAAGGAAAAATCTCTGTCAATAAGCAACAAATATCTTATGATTCATGTCTTAAATTTTTGTTCCCGTCAGTATCATTTTTGATGGAATGACATAAGAAATAATCATTTAACTATCATCAAAATATAGGAGGAATTGATGAACTCATCTATTTTAACTTATTGATAATTTCTACTCTGACTGTAGATAATTATAAACACTGTGGTTAAATGTAATCATAATAAGCACAGCTTAAGTTCTAATAATGCACTACCCCTTTAAACTGTTGAAGTGGCCAGTACTTCCAGGCAATAACTACATCTCCTTTAAAATGTTAAATGAGCCAAAACAAAATTCCCTACTCATAAGTACAGATTTACTTATAGAAACCACAATGAGATGCTTCTTACCTGAAAGAAAGGTCCATATCAAAAAGACCAGAAACAAAAAGTGTTGGTGAACATGTGGGAAAAAAGGAACCCTTACATGTTGTTGGTGGGAATGTAGACTGATCCAGTCCCTGTGGAAAACAATGTGGCAGTTTCTCAAAATAATACAAACAGATATATCATAAGATCTAGTAGTTCCATGGAGATGGATCACGGGTGAATTGGTGGTGGGCTGCCCAAGGGGAATACAAAATGTAAAAGACATAAATAACAATAAAAATAAATAAATAAATAAATAAAACCATAAAAAAAAGATCTAGTAGTTCCACTCCTACCTGAAGAATATCTACTTGAAGACTATGAGGTATCTACCTGAAGAATATGAAAACACTAATTCAAAAGTTATGTGCGCTCCTATATTCATTACAGGACTATTTACAACGGCCAAGTATGGAAACAACTTAAGTACCTAAGGACAGATGAGTAGACAAAGATGCAGTATATAGACACAATGGGATACCACTCAGTTGTTAAAAAAAAAGATAAATTTTGGGCCTCCCCGGTGGCGCAGCGGTTAAGCGCTGCGCTGTGGAGCTGTCGACAGCGGCGACGCGAGTTCGATGCCCGGCCAGGGAGAATCCCACATGGTGCGGCAGACCTCTCCTGCCTCGCCCGCTGCTCCCCTCAGCAGTGTATTTCTGCTCTGCCTGTTCTGCTCCCCGCTCTGTCTCTGGTGAACCCTCTTGCCGCCCCGCGCCTCTGGCCTGTACCCCAGCTTGTATATATAAATAAAAAATAAATCTTTAAAAAAAAAAAGATGCTCATGTTTTTTAAAAAAAGATAAATTTTTGCCATTTGTAACGACATGGATAGAGATAAAAGGGATGATGCTAAAAAAAGAGAAAGACAGATATTGGGTGATTGAACTTATATGTGGAATACAAAGAAGTAAAACAATGGAACAAAAAAAAACTAAACTAAAAAGATAGAAATATTAATGTGGAAGGAGTTCTACCAAAGGGCTGGAGGGTAGCAGCAAAGAGGGAAGGGGGTGCAATACACAATGATAGAGGATGGGTGCCAGGTATGTGGGAGTGATTTAATGACATACATCTGAAGAGACGTGAACATCAATAAATCATAAGGCAATTAAATATACATATGAGTGTATGTATATATTTATAAATTCCGTGATCACCAACTGAAACATGAGAAACTTGGAAACACAAAATGACCAACTTAATGAAAATTGAACAAGATCATAAATGAAAAGATATTTTTTTCAGTGAGAAAAACAACATAAAGAACAAACATAAAGAAGTGGGTTATTTGATTATTGAAATGGTATAACTTGTCTCACACACACAAAATTGAACAAAATATCCTGTCATACTTGAAGAAGGAGAGGATAAGCAATAAGTAAAGCATTTTTGCACTAGAGCAGGCTATCACCAAATATGAATCAAAAGCAATTGGGAATATGGACTTTAGAAAATAAAGCTCTATTACCATTGAGAAAACTAAAAGTTTAGACACGGAGTCTAACTGGATTGACTTTGGCAAAACTCACATACTTTTGTCATGACAATAATGTTATTAAAATTGAAACTGAAATTGGAATTGAAATAGTACAGACACCAAGAAACCAGAAAAACATTACAGAAACTAAGAAACCAAACTTTCCCCTAGAGAAAGTAGAATTGAAAGTCACTGCTGTAATGAAACGTGAAGAGATGATGTTTGGAAATATGTCAAAGAATATTTCTTTATTTTTAAAAAAGTCTTAAAGCCTGTTTAGTAGAATAGAATATCAACTTTCTGGAAAGAGATAGTCCCTGAGCTATGACCATAACATGTTTTTCATGGCAATCAAGTGTTGATTAATATTAAGGAGTAGAGACAAACTATCTAAATAAAACCTTTTTTAAATTAACTAAATATGAAATAGGGCTATAGTAATGCTATAGCAGATCAAAAGACAGTCCGGTAGAGGACAGGTCACAGTTCTCACCTGCATGCCAACTGCAAGAGCACCCAGGTTCAGGGAAAAGCAACAATGGGTTTTATTTAACAAACAGGGGAAACAGAGTTTCTAAGGCACAAGGGGCCTTGCTATCCTACCCTGATAGTGTACACAGTGTCCAGAAGATCCAAACAAAAGGCCAATTGTTCAAAATGGTGCTGTCCTGTCAAAGAAGGCCTGGAGCTCCTGACGAAATGGCAAGCAATGGGCCAGCACACAACTCATGGTTGCAACTCATGGTGTTCACAGGTGGAGTCACTGAGATGATACCACAGCAAACCACAACAGTCTGAAGGCTAGGCTGTACACCACCAACACTGGACCAGACAGCAATGGGGACAACACCACCAGCAGAGAGTGTTGGATGATCAGAAGTGGTGGACAGCTCTCAGAGGTGACTCAAAGACAGAGTGCCAGTCACCTTCCAACAGTTCTGGACAGCACTGGCCAGTAGTACTGGTCACCACTGGTCACCAGGATGCAATATCAGACACATCAGTGTTAAGCTCTTTGTGAGTTGTTGGCCTACACTGACAACAAACAACTCTTTGAGACACCAGGCCAAGGCCTATGGTATTCCTTTCAGGTGATGTCAGAGGCAGGCCTGGAGGCAGGTACAGCAGCCAGGTCTCTGCAAAGGTCTTCAGCCTCGCTTCTTTTTTTAGAAGTCATCTACTGGATACTTCTTCTTTCTTCAGAGGTTGGCTGCTGATCTTCCTTTCTTCAGAAGCCAGGAATAGAATATCTAAACTGGCTGCTGCCCTGCCTTATCTCCCTTTTCAGGGTTTCCCCATTCTATAATGCTGACTTGCCCATTTCAATCCCAAGAGACTGATTGGGTCATTTAATATCAATCAGCTCATTCTTATTTTTCAATCCAGATAATTAACAATGAACTGGGCTTTAAAATTGATTAGTTCAGTTAGCCCAAATCTGATTGGTCCATTCTATGATCCAGGCACCAAATAAAATAGGAAAAACTTAGTGCCTGCACAGACCCAAACACTGACCTCAGGGTAGGCTTATGAGTTGGTAGGCTCCATGAAGCTACAGCCAGAATCAGTCTAAGTGGGGCCCAGGAAATTCTGCACCCAGTAACCCTTCAGCAGGGCTGGGTGTAACATAAAAGGGGGGGGGGCTGCAGGAGCACTGGGACATGGGTCACAGATGCTGCAGGGTGGGCTCTGTTGGGAGCCTGAAATTTTGGCCCAAGATTCTTTGGGCCTCTCTACCTCTTATGGCTCTAAGGAGCCCCAGTGCTGGTGCTGACCAAGTGCTGCTCCATGCTCCTCCCTGTAGCCCTGAGCCAGGGGCAATGGGGCTTGCTCTTGCTTCCTCTGCTGGAGCTTGTTCCAGCAGAGCAACCTTGCTACTGGGTCTGCATGCCCTAGAGTGGCATGCTAGGGTAACAACTGCCTCCTGCTGTCACTGCTAGCCTCTGCTGGCAGCTTGAGTCCCAGTGGGAGCACAGATGGCCGTGGCATGGGCAAAATGCCCACCACTCACTGCCTCTGCCTACTGGTTGCAGTGCCTGCAAGAAGCAAACTCTGGGGTCTGCCACCAGATCCTCAGGGGAGAGGATGTCTTTGGCACTCAACCCAGTGCCAGGGCCAGTCATCAAGCCTGTGCCTCCATCCAGCCATCCTGCAGCTTCCCCCTTTAGGGTAGCTTGGGTGCTGCCCAGAGGCAAGCTGGAAACTCCAGCTGGAGCCCCGAAGACTTGCAATTTGCAATGGGAAAGTGGCTGCCCGCAGGCAGCATACCCCTGCGGCCATGCCTCATGCAGTTTTTAGAGCAGGATGCACTATTTATCCCCTCCGAACACCAAGGTAGCAGGGCAGGAAACCACTACTGCCACTCAGCCTCCAGGGACTGCTCTGCAGGTGATGGGCTACTGCAAAGCTGATCCAGCAGGCTGCAGTGATCTGGTCTCTAATCAAGTTTCAAGCTCCCTGAGAGTGCCAACTCACTCTCATACTGGGCTCTCTAAAAGAAAATACAACCATTTTCTCTCCATAGGATTTATAGTGTCCAGGGCCAGCCACATGGCAGCTGAATTGCTACTTACCGAGTGATCTGATGCAAAGAAATCCCAAGTCCACTTGGCAAAATGTAGCCCAACTAGTCTCCCTGCCATCACCTTATTCTCCCAGTCTCTTCGGCCTCAATTATTACCCTGAGGTTTAATCCACAAATTTCATTGACTTTATGATTTGGTGGAGCTATCTAAGATCACCTTACATGTGTAATTCCAACCAAAGACTTGAACGTAGAAATTGAGAATATTCAAATTGAGAACAATTACCTCATTGTGCAGTTTCTCTCATCAGCTGTGATTAAAAATCTGAGTATTTTATGTCTTGGGACAAAATAACTCCATCCTTCTCTTTCTTCCCCATGTTACTAGTATCCCATCATCTAGTAATCTCTCTCCTCCTCAGTGACTATGTCACATTTTCTGCTCTGTCCACAAATCCCCCACACAGAATATGTTTCAGATTCTATTTTGTGTGATTGTGGTCAAGTTCTAATGCAGTGAAAATTATGATTCCAAATTTTTCTACCCAGCAAATTTATGAAGGCAATTTTATTGCCAACATTATGTCATCAGATAATGGCAATGTTTTACATTCCCTAAGGAGAAGGCAATTTACAAGAACTGTTACTAGAAGGCATCTCTTCACAGCAGTTTTACAAATGTCCCATGTCACTGGATCACCCTAGAAATGGTTTGAAGGACCAACTCATCATGCACTAAAAAGGAGCTGGGAAGGTAGCAATCTCAGATATCTCTATAATCACATCTGAAAGCCCTGGTCGCTTCTCAGTATATTATTATAATACTTTATTTCAGCATAAAAATAATATAAGAATTTGTTGTAGCAAATCAAATCTGTAGCATTATATTGTAAGATCTCAGATAAACTTCCAAATCTTTAATTATAGTAAAATAAGAATTATTTTAAATTGACATTTCCCTGGGAAACTTTTGAAATTAATAGGTGCAAAAATACAATTTGTGTGCATTTGTGTGTATATGTGTGTAAAATCATAGATGAACCAAGAGAAACTATTTTCTTGGCAAGTGAACATAAAGAACTCATTCTGAAAAGTATATTGTAAATTTAAATCATTTCTGATAAGGATAGCATAAGTGACATCTTGTGAATTGCTTTATAAATTGTACACATAGAAAAACAAAGGGGACAGGCATGGGATTATTTCCCAGTAAGTTAAATGTACGAAGTTCATGAATAAGTGAGGATAGGGATAGAAATATGTACAAAAGTACATACATTAAAATTATACAAAAAGTAGCTTTAGGTAAACCAAATCACTTGCTTATAAAACTGAATTCTACTGTTGAGAAACAAATCTCTCCTAGATTAACATGAATGAATTTAAGGAAAAGTAGAAGAAAGTCCAGATGAAATTACCAAAGCATAATCCACTCCAATTCCATCTATGTTGTCACAAAGGGCAAGAGTTCATCATTTTATAAATGAGTATCCCTTGTGTATATATAACATCCTTATCCACTCATTTGTCCTCCTGCATGTCTGTTGCTTCCACAATTTGGTTATTGTAAATAGTGTTGCAATAAACATAAATATATTAGATAGATGATAGATAGATAGATAGATAGATAGATAGATAGATAGATCCCTTCAAATTAGGGGTTTTGGCAACATTTAGGTGGACACTTAGGAATGGTTATTTGGTTTCTCTATATTCCATTATCAGCCAATCCTAATCCGGTTTACTCAGCCTTGCCTGTTCTTTCCTGTGAAAGTCACAATAAATGCTCTAGTTTTATAAACCTCTGCCTTGACCAGTTTTGAGGCCCTGACTAGAGGCTGATCAGTTCTTTTTGGAGCAGCTGATTAAGTCCACATTTCCAATCTCTTCCTCATCAGGCATTCACACTACAGACAACTAATACAGCAACCTCAAGGTGGTACCAGACAACCAGTGAGAGTCCCTATGCCCCAGAGCCTATTAGAATTATTTTTTAACTGAATGATATGCCATTATTTTACACCCTTGTTTTTTCACAACATAAAATTTCTCCCCTCAGGTGTGGTCACCACAGTTTTCGCACCACCAAAGTACCCACAGTTCTCCACCATCGTGCACTGTGCTCTCCTCCCTCCCCATTTCCTCTCCTCCTCCTCCCTTCCTGGATGCCTCAGATCTATGGTCAGCTTTCAAGGGTCAGTTTTCAAGTTTAAGATCACTAGTGCTATGGTGGCAGGAGAACTACAAGTACTATACCTGAGGAAAGAAATATAAAAATGAACAATGACGTAAGAAAGTAAATACTTTTTTTTTTTTAATGAAGTTTACTTTTGTCAGATCCTTTGTTTGGTTTCTCTATATTCCATTACCAACCAATCCTAATCCTGCCTGCTCTGCCTTGCCTGCTTCTTCTCATGATACCACAGTAAAGATGTTGCCCACATGACCTCTTCTCAGGACAAACCTCTGGCCTCCCTGAGTGGCCCCAAGTGGCAGCGCTATGCCTCTCCCCACCCCCCAATCACCAGGGAGCCAGCATCAAACCTGGGGAATTCTTTCCAGTTTTTGTTCTCTTCATCTGTGCCTGGCCTCACCATACCACATTCTAGGGCAGAAGGTTAAGACAGTATAACCCTGTGAAAATCTAAAAGGTAATCCTGTATTTAGTGGTCAATTAAACAAATTAGGTGACAGGAAGAAAATGATAGCAGAATTCTGTATGTTGCTCATTTAGCCAGAATCCAAACTTACTGAAAACTCATAAGAAGTAGAGAATAAAAAAAAGTTGTTATAGATGTGGTACATATACACAATGGAATACTATTCAGCATTCAAAGAAGATAAACACATGCAATTTGCAGCGACATGGATGGAATTAGAGGGGATCATACTCAGTGAAACAAGCCAGAAAGAAAGAGAAAAATATCGAATGGTTTCACTTATAACAGGACTATAGGGAAACCAAATAGGAGAGAGACTCTTGGGGGGTGGGTGGGGGGAGGGGGAGGATAAAGGCACAAAATGGAGTAGAAAAGGACACAAGGGACCACGGAGATGGATCACAGGTGAATTGGTGGTGGGTTACCCAAGAGGAATACAAAATGTAAATGATATAAATAACAATAAAATATATATATTATTAAAACAAAAGTTGTTATAATGTCCTTTCATATTAAATTTGCAGACAAGAAGCAAAATTATTTAATCTGATATTTCATTTTATTTTTCCTGTCCATCATCTGCCAGAGAGTCTATAGAACAATGAATAATTACATGTTCAAAAAATAAGCAGAGAGGGAAGCAGGAGGAATAAAAGCCCTGTTTAATCATAAAATTAGATAAGTAATATTTGAATAATTGTGCTTTGACTAGAATAATAGCACAGTTCCTGTCCATAGCAGATCTTTGATATTTTCTTGAGTGACTAAAAGAAACGACATCACTCTTTAATTGAAAAAACTCTTTAAATATTAAGTTGGAAAGCACATATAAAATATAATTCAAAAATATGTTACAGTCAAGAAAATAAGACATTTCCCTTTGACATGTGTTCATCTGTTAAGAATCCTAGAATTCTAGAGTTGTGTTCACAGTTTAATCTGCCTTTCTAGATCTACATATTCATATATTTGAATAATTTTGCACATATTCAGTTTGGGATGTATTTATTCAGCCTGATCATATTGCAACATCTGAGGCATTTGAAGAATATAAACCCAGAAGCAGCACATGGAGGATAAAATCCGTATTTCTAAATCTGTTTGCAATTCTAAGAAATTTTGGTTTGTTCTAAAGAGTTACTTCTGATGATTGGAATATTGTGACTTATACACTCAACAAATTAATGAAGAAAAATACTGGATCTAAATAAGAATCAGAATTAAAAAAACACCATTCTTAATGACAAAATTTGGTCTTATCAGAGGGAATCATCTTTAATGTACAAGGCAAGAGAGATAACACCTAATATTTTAAAATAGGGTTTGTGAAGATAAAAGAAAATAAAGTTTGAAATGTGGTTCCTCATGCTTTGAAAGAACACAGAATTAGCATGTTAGCCGAAAATTTTTATAGGTTTGGTATCAGCTGATTCCTAGAGTACTTGTATAGAGAGAGCTATTGATTGTAACCACACCTGATCAGAAAGACTCCTTCTAAGTTCATCTTGAAAGTTAAGTCATGCATTCCTGTTAGCTGACAATGTGTTTGTCTCCGGTTGCTCATTTGAATAGAATAGGCTGCCAACAAGTGCCTCAGGGCAGGATCTGTTCTCAAGCAGCTATGCTTGCTTTGTCCTTGCCACAGAGTACAACTGCTATAGGACAAGGAGAGGGGCACCCCAGAAACCCTAAAATTGACTGCTCTAAATAGGTTCTGCCATCCACTGCATCAAGACAAAACGTATAGATCTTTAATAGAAAGGAACTTCAATACAATTAATGTGCAATACAGAACAAAGAATATAGTTTCCAAATCAAGCACCCAAAGTTACCCATCCCTTTGTGGGTAAAAGTTCTCCCAGATAGGGTTGGCCCAAAGCAAGACCCAAAAGCCTGCCACAAGTCTAAAGCATCTTCTGGCAGGGACCCCTAGAAGAAGGGTGCTTTTCCCACCCTTGTCTTGATCCTTCTCCTTCCCCTTCCTTGCAGAATGTCTGATTTATAGTTGCCTGTTTATTTTTAACAGGTAACAATGACAGAAAAGTCTCCATTTTTAAAATTACCCTGCCCCTGCTTTCTTCAACCCTTTTCCTCATCTCTCTCCTATTAATACTCATCCCTCACTCCCTCCAAACACATCAGCTCTTTCTCACTATGTAGCTGTAATTCCTCTCGCTCAACTTTTCTGCCATTCTACTTTCTTCACCTTGCTATTTTTCACTCATTCTTCAAATCCTATATAAAATGCCCCCTCCTTGGGAAAGTCATAGGCAACTCTTTGTACTTTTCTTGGACAAAGTCCCTTCCTTTGCCCCTTCCCAAAGGCTGCTTCCTTACAGTATTGTACATATATTTATCCTATTAATACCGGGCAAAATGGGGCTTCAAAGTTGGACAAACGTAGTGCCCAAATTGCTTACCAGTCACTATCTTGGTTCTGCGCCCCTGTGCACAATTGCAAGACTAGTCAGACTTAGGGAACAATAACAATGGGATTTATTTAACAAACAGGAAAAAGCAAAGAATTACTAAAGTCAAGATATGGCTGTTTACCTTACTTAAAGCAATGTCCAGTCCTTTAAATCCCAGAAAAGTAACAAAGGTGGCGTCTTCCTGCCACTGCTGATGTGGAGCTCCTCTTCCAAACAATAGGCCACGTTTCCAAAATAGTGTCTTCCTTCTTCTGCAGATGCGCAACATCCAGATTATAGGCCAGGTTCCAACTCATGAGGACGACACAGAACACAACTGGAGATGCTCCCGAAACTGCCATGGTGCCCCAGCACAGCACCAGGCCAACAACACTGCAAACAGCAACTACAGTGGCCAGACAGCCCAACAGACTGCACTCGCGCATTTTAGGAAGGCCCCTCCTTTGGGCCTCTGCCTTCTTCCTTTGGCTGCAGTAAAGACAAAACTGAGAGCAGTTTCCGTTGTTCGGCTACTTGTAAAGCCTCCAAAGTCGCTGGCCCCAAAGTCACTGAAGATTCAAAAACATTTCTTCTTTTCCTACATCATGGCGACTGCTTCCTCTATTCCTGCATCATGGCAACTGTTTCTTCTTTCTACAGCATGGCAACTGCCTCTTCCATTTCTACATCATAGCGACTGCTTCCTCTATTCCTGCATCGTGGCAACTGATTCCTCTATTCCTTCAGCATGGCGACTGCTTCTTCTTTTCCTACATCATGGCTACTGACTTCCCCTTCTCCTTCAGTCCCTTTTATTTCTCATCAGAATCTCCACCCCAAACTGCAAAACTTAGCATTTTCCCCTGGGGCTACTCATTGCATCAGCAAACCCCCTCCAGGGGGCACCACCTTTACTGGACTTTGGACTCAACACAGTTACACCATCACTTATCAAATATTATGTCCCTGAATCTATTTCTAAGTATGATTTTGACTACTTGAGGACTAGCAATATATATTATTTCCCATAGTAGTACATGGTAACCGCTTAATAATGCATAAATTGCCCTTAATAAAAAACTTAAAATATGTACACTAAGTATGTTCTCATAGTCTATTAATACTAAAATAAAAGCTAATCCTGTAACAGAATGTAAAATTTTAATCACTGACTAAAACTGGACCTATTTTCTAATGGCTTTTTATTCCCTTTATGAGGATATAACATAAAAGACACTATTTTGATGTTAACATAGACAATCATAGCCAGTCAAGCTCATTGAGAGCCAGAGGGTATCAAGGTCATCTGTCAATAATTATCAACATCAGAAATTTACTTCAGTTGCTAATGATCTAAATCGTTCCTTTCTTTTCTCTAAAGGTCACATTAGATATGCAACCATGCAACGCAAGCTGGCATATGCCAGTAGATAAAATATCCAAGTCAATTCTCAGGTGATATTTTTGGTTTCCTTATTAAATATACATAGGGATGATCTGTAGTAGCTGTTTTCAGAGCTTTCCAATAAAACCTGAAGAATAACGTTCATATTTCTGATTACTTGGCCAATTAAAAATGTGTGTGAACAACAAATGTTAAGATTATGAGCAAAAATATTAGTATACTCTAGGGAGTGCTATTTATTTATCCAAACTACATGGATTTTTAGATGGGTGTAAAAGAAAGTTTTGCTGCAACAGTTCCAATGTGTTATTAATAAAGACAGAATTATAGTTATCCTGGGAGATGTTGGGAGGAAATGTTAAACCTGAGGGGCTCCTGGGTTATTCAGGTAAAAATCTAGCCTAAGAGGTTTCAGCATTGACAGGAGAGGAAATGTTAAAGGAATGCAAATGATAACTCAGACTCAACTAATGGATATATCATCATACCTCTCCTGCTTAAAATTCCCATCTTAGATATTCCCAATTTTTCTGTCCTTCCTAAACTTCATTAAACTAGAAAAGTAGAAACTTTATAACAAATCAAAGATATTAACCACAATAATATCTACATAAAGTCTAAAGATGAAGGATGTTAATTAAATTTATTGTGGTAACCATTTTGCAAAATATACTTATATCAAATCATTGTTATACACCTTAAACTTATACAATGCTATATGTCAATTACATCAATAAACTTCAGGAAAAAAAATCTATGTACTGAAAAATCAAGAATAATGATAAATAGTAAAATAAGAGTATAATAAAAATAGTTCTTAATAGCAGTAAAATATTTTTAGGGGCTCTCCAGGGACACAACAGGTTAAATCTCAGCCTATGAAACTATCCACAGCCACTGCAGCATGAGTTCGACCCCCAGCCAGGGAACTTCCCACATGGCGCAGCAGACCTCTCCTGCCTCGCCCGCTGCTCCCCTCAGCAGTGTGTTTCAGTTGATCTGCTTGTTCTGCTCCTCACTCTGTCTCTGGTCAATCCTCTCACCACCCCACACCTCTGGCCTACACCCCAGCTTGTAGGCATAAATAAATAAATCTTTTTTAAAAATAGTAGTAAAATATTTTTAAATGGTGAAGAAAAATTTATAGTGCTTATAAATTTAAAATCAAAATTAATAAATCTAAAATACACAGCACAAGTAAGTAGCAGACACTGTTAACTTATTACACCAGCATTCCATCTCCCCTTTCTGCTTAGTCACAGAGCCCTCATTTTCACTGGGCACACTGTCCCCCTAGAACACAAGACTGTATTTACCAACTGTAGCGGCAAGAATACACGGGGCAGTTTCGCTATGGAGCTGCGCAGACCGGTCAAAAGGAAAGGAGGAATCCTGGAGCTCTCGGTGGCTTTTTAGTATTTTAATGTTCTCTTGTAGCGAGGCAACCAGGTATAGGGCAGGCAATGGGGATGGGGACTGGGAAGCTGGTGAATCTTCACTCTCTCGGGCTCTCGTGGCATCTCTACTACACCCCAACGGCCCTCGGCTCCATGCTTTCTTCTCTGCTGATGCTGCTTCTGCTGCTGCGTCTGCTGCTTATAAGTCCAGTCTCTGGCCCAGGTGCGCCCACTCAAGCAGGCCCACACCCTACTCCAGGTGCTCACCATCAGGTTTATCACTGATGGGCCTATCATCTCTAGGCCTGCTGAGGTCTCTCCTTGATGGGAGAGCAGAAAAACCTGATAACGGGAGCTGCAGCTACCATGTTGGACAGGAGTCTGTCCAGGAACAAGAAAAGCAAATGGTACTATGTGCAGGGGGAAGAATGGAGCTTGGGCCTCAATGATCCTGGACCACCTCAGAGGCTGCCTTTGGGCTTCTCTTATGGAAGAGAGAAGTCAGGTCAGCTTCTGTCTTCTGTAAAGCCACTGTTAATTAGGATTTTCTCTTTATGTCTTTGTACATAATCCTAACT
This sequence comes from Scalopus aquaticus, assembly GCA_004024925.1. Lineage (NCBI taxonomy): Eukaryota > Metazoa > Chordata > Mammalia > Eulipotyphla > Talpidae > Scalopus > Scalopus aquaticus. Next base: position 88,675 of record PVIJ01000728.1, read on the forward strand.
AAAACAGACAGAAAATTCAAAGAAACTGTGTGTGATCAGTAAATATTAGAGCTAAAATTGAGCACATGTATAGAACTTTAAAATAATCATCTGTAGTAATCTGATAAAGATGAAGAGCCATTAAAATGAAGAAACTGATAAACAAAGACAAAATAAATTAAGTGCGTGAAAACTATTGCATATAAAATAAAATGCTAAAATAAATAGAAAAAAATTAACAAAAGGCAGTAGATGAAAACAGATGTGCTGAATTAAAAAGGAGAAAGCATCCCAGTTACCCAACAGGTGTTACAATTCTACTTCCAAGATTCTTTTAAAAGGGTTTCTGTTAACTGAGGTTCCACAAAAATCTCAAAACAAAGGCTTTCTCTATGGCATCATGCAAGTGACGAGTAAAAGTAGTTTTATTTCCCCTTCATAGCAAAGTCCTCCTACTATGTATGAGGTAAAGGGATGTGGTCATAAATACAGCTGCTCCAACCAAGAATATATCAGTATTAAAAAAAAAGCCTCATATCTCTGGCAAATAGCCTTGTTGTTTTCTTATTCCAACAAGAATAAGAAAAGACTTCCAGGCAATTGGAAATTTTCTTTCATGAATGTTAATGCTAACACCTGTAATATTTTAACATTAAAAATAATACTTGCTAATTTAAGAAACTAAAAATTCAATTTGTTCTTTATTTGGAAAGAACAAACAAACAAAAAAATCCAGAATGTTCAAGACCCAGCAATAACATTTCTTTGTTTAAAGATCCCAGATAACAGTCTTTTTAGCCTTAGTTAGTATTTTTGAAAATTGGGTTTGAAGAAAATGCTTAATATGAAGACTTTGGCATGACTTTCCTTTCAGCATTAATCTATCCACTCCAAGGTTTTAGACAGAATTGCCTTATCATGGGGGAAGAAAATGATGGGCTCCAAAGTGAACTTGAGTTGACTGTGTTCAGATTCCTGAACATCCAGAGGTCCAGGGGCCTCTCCCAAGGCCAAAGGACGTGATGGGCAACATTTTCAAAAAACTCAAGCTCTATTAAAATATGCAATTTTTCCTCTGTGTCTCCAAGATGTAATACAAAGAACAAATATGTCACTAAATTCAGCTGATTAGCCTACTTCAAACCAAGATCATCATTTGTAGAAAAATACACAATAATTTCTGCATAATGATTCTCTTGTTTAAGATTATCACAGCAATTTTCCCAACAGTTCATTAAAACTGCATATCCATACCAGTGGTTGTAAAGAAAAATCTATCAGTATAAACATAAGATTCTCGCCCACTCTCTAATCTCTTAATTCAAATTTCAATTTACACAATATTAATGATGTTGAAAGTTCATTATCCCTAAAACAGAAAAATAAAGCAATAAAATAATATACCAATGTTCCATTAAGCTACTTGAAGTGAACACAGCGTCTTCATCTCCAGCTGTAGCTGATTTTCTCCACTGCATCTCCCTTCAAACCAGCCCTTCCCACCTTGTCTTCCTCAGGCCAGCACACTGGTGACTGGCAGATGCTTGTGTGTATTTCATGCCCTTGAATCAAGTCATTATGACATAGAGTGATGGTTATAGATCCCAGCAGCCAAGGACCCAGCCAGGCCAGCAGGTGGGATGGAAAGGGCAGGACAAAGGACTCCCATAGGATAAACAGGTAGCAGTGTGAACTCACAGAGAATCACTAGAAACGTTGCAAATTGCAAGTCAAAATAGTATAATCCCCAGATAAACAGAACTGATCCAAATTGGAATGTTCAAGACCCAGCAATTATATTTCTTTGTCAGGATATATATTTCTATGTCTATGTCTAACACTTGTAGGGAGTGAGTTGAACAAGAAATTTTCCCAAATAACTCTAGTTCTATTTCCTTTAGCAGTGCTTTTTTTGCTGTTAACCACTTACGATTAAATCTTCTTAAAAATGTATTACACTGAGTTACCTTTTATAAAGAAAGCATATTGAAATATAACCCCATCATTTTTGGAGACATGGAGCAATCATTATTAATATAACTGGACCTCTGCCTATAATATAACTATAACTGTGTACCCACTGAAACTGCAAACTAACATGCCCTTCTCCCAAGGGACGCAGCCTGCAGCGTCCCTCTCCCTGTCTCCCGTCCACTTGGTTCTGCCCTTATTTTAGTTTGTCAGCTGCTACTCTTCTCTAATTGCGTACCTGAATCTACATCCCTATTCCTGAAGGTGATTCCTTGTCTGATATAAGAGAAAGAGCAAGGTAATTTTGACTGATTTTTCTATTTCTTTTTTACTATGTCTTACCTTTGAAATTACTACCGTGTTCAAGAGACTTAGAGCTGATAAAAAAAAAAAAACCAACGTTCCAGAAAAATCCATCTGTAAGCTATACTAGTTCTCCTCTAGAAAGCCACAGATAATTTGACTTTAATTTAGAAGTAGTCTTTTATCTAAAAATATTTTTCCAGCGGCCTAAAAATTCTATCCCCAGGGATAGTCATTTGGGTTAACACATTACTCTCATTTCTGATTATTAGTTCAGAGAACTGCCCACTCTCAGTGAAAGGACAGCTGAATTTTGGTGGAATATTCCAGACTATTTTCTCAAAGAAAGAAAAAAGACTAAGAGTGAGATCTGAATAGGAGCCATTAGGGGTTCAAGGGCAACCTTGGCAAGCATTGAGCACCTAGGTGAAATCTCAACAAGAGGGACAGGCAACAAAGACTCGGGGCGCCTGTTCCAGTATCCACATGCCTGTGTGAAGTCAGTTAAGAGTGGCAAATGTGGGCCTAGCCGCTGCGCTGTGGAGCTGTCTGCTGAGGTGACGCCAGTACACCGCCAGCCGGGGAGATTCCCACATGGCGTGTCAGACCTCTCCTGCCTCACCCGCTGCTCCCCTCAGCAGTGTATTTCCATCGATCTGCCTGTTCTGCTCCCCACTCTGGCTCTGGTGAACCCTCTCGCTGCCCCATGCCTCTGGCCTGTACCCCAGCTTGTATGCATAAATAAATAAATCTTTAAAAAAAAAAAAAGAGTGGCAAATGCAGGGAAGTGATATCAAAGAGGAAGCCAGACCAAACCTCAACTGAGTCTCAGGGATTCTCTGTGAAAAAACAGGTAAATGCTTAAAAATGTATCAAAATGTAAATTCATCAAAAATAGGTTAAACAATGTTAGAATTCCTTAAGCTAATGCCTGTATTACTCTTGCTGGTCCAGAGGCAGGTGCAATAAGGACTTAATAACTGCAAACATCACTACCTAATAGTTCTCTTTAGAAGGAATTATTGCTTAATTCAACTATAGTTTATTATTTTAAAAATCCAATTCACTCACAATATATAAAGTCATATTTTTGGCCTTGTAAACAGCTAGACTGGTAAATGTTGGGGGAGTGCTGGCAGCAAAAACCTACCTTCAATATTTTGATTAGTTCCACTTGGCTTGTGCAAAATTGCACACGTTAAATAGAGCAATGCCTTCATAGTGACTTAGCAATTATTCTGCCATTATAGCATCCCCCTAAACCTGCAGATTTTTACCAAATAAATGTTTTAAAGAGATCATCGTTAGATCTTAACAATGTTATTCCCAGTAAATGCTGTGAATGCACTGCTGTGAATATCTAAGAATATCACATAGCCTGAATCCATAAGCAATATAATTGGTTTTAGGCTCTCTGAGAAGAAATTTATCTCCAAAGCCCACACAAATTCAAGGCATGAGACAAAATCATTCCAGCCTGAAAACTGGGAATGTGTATATTCAAATATAAGGGCAGATAGGAGGATAAGACTGTTCAAAGCAGAATGAAATTAAAATCTGATAGATACACAAATGGAATAGAGACAGCATTAGTGACAAGAGAAAAAGCCTGCCCTCATAAAATTCTACACATGCTATCTCATCATTTCATGGTCTTTTAGTGAAGAATATACAAACAACCTGAGTGTTTCAGTTACCACCAGCTATGTAACAAAGTTCCTTAAAGTTTAGTGATTTAAAATAAGCACAATGATTGAGCTTGATTCTATGTGTGGCCTAGTGCTGCTTCTTCTCCATGAAGCTGCTGTCCTTGGTGGATTAGACAACACAGGAAGGCTGGGGTCTCCTACACACGGCATCTGAACTTCCAGGGCCTCTTCAAGAGACTTCTCTCACCAACACGGTAGTGTAAGCTTCATTACAGCATGGCAAATGAGTTCCTGAAGAACAAAGAAGTTTCTAGACCTTATAGGGCTTGGTTCAGAACTGCATAGCATCGCTTCTGCCATAATATGGAACTTTCAGATTAGCTGCAGATAATTAACAAATTCAAAACCAATGCCTTACACAATTTCCTTTTATCCATGCAGGTATACAGATAGGAAACAAGAATTCACAATAACACCACAGACCAAAGACAAGCAATCAACTTACCTCAAAATCAAGGAAAGTTTGTAGAATATCAATGGGAGGAAACTAAAATATACCGCTAATGACTAATGCATGTTCTATACCATGAGTCACAAAGATGAGCCAAGGAAATGAGAGTTCTTAACTCATAGACCAACCATTAACCTCAAAATAATGAATAGAAAAACAGAGAAAAAGAGACCTACTAAAGTAACACAGCTAAAGATTTCTTTTCTGTTTTCTATCTTTCTCTGTGCCAAATACATTAGGATGTACTAAGCACATGCATAGTCTGTAAACACAGATTATGCAGATGTGTTGCTATGGATAGCACTCAAGATAAACAGGGCTGCTGTGGTGTGCTAGAGACTGAGCCTGATTGTGTAGAGCCTTAAATCATAAGGAGCAAGACCTGGAGTCAAACAACTCATGAATTGAGGCAGAGGACTTGACATGGAGTGTATCAAATGATGTGCTTAAAACTGTGTTAATTCCACTGTATATAAATTTCACTACATGGGATGTTGCCTTCTCCTTCTGGAGGATGAGGCCAATACATTGGCTGAAATGAAATATTTATATATTTCATGCATGTTCACTCTGCAAACTAGAACTGAATTGCATCATTTTGTACTAATTAAAGTTACTTTACCTTCCATGAGAAAAAAATTTGAAAAGATAAATTTTGTTTCAAAAAACCTGTGAACAAGTATTTTATTTATAATACAATGTTTTTTACAAGAATGGGTATAGCTTATGTAGTTTTTTTACACTATAGTTATCGTCTATGGTAAAAAATATGCAAATTGAATTGTTTGAAGAGCACTGATTATCTTCAACTCAATTTGAAAACATCAAAAACAAGATATACTGGTTGACAGATAAATGTGACATGCTTTAATTAAATGTAACAAAATGTTAATAACAGTATATTTTAGGCATTCACTGTAAAATTGTTTTAACTTTTCTCTATGTGTAAATAGTCTCATGATGAAATGTTAAGAAAAACTTGCCTTCCTTTTTCATGGTATTTTGTTCCTTTCTTGTGTTTTAATTCTGTATTTTATGTCTTTAATTATTTTTAATTTTTTTTTCATGTTTCCTATGTGAATATTCATTTTCATTCCCTAAGGATCATATTCAATTGGTGATTATGTCTGATGACTAACTCATAGTGCTGTTTCCTGTGTACTGTGATTATGTCTTGTACACTCACATTTAAACGAGCCTGGGTTATACACTTCTATTTAGATGGGCCTGGGTTGAGGCTGTTTCTGGCAGACAGATTTTCCTTTTGCTTCAGTCTCATGTTCACAGATTATTTCCAGCTTGGAACATTTTTAAATTTAATGTATAAGTTCTTACCCAAATGTTAAGTTGCAACAGGCTAGTTTATTTCTACCTACCTCATCCCCATTCTCAGGCCAAGAACAACTTTCATCTTTCTGATGTGGCAGCCAACCATTTCCATGGTCTATCAATAACAGAGATAAGGCATCCAAGAATACTCAACCTCATACTGAGTTCCTCCTAGAGCCCTTCTCTCCATTAGATCCAATGCCTCGCCTATCCGGAGGTGGCTAACTAATGAAACCCAAAGCCCTAGTCACCAGGAGAGAAGAGAGCTCATTGGAGCAGCAAAAATTTTCAATTTTCAGATTACCCTTTATTTCTGACCCCAGTGAATTTAGTTTACTTTTCTATAAACTCCAGAAAGTCTAGGAATTTTGTAGCAGGAGAATTCTTATGCTTTTAATCTCTCATATTGTAAGAAATTGACACTATGTTTGTCAATTTTGCTTACTTACAGGTTTGTCATCACTAATGTGTGGTCTTCGATGGTGTCTGAATAATGTCATCAACAGTACACCTAATATTTACTATAGGTCATGCAATCAATAAGTACTTGCAAATCAGTGATTTTTGATTTAAATTGCAAATATATTTAGAAAATGTAAATCAAGCATTACTAACAACATCTAATCATTATATTCAGAATCTTACTTATCTCACACAGCAACTTCTGTTAGGTAACAGTAGTGAGATTTGCAGTCTAGAAAACATGGATTTATAGGGGCTAAATAAACTCTCCAAAGTCATACATCTAGCAAGCAGCAGATATGAGTTCCAAACAAGGAGTTCTTGATTTTCGGAACTACACTTCATTATAAATCATTAAAATGTGTAAAATTATTAAAAATGCACAAAAATATTAAAAATAGGAAAATCGAATAAATGAATAATTAATATATAAATTAATGCAATTATTAAGATATACCCTGGAAAGTTTTCTTGTAAAGAGCCATTTTCAGACTCTAGGAACAACTCCCATAAAATGTTAATTGTTCTTTTAGGCCTTTAAAAAGGACAACAAATTAACTGAGCAATTATTTTCAGTAAAAATCACAGATTCACAGAAAACATATGCATTATATATAGAGTTAATACAAAGGCCTGAGATACTGTTCAGACTGGAATAGAGTAAGTAAAGTCTTATACCTAATAATCGCACTAAGGAGACAGTCTCAAATATGAGGAAATTGCATATGAAAACAAATTATTAAAATCTTATTATGATACTAAAGGCTTTAAAAACATAAGTGCTCAATAACAGAGTAATAGTTAAGGAAACTGTGCTATATCTATTAAACAGACTATTATGCTGATATAATAAGAGATGTTTCAAAAATAAAACCCCAGAAAACACATAATGATTAAAACTGTAAAAATATCCAGAAAATGTTTACAAGCTTTAGTTAAATTATCTGCCAAAAAGACTTTTGTAAAAAATATGTCTGATATCTGTGATAATTTTGGCGTTTATTAAGTTGACTATGATCTTTTGTACTAAATTTATCTATTTTTCAAATTTGTTGAATAAAACATCCCCTTTTGTTAAAAGAATATTTTTAATGAATTTACATCTTTAGTCGTATATTTGTCGCCTGTCTTCAATGGCCCCAATTCCTATTAAACTTATGATGGGCTACAATAAGTCAGAATCCTCCTTTTCCAACCTTGATATCAATAATTTGTTAATATAAATTCTCTGCTACAGAGACCAAGACTTCCTGAGGTTTCCTAAGTGCAACGCTGAGTTTTCCTCTTTCTACTTGCTTGGGTCACCCGTTTACCCTAAGAGTTTTATCTGCCTTCATCTTATCTTTGCCTACACATTGTTTAAGTTCCATCTCAAAGGTCACCATCATGATAAAGCCTCCCTTATCCTTTACTTGGTCATGCTCACCTTGGTTTGACTTACTTTCACCTTGCAGACCCCTTGGTGCTGTAGAGAGAGTAAAGCTGGCCTTATCACAATTAGCATCCTTCAGCATGATCAGGGTTTTTGTTTGGTTGGCTGGTGGTTAATTTCACGACTCCAATACAGATCTTTGCCTTTGTCATCAATGTGTGTTAGGAATAAATGTTTGCATGATATTCTTCATTCTTCATTCACAATTTTCTTTTAAAATTGATCTCTGTTTCTTGTCAGAAATCAGACAATAAAGCCATACCCACTATTGTCACAGGTTGCTTCAGAGGTCTACTCCTCTCATTTCATTACCGGGTAATCTTTCTCTACTTTCCCTGAAATGCATCAAAGAGGGAATATTGATAATATCTGTGAGGGTAGGATCATTTGTCTGCGTCTGCCTCTTAACTTGAGATCCGAAATTTCTTCTTCACTAACATATTCCCAGAATGTATACACAACATAAACATTTGCTAAATTGAAAAACAAGTGTGTGGGCCTCCCTGGTGGTTCAGGGGTTAAAGTCTCAGTGCTATCAAGCTATGGCCAGCCACTGTGGCCAGCCACTATCACCAGCCACTGAGGCAGGAATCCCCAGCCAGGGAGCTAACCCATATGGCACAGCAGACCTCTCCTATCTTGCCTGCTGCTCCCCTTAGCAGTCTATTTGAGTAGATCCATCTAGTCTGCTCCCCATTCTGTCTCTGGTAAATCCTCTCACCCCCTACACCTCTGGCCTACACCCCAGTTTTTATATGTATAAATAAAAATAAATCTTAAAAATGAAAAACAAGTATATGACCACAGCATGATGAGACCATCCCTGAGTTCAGATTAACTGAAACAACTGATCATCTACATTGTCCAACTCTTAGTAACCCCAGTTTGCAGGAGTCGAGGAGCTGTTCTCATCCAAACTAAGGCTGTTAACATGCTCTTTTCTTTAGAATCATTTTTACTTAAAAATATCTGACAATTTCCTTATCAATACATGATTTAATAATATGTCCCCGAAACACAATTTCTAATTATAAAGTGCATGAATATACTGCATGGCTTTTGCAAAGTGCAGCTATTTAAATGAAACACAAAGCAACAACACATTTACATAGAAAAGCTAAATGCTATTAATTTTCCAGTTACTCCAAAGAGTTTTGGTTCACACTGAGAGACCACAGAAGTTTTTCTGCACTTGTGCATCCTAAGAAAGCCCTGAGAAATGGCAGAGGTAGCCGCATGGTGGGAAAAGCTACCACTGTACTTATCTAATTTAACTCTTTTGCCCACTGCTCACCTCCTCCGTCTTCTTCCTTTTTATCCCTTCTCCTCTTTGATCATTGAGTATGGGAGCTCCTGAGTGAATGCCCACTCGTGATACTTTCCACATGGGAGCTACTTGATATGTGTCCATTTGCATTTTAAATAAACTAAACCAGGTGTAGACCAATAGCAAATTCCAACTCTTAGCAAAACAAGACTTGTAAAAACATGGATCTGCTTAGATGCTAACTAAAATGATTGCACTAAAACTTTAAATAATATTTTAAAATGTGGTATTCTATATATTTGTCTGAGACATCACACAGATCTTTTTGAAAGTAAATAATTCCAAATAAATGCCTTGGTCAAAGATTTTTGATCAACTTACCCTTTTTTATTATTGGTTTTAGGGGTTTTATTGGCACCTTCACTGAACTGAAAATTCCGCAAAGAATCAAGAGGCCAGGAAAACTGCCAAGTAGAAGTTGGCCAGAGTGCAAACCCTTATTTTCCTACCAGAGCTACACTGCAAGGGGGCAAAGGCTGTGTTTGTGTCACAGTGAATCCAACTCTTCCACACAATCAGTCCATCCACCTAATCCATATTCAGGATTTTCAAAAAAAAGCACTTTTCAGTTTCTCGGGAATCTAAGCATCTGCAATGTACTTTGTGCAATGAAATAAAACGTATTTTTAATATTTGGCCGAAACTTAAATCCTCAAGAGCCAAGATTCAGAGCAAATATTTCCACATTAATTGAAAATTTTATTGTCAAATATATTTCATGGTTTATTCATGCAGAGTAGTGCTTCTTGTCTTCTACCATTCATTCCAATGATTTCACAGAGAAGCCAGAGGCTATTTTCAAAATTAGGGTGACATTTAAAATCAGGGTGACATTGTTTTTCTCACATGCAAAAATAATGATTTCTTCCTTTAAGCTGAATATCTTCTCCACTGGGTGAATTTGCTGATAATAATATCTACCCTGTCTAGCTCACAGAGCAGTTACGAGGATCCAGAAAGATGTAATACTGTGAATATGCTACATAAACTACAACGGTTTTATAAATATTGTAGATCATTATTATTATCATTATTACTCATCCAAAGTAAGATTCAAGCATCAGGAACTCAAGGGGATATGGAACCAAATTGAGGAAATTAATTTTGAAATGTCCACAGAGATGAGAAAGAGAGAAACAGACAGTCTTTTGATTAAGGCATTATTCTAGGGTTAGATTGCCTGTATTCAGCTCTGGCTCCATCCATTACCAGCTCTTTAATCTTGAGTAATTTATTTAACTGACCGAAGACCCATTTTTGTAATTTGTAATATAGATATAGCAAGAGTACTTTATCAGAGTTCTATATGAGTAAATCAGATAATGTATGTGAAGTACCTGCTTTACAGGAAATGCTCATTTGTTCACTATTATTTCACCAGAATATAAGTATCACAAAATAGGACCGTATCTTTTCCACGCATTCACTTATTCACTCTTTAAACAAGTGTCAACTACTGGGCTCTGTCTTAGGCACTGAATACACAGCAATAAAGGCAGACAAGAGCTTTGCTCACATATAATAAAGGGCTAATTAAAGTCATTTCCAGGAGTTGCAAGTACAGAAAAGAAGCTAAGACAGGTTAAACACCGAGGGCAACCAAGTGCAGAGCTGGGAGCTGGGTTTTACAGGATGTCAAAGGAGGCCATCTAAGAGGATCACATTTGCCCTCGCCCCATCTCATCATTCAGGATTAAAACACCTCTGCCAGCGGTGTAAACATCTGAAGGTGAAAACTTTAGACTGAAGAAATGACATTTGCGATGTGTCTGGGACCAAAAAAAAAAAAAAAGAAAACATGTTTTATTCAGAAGAAAGAAGCTCCCCACCCCCAGTCCTGTTGAGCGTGATGAAGAAAGTATGGGTTGGATGAGGAGAAAGCGGAGAAACATAAACAGGGCACAATAGGCCACATCTAAAAGCTGGATTGTGTTCCAATTGCATGTAACTTGGCCTCTCATAGCCCCTTGCCTGTAATCTCTTAATAATGTAATTAATACAGACACAGAGTGTTTTTTAAATAATTCTATGAGGGAATTTAGAATACTTAGAGACATTGAGAGCTTCAAAAGGCTTTTGAAAGCCTTTTTAAAACAAAGTATTAGTTTTAGATACATGGCATATGATTTGATAGATGTACTTATTGCTAAACGATTTCCACAATAAGTCTAGATAACATCTGTCCCTGAATGAAGTTACAATTTTTTTTGTAATGAGAACTCTTTGAAATTTATTCTCTTAGCAAATTTTAAATACAAAACATGGTATTGTTAACTGTATTCACTATCCTACACAGGAATTATTCATCTTATAACTGGAAATTTGTACCTTTTGAGCACCTTTAGCCATTATACCCACCCATCCACCATCTCTGGCAACATCTTATGTGCCTCTGTTGTTATAAGAGCTTTTACTTTTTTAATTTACAATCCACATATAATTGAATTTTTTAATTATTTTTTCTTACATTGTTGTATTCCCATAGTTCTCTGCCACCATATTAACACAAGCCATTACTATATTCTCCTCTTCTTCCCTCCCCTGCTCTGATCCCCTCCCCCCTCCTCCTTTACTGTATACCTCAGTTCTATGGTGAACTTGCTAGTTTGTTTTTTTCCTGACCTTTTGCTTGGTTTCTCTATATTCCACATATAAGTGAGAACATCCAGTATTTATATTTTTCCTTCTGACTAAGTTCAGCTAGCATAATCCCTTCCAGATCCTTCCATGTTGCTGCAAATGGCATAAGTTTGTCTTTTTTGATCACTGAGTAAGTGTCCATTGTGTATATATACCACAACTTTTTGATCCACTCACCTGTTTTGGGGCATCTGGGTTTTTTCCATATCTCGGTTATTGTAAACAGTGCCAGAGTAAATATAGGGGTGCCAGTTTCCTTTCAAATTAGTGTTTTTGTGTCCTTCAGGTAAAATCCTGGGAGTGAAATTGCCTGATCATATGGTAGATCCATTTTTAATGTTCTGAGGAAACTCCACATGGCATTCCATAGTAGATTCCACATATAATTGAAATCATACATTTTTCTTTTTCTATATAATTTATTTCACTTCCCCTCAGAGTCCATCCATGCTGCCACAAAAGGTAGGTTTTCCTTTTCATGGTTTAAAAATATTATATATATATATATATACACACATATACATATACATATATATATCTTTATATGTGTGTGTGTGTATATATATATATAATCTTTTTTAAATCTATTTATCTGCTTGATGTATCCTTATGTTGTTTCAGTCTTAGTGACTGAAAATACAATAATCATGAGGACACATATATCTTTTCAAGATTGTGTTTTTGATTCTTTTGGGTAAACAAGCAGGAGTGGAATTGTTGCATCATACAATATGCCACATCTCTCCTTTGTATTCATCACATTAAATAAAAAAGGCTATTCTGCCCATGCGTCATTGCTCAAAGGAGAGACTTTGCTTTTAACCTTCACCCTTGAGTCCTAGATATCTGAATTAGAAAAATATCTCTATAGAGAACAGAACTGCACAATTCTCTCAGGTCAGAAAGTCAGTGTTCATTCCTCACTCTCTCAAGGAAGGTATTAATTAAAAGAAACTTAAATTGTTGACACCAAAAATGCTGTGAGATGCTACCATTGAGATTAGTTGGATGACAGTGGTTTTCACATTACTGAATGAAGCAATCACATTGGCTCCTAGACTCAGTCACTAGGGATTCTGTACATCTCATAAAGAATTACCATGCCAGGGTGCCTTGAGATTACAAAGTATGATATATGGAATTTGTGGTCTGAATACCTAAAAAAGCTTTTAATTTTAGATCCCATAATAAAAATTTAGGTAAATTTAAGAAAATATTTTCCCAATGATCTGGTTTCTCAATGACTGCAAGTGAATTTTTCCCCAAGTATGTTTCTTCTAGTTTTCTACCTCATAGTCATTTAATCAGCATGCCTCTGATTTATATACACATGACTCATCAAAATCTGTTTTCAAAGTGTTTTTTTTTTTTTTTGGTTTCTAAAGGTCCTAAATAACATTTTAGAAGTTGTTAAAGTCTCAGAATTGTGTTTGTCAGCACAAATAAAACATGATTGCATGAATCTGAATTGTCATAAATATTGTGCTGATAATAGGCGGTGAGTTTCCTTTTAATCAATGTTGCTACTAACTTGCTTCTTGGGTAGAAGCAAACTTGAATAGAAAGGAAAAAAAACCTGTGTTCTCTTCCTGCCTCCCCACTGAAGACACAAAGGAATGCTACATTATAAGTGCAATGTCTTATTTGCAATGAAGTTCAAGTAGTTGTTTCATTTCTTTACAAAATGATTTTCTAGTAGTTTTCTACTATTGATATTGAGGATATGACAGATTTACAAACCTTAACTAATTGAAAACAATACAATATTCCTTGAATTTTGGGGTAACTAGGTTTAGGCCAAGCCTAGAATATTTCTCATCTTGTTTTGATCAGAAATAGATATACCTTCTACAGAAAGTTAAATACTGGAAGGACAATTTACATAAGATGTATGAAGCTGCCCTTAGCAAAAAGGGAAAATCCATGTACATACTAATGTAGAGCTATTCATAGAAGAGCCTCTAGAGATGGCGCACATTCTGTGTCAATGTGGTCACCTGAGGTACTCCTTGGATCTCGCCATAGACCTGAGAAATGATGAAAGACTGGGGTAGAAAGAGGACCAAGGGAAAAAGAGTATAACTGGGTTATATAGGAGCCCTATGATGAGCTTTTGGAACACCTCAGACAATGGGTCACAGCCTTGTCTTAGAGTGAGAGGGAGGAAATACCAGTGAAGTTCATATGCTGGGAACGATGAGTCACTTCAAGAAAGCAAATGTCAGAACACCTAAACAGGCCAATCTCAAGCTACGAAATTGAAGCAGTAATCAAAACCCTCCCCAAAAACAAAAGCCCAGGACCAGATGGTTTCATAAACGAATTCTACCAAACATTCAAAAATGAACTAATCCCTATATTACACAAACTCTTTCAAAAAATTGAGAAAGAAGGAGTACTACCAAACACATTCTACGAAGCAAATATTACTCTAATACCAAAACCAGACAAAGACAACACAAAAAAAGAAAACTATAGACGAATCTCCCTAATGAATACTGATGCCAAAACATTTAACAAAATCTTGGCCAACAGGATTCAACAATGCATCCAAAAGATAATACACCATGACCAAGTGGGATTTATTCCAGGGACACAAGGATGGTTCAACATCCGAAAATCAATCAATGTAATCCAATACATCAACAAAAAGAAAAATAAAAACCATATGATCATATCAATAGATGCTGAGAAAGCATTCGACAAAGTGCAACATCCATTTATGATAAAGGCCCTTGAAATACTTGGAATAGAAAGAACATTCCTTAACATAATAAAAGCCATATATAACAAACCCACAGCCAATATTATCCTCAACGGTGGGAAGCTAAAAGCCTTTCCCCTAAAATCAGGAACAAGACAAGGATGTCCACTCTCACCATTGCTTTTTAATATAACACTTGAAGTCCTAGCGAGAGCAATAAGACAAGAGAAAGACATACAAGGAATCCAAATAGGGAAGGAAGAAATTAAACGGTCACTATTTGTAGATGATATGATTATATACATAGAAAATCCCAAAAACTCCATAGAAAAACTACTCAAAACTATAGACCAATTTAGTAACGTAGCAGGATACAAAATCAATGCACAAAAATCAGTAGCCTTTCTATATGCAAACACTCAGTCTGAAGAAGAAGAAATTAAAAGAATTATCCCCTTCAAAATCGAAACCAAAAAAATCAAGTACCTGGGAATAAACCTAACAAAAGAGGTAAAGGACTTATACAAAGAAAACTACAAGACGCTGTTAAAAGAAATAGAGGAAGACACAAAAAGATGGAAAGACATCCTCTGCTCATGGATTGGAAGAATAAACATCATCAAAATGGCCATCCTACCAAAAGCAATCTACAGATTCAATGCAATCCCAATAAAAATCTCAATGGCATTCTTCAAAGAAATAGAATGGATATTGAAGGAATTCATATGGAACCACAAAAAAACCTTGAATAGCTAAAGCTCTCCTGACCAAAAAGAATATGAATGGAGGGATTACACGCTCTGATTTCAAACTATACTACAAAGCCATAATAATTAAAACAGCATGGTACTGTAGCAAAAACAGACACACAGACCAATGGAATCGAATAGAAAACCCAGAAATAAATCCACATATTTATGGACAACTAATCTTCGACAAAGGAGCAAAGAATATGCAATGGAACAAGACTAGTTTGTTCAATAAATGGTGTTGGGAGAACTGGACTGCTACATGCAAAAAAATGAAGCTACCACTACCTCACATCATGCACAAAAACCAACTCAAAATGGATAAAAGAACTGGATATAAGACCTCAAATCAAAAAGCTTATAGAAGAAAAAATAGGCAAAACTCTACACGACATACATCTCAGCAAAATCTTTAAAAGCATTTCCCCCATAGTGAAGGAAGTAAAAGAAAACATAAACATCTGGGACTACATCAAACTAAAAAGCTTCTGTACAGCAAAAGAGACAATAATCAAAACAAACAGACACCCTACTAATTGGGAGAAGATCTTTGCACACAATACAACCAATAAAGGACTGATAACAAAAATCTACAAAGAGCTCACGCAACTCAACAAAAACAAAGTCAACAACCCAGTCAAAAACTGGGCAGAAGAGCTAAAAAGACACTTCTCCAAAGAAGAAAAGAAAATGGCCAACAGGTATATGAAAAAATATTCAACATCACTTATAATAAGGGAAATGCAAATGAAAACCACAATGAGATACCACCTCATGCCAGTGAGAATGGCGCACATTAAAAAAACAGGTAACAACAAATGTTGGCGAGGATGTGGAGAAAAAGGAACTCTCCTACACTGCTGGTGGGAATGCAAATTGATCCAACCACTATGGAAAGCTGTATGGCGTTTCCTCAAACTGCTAGAAATGGAACTTCCATATGACCCGGCAATACCACTGCTGGGAATCTACCCTAAGGACACAAAAACACTAATCCGAAAGGATACATGCACCCACATGTTTATTGCAGCACTGTTCACAATAGCTAAGACATGGAAACAACCCAGATGCCCAAAAATAGATGACTGGATCAATACGATGTGGTACATATACGCAATGGAATACTATTCAGCATTCAAAAAAGACAAACACATGCAATTCACAGCAACATGGATGGATCTAGAAGGGATCATGATCAGTGAAATAAGCCAGAAACAAAGAGAAAATTGTCGAACGGTTTCATTTATAACAGGAATATAGGGAAGCCAAATAAGAAAAAGACATTCAGCAGTAAAGGAGGGGAGAGGAAGGGCTCAAGACTGGGGACGAGGGGACCATGGGGGACTATGGTGATGGTTCCACAGGTGAACAGGTGGTGGGTAACTTACGGGGACCACACAATAATGTGAAAGATATGAATAACAAAAATAAATAAAATATCTATTTAAAAAAAAAGAGAGCAAATGTCAAAAGCAGAGAAAATTACAAGCTGCTATATACAGTAGTCACAGTGACATAAGGTTTTCTTTTTTAATTAGTATCAATTGAAATTAAGTAAAATTAAAGATTTAGTTACTCATTCACAGTAACCACATAATAAAGACTCGATTTCCTCATGTGACTAGTACCTACCATTTTGGACAGCATAAATATAGAACATTTACATAACTAGAAAGCTGTTGACAGAATGAATATGTTCAGACATTTGTAGAAATTTCTTTCCAGCCAATTCTTCAAGATTGGACAATTAATCCACTCAATATTTGTTGAATTCCTATTATGTGTAAATCAATATGAGAGATGTTTGAGGGATATGAGACAGAAAATACCCATTAGAAAAATCCTAATCATGGATGAATAGAATTTTAGACTAAGAAATGAACAAAATACCTTCAAAACATCATCTTCCAGATGCATTTTGGTAAATTTTTCATCTACGGAATGAGTAACTATAGAATTATAAGTTAACATTTGATGAGAATTTCTTTCCAGTTTAAAAAAATTAATTATATCAAACATAATCTCCAGAAATCTCTCCTTCAGTAGACTTATTTTTTTTGATAGGTCCTGCAGTATTAACCTTATATTAAAACAGTTCAAAAATAGCTAGAACTGTACTTTATTCTGGGTAATTACTGTCAGATTTATGCCATTAAATAATATTGTTCCAAATGGCACAGATACTATAAAACCATCAATATTCTATGCTGTCGTCTTATAGAAGCTACTTATAGGAGCTATGTCTTATAGAAGCTACAGAAATATCTATAGCCAATACTTGTGCACATGTATGGTACAATAAAATTGATACCTATAATCATGTCCTAAAGGCACCCGGGGATCACAAAATGCCATCTAAAAAATGTCGTCTAAAGCATAAAGCAATGAAAGTCAATCAGCAAACTTGAATTGGTCTCTATTACTGTAAGTAGATGCATTACAAAAAGATGTGATTTTTACTCTCAGAAGTTTTAAACTCTGGGCAGACATGTGACCCACCCAACAAATATTTATTAAAAGACAATGTGGAATGTTGAAAAGGGGCACTATTGCCTCTATCCCAATGTTCTTTTTTAGCCCCACCACCCTAAAATGAAGACAGGCTGTTTTCAACCAAAACATGGGGGCTTATTTGGCTTTGTTTTCCCAGTGGGGAGGGCCAGCAATCATTCTCTAAAGCCATCTTTTGTTTCCATGTGGCAAGCAACTTTCTTAGGTTTCACCGTCCTGCACATACATTACCGAAGAGGACTGCATTGGAAGAGATGGCATGATTATCAGTTATCAATACACTGGTATTTTGTTAAGAATTGCTATAGAGAAACCTCTTTGCATAAAACCACGATGCAAAGAGAAAAGAGTATTAAGTTCATCCAAATACCACCATGAACTGCTAACAAAATATGTGACCAGAAAGTAAAACTGTTTATATTTGTGTTATCATAAGGTTACATTTAAAATATAAACTGAAGAATATTAAAATTTTAAGTTTATTTAAGCAAAAATTGATTTGAATTTGTCTTTCTCAATTTATTTAACTTAGCATAATCCCCTCCAATTCTATCAATGCCTCAAATGTCTAGATTTCATCTTTTTGTATAGCTGAGTTAATATTCATTTGTATACGCCACATCTTTTTATCCACTCATCTGAATGAGTGCTTTTGTATTCTTCTGATAAAAACATATGTAAGATTCTAAGATACTAAGATTCTTAAAATACTAAGGAGTGAAATTGCTGGATCATTTGGTATATCTATTTTTAATATTTTGAGAAGCCTCCTTACTGTTTTCTATAGGGGCTGAACAAGTTTACATTCCCACCAACAGTCTATGAAGGTTCATTTTTCTCCACATCCTTGCCAACACTAATTGTTTCTGGTCCTTTTTGACATGGCCAATTCTCACAGGTGTGAGGTGGTAATCTTTGTGGTTTTGATTTGCATTTTGCTGATGATAAGTGATAACAAGCATTTTTTCAGCCACCTGTTGGCCATCTGCATGTCTTCTTTGTAAAAGTGTTTACTTAGCATTTCTGCCCTTTTTTGAATTGGGCTATTTTTTTCAGGGGCTGCTTATGAGTTCTTTGTAGACCTTGTGTATTAACCCTGTGTCAGGTGGATGATATGCAACTATTTTCTCCCAGTTGGAAGGGTGTATTTTTAGTTTAATGATAGTTTCTTTGCTGTGCAGAACCTTTTTAGTTTGCTGTAGTTCCATTTGTTTATTTTTGCTTTTGTTTCCCTTGCTGTTGTAGTCAAGCTTCATTTTCTCTCTTGACTTTAAATACTTGGAGGGTAATCTGTAGCATTTCAGTACTTCACTCAGTGGCTGAAATGTAAGCAATGCTTAAAACGCTTGTTGTATAAATAAATGAAAATGTAGCCAGGGATTGAAGAAAATTACTTAAGATGTTACCCAATATCCAATCTCTAGACAGTCGAATAATCTTTAAGGATTTATGGATGAACTAAGAAATAATCACTAGGGTGTTGGATCTGTGAATGCATCTTTGGTGTATCATGGAAGTAATCAGTGGAAGATGATAGTGAATTGCAAGATATCTCTCACTTAGCAATAAGTTATCTCTTATACTTATAGAGATGACCTGATTTACATCCTCTAAAGAAGCTGCATATATGTGAGTGACACAATTACCAAAACTCAAGGTTTTTAGAGTTAATATTTTCTATCAGTCCATAATAAAATTTTACCAATTATTCTAATGGCAGATGTCCCATACAGCTTTCTTCTATTTTTTAAGTTTTCTTCTACTTTCTTCTATTTTTTTTATACACATAAGAACTGGGGTCTAGGCCAGAGATGCTGGGGGTGAGATGCTTGACCAGAGACAGAGTGGGGAGCAGAACAGGAGGATCTACTGAAAAACACTGCTGAGGGGAGCAGCGGACAAGATAGGAGAGGTCTGCTGTGCCATGTGGGTTCTATCCCTGGCTGAAGATTGAACTCAGGCCACAGTGGCTGGCAATAACTTGATAGCGATGAGACTTAACCCCTGTGCCACCACGGAGGCCCACAGCTTTCTCCTTTTTTGATGACCACCTATTACATCCAGTTGTTATGGCTCATCAGTCTCTTTTAATTTGAAATTGTTCCTCAATTTGCTGTGTGGTTCTTGCCCTCAACGTTTTTGAAGTGGAATTGTCTATGCAGTTATTTTGTGGAATATCCCTAATTTAAGATATAGATACAGATATAATACCAAAATCACACAGATTTAATTTTAGTTCATGTTCAAAATCAGCCTCCAAATTCCACCTGATATGCAAACACTAAATTCACATCTGTTCTTTGCTTAAAAATGGAGAGTGGATTTATTTTAGCAACTTTTAAAATGTGAGTCTATCAATTATTTTAACAAATTTGCTTCAGAGAAAATTTAGAGCATTTCAAGTGGGCCCAAAACAAAGGGTTGCTTGCAAGAACATTCAGCTAATATTTTGCCATTAGGCATAATCTATTTGACAGGCCATATTCAGATAAAAGTATGTGGCTATTAGTAATATTGTTAATGACTGAGGAAGAGAAAATTATACTCCTATCCTTTTTTCCTTATAAGTTTTTGTTCTGACATTTTAAACTTACATAAAAGTTGGTGGTATGTACACAACTCATTACCATTCTCACTCACCAGTTGTTCACTTTGCATTCATTTGCTTCTCTCTCTCTCTTACACACACACACACACACAAAGTTCATGTCCTTTGCAGTTCATCTTTCTTTGTCCATAGCTACACATTGCATTCTTTAAGTGGCAAAGTCTCTTACTTAAATTTCCTTTCATCTTGTTTTGTTTCTTGCCCTTGATATTCTTGAAGTATACAAGCAGTTATTCTGTAAACTGTTCCTCAAAAAAAAAAAAAAAATAGGGCTGCTATTTTGGAGCTGCAGCTTGGGGAAGAATATAGGACCCCAGTTCCCTGAAATTATCTGTCCTGTCAATATAGCCATATACCAGAGAAGTCCAACACTGGAATAACTACTTTAAGCTTAGACACTGTTTCTTTAACATTCCTGTTAAAAATCATTTATATTATCTTGATTCAATGCTTTAAAATCTATTATAAAACTCTGATTATATTAACTACAAAATAGGCTACCCAGCTATAACAGAAACCCACATATAGCTTAAACTGGAATTTATTTCACTCTTATTTACAAGAAAGTGTAACAGGCCAGGGAAAATTGTGCTAGAGCTGCTGGGTACCTCCACTATGTTCTACCTGTGGCTTCTACCTCTGGTCCAGAATAGCCCTTCCAGTCCTGTTCTCACCCAATGAATGGGAAGGGCCAGCAACATGTACTCACATCCTTTTTTAGAGACATAAACTAGACATGTGGCAGTATCACCATTGCCTAGAACTTAGTCACACAGAGCCCCTCAACATACAAGAGAGACTAGGATATGGGGTTTCACACATGTGACTATGTATCCTGTATTCCCATTGCTGGAGACATGAGAAGAGTAATGGTGGGGATATGATGGTCTCTGACCCAGAAATTGTCTATACATCGGCACTTCCTGACTAGCAAACTGTAATGAGCACAGTATCCAAAGGTACAACATGTTGGGGAAAGAGGAATTAGTGAAAAATCCACTTTTTAGAAGGTCTCCCTCCCTAGGCAATAGATCTTTATATGAGAAAATGCAAAGGGAATTAATTGTTGAGATTGGAAATTTGTAGAACATCCATTAGATTTATGGGGGAAAGCTCAGTTGATCATGACATTCAATGTTATTTCTCACCAAACACTGTCTCTTGTACATTCATCTTTTGTAATATGGAATCACTGTGGTTCCTTACCTGCCTGTAGCTTGTTCCAACTTAAGTCTTACTCGTACTTCTCCCTGGAATGTTCTTCTTGCTGCCTCTGTTATCCAATTGGCAAATAACAACTCATTTTTAAGCAGGAGTTCAAGTCTCACCTCTTCAGGGAAAGCTGCCTTGGCTCCTGGAATATAATAAGCACTCTCTGAGAGTTTGCACTTACAGCACCATTTGTCCAGTGTGTTAACATGTATGGCTCACACTATGGGATTCCAAGCTTTTTGAAGCAGAGAATATCATCCCAATTTTTTCCCTTGAGCTCTGTGATTCTAAAGTGTATGTCCATGTTGTATACTTTTCCAATATGTTGGAAGGTAACTACAAGGAGAAAACTAAGAGGTGACAAGATCAACAGAAGGCATTCTAGGACATAAGGATGGTAAGTTTGAAAATAATTTTTTTTTAAGATTTATTTATTTATACATACAAGCTGGGGTACAGGCCAGAGGCATGGGGCAGTGAGAGGGTTCACCAGAGACAGAGTGGGGAGCAGAACAGGCAGATCAGAAATACACTGCTGAGGGGAGCAGCGGGTGAGGCAGGAGAGGTCTGCCGCACCATGTGGGATTCTCCCTGGCTGGGCGTTGAACTCGCATAGCGTGCTGCCAACAGCTCCACAGCGCAGCGCTCAACAGCTGTGCCACCAGGGAGGCCCTGAAAATAATTTTTGACTGAAGGAAAGAAGTCAATGAAGAAGGAAAGACTATATAGACAGAAAAATAGAATAACTGAGTCAAGAAAAGAAGAAGCAATAAAAATAAGAACTCGATTTTAAAATAAGAATGAAGAGGAAAACATTGGAAGTTACTGAAAAATGCTGAAAGACAAATGAGGAAAATCAATTCTACTTGTGTTTATACATATATATATATATATTCAGAAGTCTTGCCAGATTGATGTGTTTATGTTCAAGTTAGGCTTTAAGGGTGATTCCCTCCAAAATCCACATAAACAAAGTCTTTCTTTAATCTGAGATCCAAACTCTTTTCACCATAGCATTTTTATTGGAATTTTGACATTCACAGAGTTCTGGTAAAATCTAACAACACTTGGTTGAGGTGATTTTTAAATAACTAGCATAATTTTAGGAAATAAATTGAAGAGAGGTGTGAAGCAAAGTTTTGATAAGTACTTTTGTTTTTGATAGTCACAAATATTTTCCCAGATATTTTCCCCAGATGGCTTTTCAAATATTTGGCGGGGAGGGTGGGGGAGGAACTGAGTTGTTCAATAATAATAATAGTAAATATCAACACTATAGTCTAATTTGGACCCCAGACCCATACCAGACAGAGTGGAAATTTTTATCTGTTATCTCTCCCTTCCATTGGATCTCTCCTTTCACTTCCATCAAGGGCCTGTCATTGGAAAACTTGCAACTTGAACCCATACCATCTAGGTAACCACAGTATGGTATATTCTGCCTTGGGTTGTTTCTCACTAATCCTAATAAACCAAAATTTACTTCTGATAATGTCACCCTTGAGAAAGAGATAAGGAGATGTTAATACCCATTTGATAAGAACCCAGAATCATTCAGGTAGTTACAATTAAATAATGATTTAGTGGTGTGGTGTGCTCTAGAAAGGAGATCAGAAGGAATATTTTCAAACTATTCAGGTGACTCTTCAAACTTAATGAAGTTGAGCATTTCTGCTATTTTTTAAAATCCTGCAGAGTTTAGTTCTAAGTGTTGTCTTTTAATAATACAAATATGCCTAATAATAAAAATAATAAAATAATAATAATTGAGATCTATCCAGTGCCTATTATGAGTCAGGTATTAGCTATTCACATTACATTTGTTATTTTCTTTCATTCTCACAACAATCTTATGAACTTCTTTAGCTTCCTTTTGTCTGGACAGACTGTATTCACATAATAATCAGAATGGGCATGAGGTAACTCCAGTGGTAGTGGAAGTCCAGGCACTATATTTTTACACTGCCCCCTTAACATTTCTAGGAAGAAGGTGTTTGTAATTTCCTCCAAGTCCTATGGGACTGCAAACATGATCTTGACTTGCACATGAGTCCACCTGCCTGCTGCAGTCCATGCCTACAGGTCCAATTACCAATCTTTTTGTTATAAAATTTTCACAAATCACTTCATTGTTTCCTGATGAGAATCTCATTAAAAAGTGAATGAGAGCCTTTAATAATAAATATATTGCAGCTCTACCTGCAATAGCTGAGATGCAAAATAATCTAGAAGTTCTTCAATGGATGACTGGATAAAGAAAATGTGTATACACATTAAATGGAATTCTTTCCAGTCTTTAAAAGAGAGATATCCTGTCATTTGTGACAACATGGATGTACTTTAAGGACACTGTGCTAAATGAAATAAGCACAGAAAGACTAATACTGCATGGTTTGCAGTGACTGCACTTATATGAAGTATCACAAATAGTCAAAGTCATAGAAACAGATAGTAGAAAGTGTATCACCAGGAGCTGTGGGAAAAAAGATATGGTATGAGGATACTGTTCCTCACAAGTACAAGCATATGCAAGATGGATATGTCTACTATTTTTCAGTTATTCAAGATCTACTCTACAACCCTGTTCTTATAGATTATACCACTGTATTGCACACTTAAAAATATCCATTAAAAAAGTAGATAGCACATTAGGTATTCTTATCACAATAAGTATAAATAAATTAAAAATATGCTTTTTATTAAAAACAGAAAATTTCCTTGAAAATGCATATTTTACAAAACTAACATATGAATAAATATTCCATTTAAAACTTTTTAAAATAATTTATTAAAATGCACAAAAGAAATTAAAACAGATATGAAAGAGATATGTTCGCCTCCATATCTATTGCAACATTAGTCACAACAGTCAAGATGTAGACACAGCCCATGTGTCCATCACCGAGTGAATGGATAAAGATGTGGTATACATACTCGATGAAATATTATTCACCTATTAAAAAGGAAGGAAATTTTGTTATTTGTGACTATGGATGGACCATGAGGACATTATGCCAAGTGAAGCAAGTCATACAGAGGTAACATCTACATGTAGGATCTAAAAAGTTAAACTAAAAAATCACTAGAATTGTGGTTACCAGGTGTTGGGCTGGGGGGAGAAAGGAGATAATGTGTAAGGGTATAAATTTGCAACTAAGAGATAAGTCCTGAGATCTAATGTGCAGTGTAGTGACTATATCTAATAATACTGTATCGCAGACTTCAAAATTGCTAAGACCTTAGATCTTAATTCTTCCCACAACAAAAAAGAAATGATTATGTGACTTGACAGAGGTGTTTGCTTGCACTAAGGTGGCAATCATGCTGCAAAATGTATGTGTATCAAATCCACACATTGCACACCTTAAACTTATAGAATGTTCTGTGCAGATTATATTTCAATTAAAAAATCATGTCTTAAACTTGAAAAACACTTTTTGTGACTCTCGGTGTATGTATGTGCAAACATACAAATGATTTCTCTTTAACATATTACATTTACTCATTTTAACATGCATCACATATTATCACGTGTTCTTGCAGCAGCAAAAAGGATATAATTTACATAATGAGGTAAATTTATGGAAAAGAAATTTGCTTTTCAGCTTAAATATATATCCTTTTGAGCTGACACAATATTCAATCTCTAAGTACTTTTTGACATTTGACATTTAATAACAGAACTTGCAATATGATAGCAGTTTTAAAGCTCTTATCTACAATAGGTACTCTTGCTACTCTCTTATAGCTTATTTTCTGAGTGAATTTAGGCATATTTCCCTGTCCTTCCTTTTTCCCATCTAAAAACACTATACTAAAATTCCACTAAAAACATTTCAGTTTTACTCTTCCTGTGTCTCTTCTTATCCTAGTCTCACAACAGCAAAAAAAAAAGTAACAAAAAAAATTTAATAACCAAAATGGCTGCTTTCCAAAATCTCAAAAAAAAAAATTGTAGTGTGGGTAGCCGAGCTATTTTCACTATTAATCATGCAATTAAGGACTAAATCTGATAGATTTCTCAGAAATACATTTCCTTGTCATTATCATGGTAATTATTCAAGAGCAGTTTAGGAAAAATGCCTCAGACTTTTCCAAACACTTAGCCTAGCGATACCATGTTCCTTTCCATTTTATGAGCTACTATTGACATTGAGATTTTTCCACATTCTCAGAGCTGTTATGCTATCTCTGTTCCAAGGACTGGATATTTCAATGTGAGAAGCTCAACAAAAAACGTGCCTAGAACATCCTCTGGTGGTGATAGTGGGAATCATCAGTTTCAATACAGCTGAAGGTTTATTGCCCCGCCCCTTCCTTATGATGTACACCTCCCAGGAAACAGAATTAATGGCAAAGAAATCTGCTACTTTAAAGACATTGCGACTCCCAGGCAGGTATTTTAGTGAGACGTGAGTCAGCTGTCTAATGATGTACAGCATGGAGAGTACAGTTAATAATACTGTATTGTCTACTTGAAATTTCTAAGAGTGCATCTTAAATATTCTCACCACACCAGAAACAAACCAAAAATGGTGACAGACAGGTTAATCAAGTTCATTGTGGTAATGATTTCACAATGCATACATATATATAATCATCTCGTTGTACACTTTAAATATATTCAATTTTGTCAGTTATACATCAATAAAGTTGAAAAAAAATCAATGAATTTTTAAAATAAAAATTAAAAATTACTCCAGAAAACTGTGTTGTTTTAATTTCTTTATCATGAAAATTAGAAAGTTTAGGAACAGCTGTCCAACAATGACAATTTGAAATTCAGAAGTCACAAAGTGACATTCGTCACCTGATGACTGTTGTCTTCTGCGCTTTCCTTCAAACCACAGACTCCACAGAGACTGGGTTTGTTGTTTTTTCCCAACAATTATAGAAATCAGTAAACAGTGACCATCTTTCTGGGAATTAGAGGACTAAAGCATCAATTATAAATTAATTAAGCTTGTGCGACAATTAAAGCCTATGAATTAGGTGAGAATCAACCTTCATTTAGAGGAGAGATAAGGGGCTATTGAGAGCACGGTGCTCCTGATACTGGCCACATGTTCACTGTATGTTGTACACATCACAGAATGAATTAAAACTGGCTTGTCTGGCTTGTGTTGCTAATTTCATTAATGATTTTGATCAATGTGAAGTTTAAAGGCTGTGATCCTCAAGCACTCGTTGGATGTCATACTGAAAATATTTTATGGGTTACCTGAATCCCAGACTCCTCTTCATCCACAGAAATTACTACACGGTACATGTTTCTATTGTAAATTCTTTAAGATATAAAGAAGGTAACTACAAACATGTTTTCCTGATTAGAAAACTAGAACATTAAATTTAAGGTAATCCTTTACTCAGTTGTCTACTAATAAGCATTTAGGTTGATTCCATGCCTTGGCTATTGTAATTGATGTTGCTATGAACATAGGGGTGCACATATCTTTTCTTATTAGTGTTTCCATGTTCTTCAGAATTCCTAGAAGGGGTAGTGCTGGATCATAACGTATTCCCGAATCTAGCTTTTAAGGAACGACCATTCCATTTCCCATAGAGGCTGTACCAAATTACATTCATACTAGCAGTGAATGAGTGTTCCTTTGTTCCACATCCTGGTTAACACTTGCTGTTTCCACGCTTTTTGATATACGTCATTTTCACAAGGGTAAAGGGAAATCTCACTGTGGTTTTGATTTGTATTTTCCTTAATATAAGCGATGAGCACTGTTCATGTATGTCTAGGCCATCTGTATGTTTTCTTTGAAGAAGTGTCTTTTAGGGTCTTCTGTCCATTTTTATTGAGTTTTTTGCTTTTTGTTCTTGAATTATATTTGTTCTACAAATATTTTGGAAATTTATCACTTACTAGACAGGTGCAAATATCATCTCTTTGTCTATTGGTTGTTTTTTTGGTTTTTTGTAGGTGTGTGTGAGTGTGTGTATGTTGTTGTTGTTCAAGGTTTTTCAGTTTGATGCAGTTCCACTTGTTTATTTTTCCTTTTTTGCTTTTGTTGCCCTTGTCATTGATTTGAATTGCCAAATAACATCCCTGAGGTTAAAGCCAGAATTGTATCACCTATGTTTTCTTCTACTTCTTTTATGCATTTTATGATTGCAAGTATTATGTCAAATCCTTAATCTAAAATCTAGAAATTTTGAATTGTTTGTGTATGAAGTTAAATGATGATTTAGTTTCATTGTTTGGTACATGGCTGTCCAAGTTTATAGCACCATTTTTTGAGGGGCTTTCTGTTCTCCATTGTATGGTCATAACTCATTTGTCAAAATTAATTGTCCATGTTTGTGTTAGTTTATAACTTGACTCTTTATTCTATTCCATTGTTCTGTGTTTCTGATTTTGTTCCACTACCATGTTGCTTTGATTATTGTCGCTATATAGTATAGTTTGAAGTCAGGCAAAATAATAACTCCATTTTTCCTTCTTTTCTCTCAGGATTGCTTTGCCTGTGCAGGGGTTTTGTGGTTCCACACACGTTTTATAGTCGTTTGTTCTATTTCCTTGAAAACTGGATTTTGATAGGCATTACATTGATCTGGAAATTGCTTTAGGTAATATGAATTTTCCAATCCATGAACACAGGATTTTTGGCATTTCATTGTTTTTGTTTTTTGGGGTTATTTTTTTTACAGCCTCAGTTTTCAGTGTATAGTTCTTTCACCTCCTTTGTTAAGTATACTCAGTTTTCCATTCTGTTTGGTGAAAATAATAACATTGTTTTCTTAATTTCTCTTTCTTATAACTCACGGTTTGCATATAGAAATGTAACAAAGTTTTGTGTTTCGATTTTGTATTCTGCCATTTTATTGTATTCATTTATTATTTTGAGTGAATCCTTTTGTTTAGAATATTTATGTATTCTCTGTATATCACCACGTCATCTGCAAATAGTGATAGTTTCACTTCTTTAAATTTAGAATTCTTTAATGTCTTTTCTTGCTAATTCCTCTGAGTAGGACTCCTAATACTTCTAATACAGTAGTAATGAGAGTGGATATTCTTATCTTTTTCCTGATCTTAAAAGAAATGCTTTCAATTTTTCATCATTGAGTATTGATATTGGCTGTGAGTTTCTCATATATGATCTTTACTATGTTGAGATATATTCTTTTTATTCCTATTTTACTAAGAGTTTTGTCAGAAGTGTTGAATCTTACCAAATGTTTTTAGAGCATCTATTAAAATGATCATCTGAGTTTTGTCCTTTTTTGTTGTTGTTGGTTTCGTGAATGAAACTGATTGATTTATATATGTTGAACCAATCTTGCATCCCTGAAATGAATCCCACTTTGTCATGGTGAATAATTCCTGTAATATATTGCTGGACTCAATTTGTGAAGATTTTACTGAGAATTTTTGCATTTATGTTCATCAGAGATATTGGTCTTTGTGTTTTTTTGTACACTTCTTGCCTGGATTACTGATCAGAATAATGTCAACCTCATAAAATTTGGGAGATTTCCCCCCCATCATCATTTTTTTTTTTGAAGAGCTTGAAAAGGATGGGTAATTCATCTTTTTTGAAGGCTTGATAGAATTCAGTGGTGAAGCCATCTTGTCCTAGCATTTTCTCTTAGGGAGTGTGTTGATTCTTTTCAATTTCTGTGTTTGTGACTGGTCTGTTCAAGTTGTCAATTTCATCTTGGTTCAGTCTTGGAAAGTTCTGTGAGTCTAAAAATGGGTTCAGTTCTTCTAGGTTGTCTAATCTATTTTGAATATAGGTGTTCATCATAGTCTCTTATATTTTGTATTTCTGCAGTATCTGTTGTAACTGCATATTTATTTTCTGAATTTTTTATTTGGATTTTCTTATTTCTTTCCTTTGTGAGCCTAATTAATCATATATCAATTTTGTTTATTCTTGTAAAGAAATAGTTCTTTGGGGTCACTGATCTTATGTAATTTTTTTAGTTCCATTTCATTTATTTCCACTCTAATTTTTTATTTTCTCCTTTCTTCTATTGATTTTTTTGTTTTATTTGTTTTTTCTAATTATTCAGATAATGAAATTAAAAAGTTTGAGATTGTTCTTATTTATTTATGTGAACCTGTATTTCTATGAACTTCCCTCTTAATACTACATTTTCTGAATCCCAAAGGATCTGATAACTTACCTCTTTATTTTCATTCATCTCCAAATAACTCTTCATTTCTCCTTTGATTTGTTCATTGACCCAAGAGATATTGAGAAGCATTTTGCTTAGTTTCCACATACTTGGGTAGATTTTTTTTTTTTTCAATTTTCTTCTTGTGGTCGATTTCTAGCTTCATGCCATTGTAGTCAGGAAAGATGTTTGGTTTGATTTGAAACTTCACATATTAAGACTTGTTTTGTGTCCCAGCACACGATTTATGCTTGAGAAAAACTCTGCCACCGATGTACTTGAAGCCCCAACTCATCTCCCCTAACGTCACCAACACCAAAAGGGTTTTGGCTGTCCACCTTCAGTGTTGCTGTGTGTGGGCAATCAGGCATGGTCTGTGATAAACTGATGAAAGATGTAAGAGATATTTATTCTCTAGTTGGTCTTTAGGTTATATTTTCCTGATGCAATTTACTTCACCATGTTTTCTGGGCATGACTACAGTGTCATTTACTATAATTTGTCATTGGGTTTGATAATAATACAAATGTTTGGCAAAAATTGTACTTTATTTCCATCTAGTTAGTTGTTTTATCAATTCAGGTCATCAAAATATTATGTACCCCCAACCAAATAGGCTATATAAAAATGTATGAAAATGTCATTGAGGGCTCCTTCCTTTTAACCTCCATAAGGCTAAAAGGTAGTACTATGGAGATGCATAATAACTACAAGTCCCAATGTTACACTATCAAAAGCCACAAAGTGTTAAAGGAACAAAAACAACTTATATGAAATATGATAGTCTCAGAAACACAGAACATAATTTTCATAGATATTTTGATAGGAAGATCTTTCTAATTGAAAAATTTCATGTATGTATTCATTTTTATTCTTGCTTACATATTATAAATTTAAAAATACCCTTCATATCAGTGGATCTTGAACGTCAGTTTGCATAAAGATACCTAAAGAAGGTAAATGTGCAGATGCCTCCCCAATTCCTAAGCTTCTGATTCAGTGGGTCTACATTTTACTGTGTACTCAAGATGATTCTGACATGAGTTCTTGGCCCATACTTTGAGAAATATATTTAGACATTGATATTTTGTTCCATGACCTTCAAAGTTTGTGTTCTTTTAACATTGATAAAGTGAGTTAATAAGGGTTTGGGAATTTTTTTATTAGATACTCTACAAGAAAGATGCCCTTTCCTTCACATGACACCCATGTACTGGTCGCACTTTGGAACAACTATGATAATTTTACCGATTTTTTACCTTTAATAAGAACTTGATTACATTTTATAATGGCTAATGAAGAATTCTAAGATGAGTGAAGCAATAGACAAACAAAATTCACAAACCATTATGTCTAGATGTGACTTGCCCACAAATCATTAATAAGAAAGAAGCAGACATATTTGACATTACAAGATTTAAGAGAGTCAGATGTAGATATCTTCACTTTTTTGCATTGCAAATTTTATGTGCTACCTTATCATTATATCAAAAAAAAATTAGCAAATTTGTATGACATTGATTTGCTTTTAATAATCCCATGCTGTCTGCATCTCAACTCATTTAATTGTAGAATTCTGAATAAACTATAAAAACAAATTCTCAATGTTAATGACCTTAAAAATTGCCATTAATTGAAGTACAAGCATTTATTTCAGTTAAAGAATGTCACAATATTTAGTTTACATTTCTTAACTGCTACCATAAATCTAATCAATGGCATAATTTATACTGAAGAGCAATTTGACTAATTTAATACACTGTATTTAATGTTGGTCATTAGATATAATTGCAAATTTATACTATTACAAATGAAATATGCACTGTGTTATTCTTTATTCTGTTCATTTTCTGTCATTTAGTTTATTATTACTTATTATTAATAAACAAAGCATAGAATAACATCCCTTTTTTACAAAATATCCTTGAAGAAATTTTAACCAGTGCAATCCCATGAGCAAAATCTGTCTTTCATAAATAAACTCATAAAAACAACAGACTTTATAAATATTTAACAAGCAACTACTCAGGATTATTTAGTAAAGTCAATTATCTGGTTTTTCTTTTATGCCAATTAGCTCTTTTTAATGTGATACTCAGTTTCTGTAGAAGAAAAGCAGGTATATGATCACAACTATATAATTCACCTAACACTTTCTACTACAAACACTCGCTTTTGAGGGAGATACAGTTGAAATCATCAGGTATATGTCTCAAAAGGAGCACCTGAACAGGTATATCTGAAAATTTATACAAATATATAGTAAACATGAAATTACACTATATATAAATAGTTGATTAAGGAAACACAAAGTAGAATGACCATTTTATATCCTTATGTTGGTGAGTTTAAATTGACTATATCTAGGTCAAAATTAGAGGAAATGTGTTACCATGCACTGCTGGTAGAGCTGAAAATTATTGCAGCCTCTTTGGGAAGCAATTTGACAGTATATATTAAAATTATAAATGTTCACACCCTTAAACCCAGGAACTCCAAATGCCATTATTTATCCCAGACACAGAGTAACCAGAAAGTGAGTACAAGGACATTCATTAGTGCAGTGTTTGTGGTGATAAAAAAAAAAATTTAACTAGGTAGGTATACATACACAGAGCAAATGCTGCATTAAACAATATGATAGTATATGCATATAACAAATATGATACATGATATATTTTAGTTTCACAAATGAGGCAGACCTATGTGAGTTTGCATGTATAGATCTCTAAGATTTTGTTGAGGAGGAAATAAGCAACAGAACTGTAATTATATCATGACACTTTAAGAGAAAGAAAAAAATGCTACCAAAATTATGTTTTATCTGGGAACTCAAAATATATATGTAAACACAGTTTACCAATTGAAATTTGGAAATATGTTGGTAATGGGCAAATTTTGGAAATGGGGAGATACAATATGTGTTAAGGATGCTTGTCCAAGAGGACTCTAGCCTATGAATACTGATATAGGTTTATCAAGGAGCTCTCCCGTTGTATTGTCAGCTGATTTCTAAGTTGTAAATACATACACTGTGGACAATTTCATGGATTACAAAATTCTTGAAATTTTAACAACTGTGTTTTCCAGGCAGTACAAGCAAGATGCAACAATTGCTGGTGCTAACCCAACCTATTCTTTTTTCTAACTTGTGCAATTCGAAATAATTTTTTTAAGTGATGGACTCACACATATGACACAATGGGGAGGTTCTGATAAACATCTCCCCCAAATACAACTATAGAAAAAGTAAATTTGCTCTCAGAAATTTCACTAGTTCATCACCAGCAGTGGGAATCAACACAAAGATATCTCCCTCCAAGATCTACAAAGAACTCATACAGCTCAACAAAAAGAAAACAAATAGCACAATCAATAAAATGGCAGAAGAGTTAAATAGGAATTTCTCCAAAGAAGACACACAAATGACTAGCAGGCACATGAAAAAAAGTCCTCATCATAACTTAACATCAGGAAAATTAAAATCAAAATCAAATGAGATACCACCTCACAACTGTGAGAATGGCTCTTATCAAAAAGACCACAGAAAACAAGTGTTGACCAGGAAATAGAGAAAAATGAGCCATCATGCACTATTGGTAAGAATATAGGTTGGTTCAACCTTGATGGAAAACAATGTAGAGATGTCTCAAAATATTAAAAATTGATTTACTATATGTGCCAACAATTCCACTCCCAGTTATCTACCCATGAGTGAAAAAAATATTAATGTAAAGGAATATATGCACTCCTATTCTCATTGCAGCACTATTTATAATAGCCAAGTTACAGAAACAACCTAAATGCTCAAAGACATATTATTGGATTAGGGAGATGTGTATATATACACTATGGAATACTACTCAGTTATTAAAAAAAAAGACACTCTTGCCATTTGCAACAATATCAATGGAACTGAAGGGGATTTTGCTAAGTTAAATAAGTCAGAAGGAGAAAGACAAATACTTGCTTTTCTTTTATATGTAGAATATAGAGAAACTAAATGAAGTATCAGATAAAAACAAAACCAAAAAAAAAAAAAAAAACAAACCCTAGAAATCTGACTGTAGAATTGAAAGTACCAGAATGGGAAGGAGAAAGGAGATGCCCAATGGACTATAGTAGATGATTATGGGTGCTTTGGTGTGGGTCTGGTATGGTCACACACATCTGAAGCATGTGATCCTGTACCTCTAATTCATCTACGGTATTGTAAACCTATGTAACCCAGTGAAAAAGATTTTTTAATGTCCAGATTTAATGCAATGTTTAACAAAATGCTAATAACGTTCTTCAAACACCCATGACAAAAGAGTCATGAGCATACAGTTGAGTATCTGACCATACAGTGGAAAAAGGAAAGTCTGTTGAACAAATATTGCTGGGAAACTTGGTTGACCACAAGCCAAAAATTGAAACTAAATCATTATTTAACTCCAAACATAAAAATTAAATCAAAATGGATTAAAATCTTGGCTCTAAGACCTGAAACCATAATATACATATAAGAAAATACAGATGATGCACTCCTGGACATCAACTGTGATATATATTTGAGGACACAACTCCAATGGCAAGTAAAACAAAAGCAAAAATCAGTAAGTGGGACTACATCAAACTAAAAAGGCTTTGAACCTCAAAAGAAACCACCACAAGCATAAGTTACAACCGGAGAAGATATTTTCACACCATATGTCTGACAAGGGGTGAATTTCCAAAAACATATAAAGAATTCCTTCAGCTAACATACATAAAACCAACAGACCAATCAACCACTGAACATAAGACCTAATTAGACACTTCTTCAAAGACGACATATTTATGGCCTACAGGCATGTGAAAAAATGTTCATCATCACTTATTTTAAGAGAAAACCAAATTTTAAAAAATGAAGTATAAAAATACACCTCACCCCTGTGAAGACGGCGCATATCAAAAACATGGAAACAACAAATGTCGATGAGGATGTTGAGAAAAAGGAACACATGTCCACTATTGGTGGGAAGGTAATTTGTGAAGACTATAGAAAATGATATCGAGATTCCTCAAAAAAATAAAAACAGAAATACCACTGCTCAGTATCTACCCAAACAATATACAAACACTAATAAAAAAAAAAGATTTATGCACCCCTTTGTCCAAAGGAGCATTAGTCTCAATTACCAAGACGTGGAACCTACCTAAATGTCCATCAAGAGATGACGGGGTAAAGAAATTGTAGAAGATAATGGAATGGAGTACTACTGAGCTATTTAAAAAGATGAAATAGTGCATTTGGGGATAAAACAGTTGGATCTCGAGGTGAAAAAGTTTGTCAAAATGCTAACTAAGTTGTAAACCAATATTACTTCACTAATAAAAAATAAAAATTAATTAATTTAATTAAGGCGACATTAATATAGTCTTCAACAGATACAGTAACTATTGGCACTGTGTTTTTTTTTCCTTTTGAGGAGAGGATAAGAAATTTTTATTTTCCAGATGAATGGATATATCGTGTTAAGTATAAATATAGAGCTGTTTTGTGGATGTACAGAAGTCCCCCAGTGCATGTAGGAGCGTATATCTGAAAGCTGAATTGTCAACAGTTGGACCATGAGGGTTATCTATCAATTTGTTTCTCCGTCCCACATTTATACTGCGCTGTCTACTCCGCAAAAATGAAACTGGACTTTTACCTATTTCATTTCTTTGCTCTAAGTTTTGTAAAGGCTACTGGAGAAACACTGCAGGAGGAAGAGCTAACCATTCAGAACTAGAATGGTTCTGGTGTGCTCATTTGGCAGACTCCTGACAGAGACAGCACCTTCCCCTGGCACCCACCTCAGGCGGTTTTACAGCGGAGTGACTTTGGTACGATGCCTGCATGAACAGCTTTCCTCAGTACCCTCGTGCGTGGAATTTTAGCAAGTTGCAGAGGCATATCCATCACTGAGCCGAAGCTCTCTCCAGTGAGATCTCAGTCCCCGAGAGTCTCTTGAGCACTCTAGGTCAGTCCCACGGGTAATGGCTGCTCCTTAGAGCTGCTGCTCCTGTGTTCTTTAGGGTTCTTTATACTTCTTGCTGGCTAATCTCTTATCACAACAACCCTCGAACACAGTCAGTAATTCTTTATATTTCACTTTCCCTCATCAAATGGCTGTGTAGTCTCTATCTTCTAATTGGACCTGATTGACACGGTGTGGTTTTCTTTCTTTTTAATTTCTCTGGGGTTTGTTGATTTTTTTGTATCTTCAAATATTTCCTGTATTACCTACTCTTTCTTCTCTTATTCTGGGACTCAAGTTATGAGTGCTTGATATCACATCATAGATCACAGATTTGTGTTCACTTTTTTCAATCCTTTTTTCTTTCTCACATCGTTTTAAATCCTTTCCATTGCTTTGTCTTCAGGTTCCCTGATTTTCTACAGAATCTAATCTGCTATTAATCTCCTTCAGTCTATTTTTCTTTCTGGATATCATAATTTTTACGTCTGATAGTTTCATTTGATTCTTTTATTACCTGATCTTTTGCATATTTTTTTACACCCTTGAGCATATTTAATGTTTATAAATTTTAAGACTCCTGTGTCCTAATTCTTTGATCTTTGTCATTTTTGGTTCTTTTATAGTGATTGATTTTTCTCCTGGATATTGGGCCTATTTTGCTGTTTATTTGTAAGAAATGTGTTGTTTTTTTTTTTTTATCATTTACCCATCATTGTGAATTTTATATCATTGCATGTAGGATTTTGTTGGTTTCCTCTAATGAGAATTTGACTTTGCTATGGCACTTATCTTGCACCTCTTTTTGATCCTTTCAAGATTTGCTGTTTGTATTATGAAGTTTGAATCTCAACGTGCTAACCTCTACCCAGATGGAGACATTTCACTTAGGACTCAAAGCGATTGCACAAAATTACACTCCAACTTATTTGGGAAATACTTATTACAATAGTACAAGCATGCAAATCAATTGGCAATAAGATTGGGGGTTAGGGGGGCTGGGAATGCCCACCACTAAGATGAGCTTTGGGAGACTGACCAGTGCCCAAGAGCCACAGCGCTGGTGTCTGACATTCACTTGTTGGGGAGAGGAGAGCTGCTTCTCCTGGCAGAGCCTCTGGTGGCAAATGCAAAAATCTGGAGAAGGCTTTGGAGACCCACACACATGGAGTTCACCCACATAGATGGAATTCACAGTGTCTCTCTGGCTTATTTCAGCTCCAATATTTATACTGCTTCAGAGGTATATTATCTGAGCCAGAAATTAGGTTTTTTGGGCTCAACCTCTTTGCATAGCTAGACTTTATCTACCCTTGCTTAATGAGTCTGTGTATCAATGTCCTCATAAAAAGTGTTTGCTTTCATTTTAAATTATTTAAATTCACTTTTTTGGAATTTTTTAATTTTTATCTTTTACATCTTTGTGTATTCCCCATAAAATTCCAACCACCAATTCACCCATGAACCATCACCATAGTCCCTTGTGCTCTTCTCTCCCGTTTCGATCCCTTTTCTTCCCCCTCCCTTGCAGAATGTCTCCGATTTATGGTTGCTTGCTAATCTTGTTGGTTTATTTTTTTTCCTGACCCTTTATTGTGTTCCCCTATATTCCTCCTATAAGTGAAACCATTTGATGTTTTTCTTTTCCTTCTGACTGATTTCACTGAGCATGATCCCTTCTAGCTCCATCCATGTTGCTGAGAAGGGCATGAGTTTATCTTTTTTGATTGCTGAGTATTATTCTGTTGTGTATATGTACCACAACTTCTTGATCCAGTCATCTATTTTTGGGCATTTGGGTTGTTTCCATATCTTACCTATTGTAAATAGTGCGGCAATAAAAATATAGCTGCAGGTATCTTTTTTTTTTTTTTTTAAGAAAGGATGTCCCTGGTGAGAGTATAATGTGTTCAGAAGGGTTTTGTTTTTTTTTTTAAGATTTATTTATGCATACAAGCTGGGGTACAGGCCAGAGGTGCGGGGTGGTGCGAGGGTTCACCAGAGACAGAGTGGGTAGCAGAACAGGCAGATCAACCGAAGTACACTGCTGAGGGAGCAACAAGTGAGGCAGGAGAGGTCTGCTGCACCATGTGGGAATCTCCCTGGCTGGGTACCGAACTCGTGCTGCAGTGGCTCTGGAGAACTTCATAGTGCTGCACTTAACCCATTGCGCCACCGGGGAGGCCCTGCAGGTATCTTTTCGAATTAATGTTTTTGTGTCCTTTGGGTAGAATCCTAGGAATGAAACTGCTGTGTCATATGGTAGCTCCATTTTTAGTAGTTTAAGGACCTCCACACAGCTTTCCATAGTGGATGGACCAGTTTATATTCCTACCAGCAGTGTAAGAGAGTTCCTTTTTCTCCATATCCTCGCCAACATTTGTTGTTGCCTGTTTTTTTAATGTGTGCCATTCTTTTCTTTTTTTTTTCTTCAGATATTTTTTATTATTTATGTCTTTTACATTTTGTATTCCCCGTGGGCAGCCCACCACCAATTCACCCGTGATCCATCTCCATGGTCCCCTGTATTCTCCTCTCTTCCATTTTGTGCCCTTATTCTCCCCTCCCCCCACCCTTACTGGTATAATGTAGTATCTTATTGTGGTTTTGATTTGCATTTCCCTGATTACAAGTGATGTTGAACATTTTTTTCATATACCTGTTAGCCATTCGCATTTCCTCTTTGGAGAAGTGTCTTTTTAGCTCTTATGCCCGTTTTTTGACTGGATTGTTTGCTTTGTTTTTGTTGAGTGATGTGAGCTCTTTGTAGACTTTTGTGATCAGTCCCTTATCAGTTGAATTATGTGCAAAAAATTTTTTCCCAATCAGTAGGGTGTCTCTCTGTTTTGCTTAGTGTCTCTTTTGCTGTACAGAAGCTTTTTACTTGATGTAATCCCTGCTGTTTATCTTTTCCTTCACTTTCTTTGCTTTGGGGCATTTTCCCAGCACCATTTATTGAACAACTGTCCTTCTTCCATTGCATATTTGCTCCTTTGTCAAAGAGTAGTTGTCCATAAATACGTAGGTTTAAGTTCATCTTAAATTTAAATCATAAGTCACTCCATTTCATTTGCACCCAATTCAGTCAGTATCGTTGTAATATGAATACTTATTATACTTATAATGCCCACCCTTTATTAGGGTGGGCCCAGAGCAGACAACTCTAGGGCTAATTTAGCCCTGAGACCACAAACAGGGTGACCCCCTCTGAGAATTCCGACCAGTACCCCCAGGTGATACCACATTTCTTCACTCACTCCAGTGAGAATGCAAACTCTCCCCTGCCCCCCTGTGAGCGCTGGCAGTCGGCCAACTGCTCCTAGTGGCTTTTTTCTTATGTTAAGAGGATTTGCCACCCCATTCATGTGAAGATCAATATTTAGCCGAAAACCCAAAGGGAAATCATCTCTCTCCAGAGTTCTCTGTGCAGCCCCCATGTTCTGATACTTTGCCTACAAATTAGGACAACTTAAGTGTCACCAAACTAAATCTTTCTCCTCACGTCAGCAAATCACTTGTGTTCTCCTCCCTGTGTTCCAGTCTGGACACTGCCTCTAAGCAGTGACCCGCTGCCATTGCAGGGCCCAGTTCATTATTTTTCTTCTTTTGAGGTCACAGGTCAGTTTTCTAAGTTTTATGGAAAAACAATTTCTAAAATAATTAATTCTTCTTGTGCAGAAGTGGGAATCCTGCAATAGCTATTATTTTATGCTTGCTTAGTAATTAATAGATCAATGCAATCTGCATCTCAATCTACTTAAACAGCATACATCAACAGGTACTTATTTCTAGGATTATAATAATCACATTTTTTCCATCTAGCAAAGCATCTCTATTATTTGTATAAGTTTATTCTTTGCCCTAAATATATCCAAATTTCTTTTGAGCTATCCTATAAAACTTTGTTTATTCATTGCCTTTCTAAATAGCATTAATTTTTATGTCTTAAACTTCAGTGAGTACATTTTCTATTTGAATTTCTGAGGGGAATATATCTAGAGGAAAGGAAACAGATGTTTGACCACGGTCAAATCTCAGGATTTTGTAAGTGTCTAATACTAGTTAATTTTATTGAGAGAGAAAATCATTTGCCCAAAGTCATACAGCTAATGAGAGGTCATTGTGATTCTGACTACAAATTCAAATTCCTTCCAAACCCTGTTCATTTCAATGACATTATAACATACATAGAAAAGTGAAGCATTTATTTTCTGAGGCAACTTCTTCGTCGACTGAGCTGAGCTATGACCCTCATGATTATATGGGGAGTGAGCCCTGAACTCTGCAGTTGACATGCACTCACGCTCCATCAACAAAATGGTGGTTACAAATGGAAAAGAGAGGGTGGGCAATTTGGGTAAAGGGGGTAAATGGTATCATTGTGGATGGAAACTACACTTTTGGTCATGATCATAATGTAGTACATACAGATGTTGAGCTATAATGCTATACACTTGAAACCTAGACAGTGTTTTCAACCAATATTACTTTAATAAAGTATCTAAAAACAAAAGAAAATCCCCAAAACATCTTGCCACAGGTAAGATCTGTGTGTTCTGCTTCCAGCCCTCACGTTTTCTCTTCATGAACATCATATAAACAGAGTAATGAAATTTTAAATTTATCATATGTACAAATGCAATACCTTGTCTACTTGTATCTGAGAAATTTTGATCCCTAAAAATTCTAGGATCAAAATCTGTTAGGACCTAAGTTATTCTCCTTTCCCATCTCCCTGTCTCTTCACTTTATTACTCCTTTTGCTCTTTGAAATTTTTGCTTAATTACCATCATAAATATCCAATGATGAGGCCAGGCAGATGGAGGAGTGGATGTGCATTATACTGGGGAGACTGCCAGTTGCCCTCCTTTAACGAGTAACAAGGAAATCTTACCTGTGATGATCTGGATGGTCAAGGGTTAAAGATTAGCAATTTCTGCTTTAAAAATGACAATATATTACTTGTCACTTCCTGAATCTGAGTCATTCATATCAGCCTGGTAGCTGGCATTTTAAAGAATAGCTCTTTCTCTGTGATTTTTTCCATCAGATTTATTTTTGCCATTTCTGAAGAAAGTGTCAAAAGAAAGCAATATGTATGTACAACCACACTGGGCATGGTATTAATAGAACAAGATGTTAGTTTATGAGTTGATTTATGAGGAGGGGCAAGGGACATGTAGAAGAGTGGGGGTAATTGAGGGGAAAGATGGAAAAAGGAATTTAGAAAACTTGGTAAACAAAATACCACTGCCGATGCTCAAAAAAAGTGAAGCAAATTTTAGCATCAATATAACCCTAACAAGGAACAATTCTAAGATTTTGACACTGTATCATAATCTTTCTTATAGTACAAAAATTTTAAATACTATATGTTAGAAATATTCTCATACAGGTACAAAGATGTATATTTATGATATCCTTGTATGGAAGCAATCTAAATCACCAAAAACACAGCCAGAAGATAGAATACATGGAGAGACCGCAAAATCATAATGTTGGGTGAAGAAAAGCAACATAAAGGGGTACTTATATAATAATAAATAAGTGGATAAAAGCATGCATAGGGAAATGACATAGTGCCATGTATATGCATGTAGATGAACTGGAAAACTAGATACTAATTAAAGTGATTGCCTCTGAAAAAAAGGATTAAGGGTGAGACGGGTAACGGTCACTAAAGGGGACATTAGTTTCATCTTTAAAAAGTCTTTAACAACAGGGTAAGCAAATATGACAACCAATTTTTATAGTTGCCTCTTGGTGGTAGGCAAGTGCGTATCCTTAATTCTATTATTATTATTATTATTATTATTATTATTATTATTATTATTATAACTTTCCAGAAATTTTAAATTTACAAATTTGCTGTTCAAAATAAAGTATAAAAAATACTCAAAACCTGAAATTTAGCAGTAATTTTTAGCAGATTGAGTGGTGCTAGAGGAGATATTGGAATCGTGAGTGGATTAGAGTTGAGAATAGGTGACTTTATGTGTACTCCCTCGCACGCTGTAGCAGGAAGAATGTCAGTAGTTGTGTGCCCTGGAATCCATGGAGAGGAGACTGCTAGACACTCAGAGTGAGAGGGACACTGGGATACTAAGCGCATACTGTGAACCCCCAGGAGGGGTTGAGGTGATAAAAAGTTGGCTGAGGGGATAAAAAGTCACTTAAAAAGTATCGCACTATAATGGGATGGAAATGCTCATATCATTTATATACTTCAAGAGGGCACTTTTTTTTAAAGATTTATTCACCACCAGGGAGGCCCAAGAGGGCACTTTGAAAGAAATACCAAAGGAAGAACCAAAGGCTATTTTTTTTTCAGTATATTTTTAGTGCTTACCAATGGTGGTTTTGAATGCAGAAAATAGAGAAACTTCGTTGAAGAGAAAGATGGGAAGGAGAAAAGAAGTATAGGACTAACAGCAGATCAAAATAACCCAAACAAAACAAATAGAGAAAATATTTTTTCAAAATATTCATAACTTTTTAGAGTTTTTGATATTCAAAAAATTCAATAGATCATATAGGATATTATCTATTTTTATCATAAACTGAAAAAATTACATAAATTATTTTGAACTAGCTAATATTTCTAAATATGATTTATTTATTTACTAATTCAAGATTAACTTTATGTACTTAAAAAATAGTAGCATATAGGGTACATATAGGAGGCATTAT
Organism: Scalopus aquaticus; assembly: GCA_004024925.1. Taxonomy (NCBI): domain Eukaryota; kingdom Metazoa; phylum Chordata; class Mammalia; order Eulipotyphla; family Talpidae; genus Scalopus; species Scalopus aquaticus. The sequence goes on from PVIJ01000728.1 coordinate 130,873, forward strand.
TTATTTTGTTGATGGGCAATATTTGAAGTATCTTTGATTCCACAACCCCTTGTAAAAAAAATTATAAACTCTAAGAACCATTCCCTTCCAGTTGTGGAAACAGTGATGTAGAGAAAACTTTTGGTTTTAGCTGTACAAATGATGTGTAAAATAAGTGGAAAACCAATAGCTTTACAGAAATGCATAGCATGAATTCAGAAAAGTCTACTGTGGACTTAGAAATGTATTAAGAAAGTCTGTTTGTCAAATGCTAAGTGGCAGAGCCAGGGCTCAAATTACTCTGTTTGATTCAAAAGCTGTGCTCTTTCCATTAAACATACCACTTTGCTTTTTGAACACTGCATTTTGTATAAAGTGCTAGAACGAATAAAACACAGTGAAAGCCAAACTCAACACAAGCCTTAAAGTGAAACTTAAACTTTAGATAAATCTGTTGATGTATTATACTGGTAGAAGGTGCTCTTTATCGTTCCGAGCCAGCTCCTTCCTAGTAATGTGAGGGTAAGCAAACAAGCCCAGGACGGAGTGAGCCAACCTGGAGGTCTGGTCCACAGATGTCTTGCTCCATTTGCATCCATGAATGCCTTTTCCATGGATGCTGAGACTATCTGTAAATTTTTCTTTCCATGTTGGTGATTTTAATGAAAATAAAATCAGGGCATATCTGTGTCAAATGTCCAAGTACGTAACTGAAGAAAGAACTCAAATAACCTGATACTGAAGCTCCTCCTGCTCCCACCAGAAATATAAACAACTAAGCAATGGAACTAGAATTTTTATTTACTGTTCCAGGACCCACAAACTAAACCAAATCCTACCTGGGTTATGTTTCTGTGCACAGTCCTATGACTACATCGAAGGTTAGCACCATAGGAGTCTTTGACTAACCACACCCCAACCTAACTATCCCCAGCACCTATAATAGAATAGTGCCTGCCACATCAAGGCACTCATAAATACTTGTAATAAATAGTTGTTGAGTGAACAATACTAGTTGCTGTGGGGGTTTTCTTCTTTTCTTGTTAGTATAAATTATAAATGTAATTCACTTGGAATAACAATACTTTCTAACAGAAGACGGAGATTCATCTTAAGAACTAGAAAACTCTCTGGAGTGTATGGGAGTTTAAGAATAGCACTCACTCCCTTACCTTCTTCACCTCAAAGTTAGTGGGGCCGTTCCAAGTCTTTCACCTCTGGTTAATGATACACACCTAGATAATACTGGTAGTATTTCACGTTCACGTACATTATCTCTTTCAATCATCACAACCATCTTGTTGGTAAAAATCATTATTCCAAGTTTACCAACAAAGAATCAATATGTTCTTGTCAAGACACAAGACTAGTCCAAGCAAATGAAAAAAAAAAAAAAGGAAAAAGGGTTTGATTTCATATCACTGAAATATCCAAAACTGAATCCAAGTGAGTTTAGATGCACTGACTCAAGACATGTTCTCAGAATTCTCTCCAGTTCTGTGGGCTCCCTTCTCTATGGGTTGAAATTTATTCTCAAGTAAGCTCATTCCTATATACTAAGTTAATACTTAGAGCTGATGATCCCAGAGAAGAGTACTTTCAGTCCTCTTTCCAGGAAGTTACAGCAAAATCCCCAGATTTAGTCATTCATCATCCCAAACTAATTGTCACACACGTTAGGGTTGGATGTTTAGACTGTTCAGCCTGAGTCACATCAGGGAGGATCTAAGATATTGACATCTTCAAGTTAAATCCTAAAAAAATTTCTGAGGAGAAAAATGTGATATATATTCACAACATGAAAACTCAGAAAAACCCAGTACCATACACAAAATTTCATAGCCACTATGAGGCTAAGCACTTGAATGCACAACATATAAGTGTTTGATAGACTTGAGCCTGCGTTCTGACACCTAAACTCATGGCCTCTCCCCTACACACGCAACTTACTATATTTTGAGCAAGTTACTGAACCCACAATTCTCAAACGAATAGGATTCAAATGACATAGAAAATTGAAATATAAAATGGGAATTTTTAAAAGAACAATGCTACATGACATCACCCCATAATCAAATGCTTTCTGTTACTCTTGAAGAATTTGCTAATGGATCTTGCTAATACTTTCAAAATGAAGCATTTTCAGTGCACTCAGTCTGCCAACATCAGAGGCAGTTTGGCTCAATCAGAATGATAGAATATGATCCTTTACTAGATGAACAGGACCATTATGCCTCACAAACTGTCTTTCATCTATTGTGTTTCATCTTCTCTTCTTTTCTCAAATTATATCCATAAGAAGTCTTCATTTGAATGAGTGAGAAAATGAGTGGCTAGTGTCTACAAGCTTTTTAAAAATCTGTTTTAAGTTTTATTTTTATGACTTTTTGTGTTTTAACTTTTAAAATCAAAATAATTTTTATTTTCCCTTCCAAGTGAAAGAGAGAAATCTGAGTCATATCGAGCACAGATGGAGACTAAGGTATTTTTCTAGTGTCAATAAATGGAGAGTTTTATTTTAAATGTCGCCAGATTGAGCCTAAGCTCCATTATTTCATACTGCTTCAATACAAGAAGAAAAGGACAAAGACTCTCTCTTTATAATCTAGAATTCCTGGGGAAAGTTTGAGGCATCCTTTCTGACTTTGAGGTAAATGTGTGACTTTCATTAATATTAAGGGGGTACTTTGCACTATCAGAACAGAACTCTATGTTCTCTATGTTCTTAAGTGCTTGAGTGATGATTGACACACAGTTAGAGAAAGCCTTTTTGTCTTAGGCAGCTTAGCCCACTGTTGCAGTACCAGGATTACGAATCACAGTAGCCTGTCCTTTTAAGGCAGTTCATTCATCCACAGTCATTTCAGAATGTTTGTGCAGAAAAAGATGTCAGGGTAGAGCAATGGACTGTGCCAGGCACGGTCCATCACTCCAACATTAATGGGGAAGGCTTTCAGGCAACACTCCTGTTGAACCATTGTAAAAAGAAAGACTAAGCTAATTGAAAAACTACTAGGAGCTCTATCTTTTCTCTGGCAGATTTAAAGTAAATGAAAAATAATAATATCATTCCTGATTTGCAAAGACTGAACCTAGTGAAGTATGTGGACACAACAAAATAATCCTGGTATTTTTTTAATTCCATATTTACCACATGCACAGCATGACAAGTTTTATCTTTAATATCCACTTCTAAATAAGAAAAAATATATAATTTGGTACCATTTTAAATAAAACAGTTGTGGAATAAAAGGAGATATTAATGTTTTTTAAAGATCCAATAAATCATATAAACTAATCTTTCCAAGTAATGTTTGTGAGTCGCTAAAGATATGAGGAGATGAAGAAATCAATTCTGAGGACAAATCCCCATCAAAGTGAGAAATAGTGCACCAGCTTATAGCAAATGAAAAAAATCTCGTGTGGCATAAAGCAGAATTCAATTTTTTAAAGAAATACAGATAATCAAGGGAGTTTTATTAAAAAAAAAAAAAGCAGGACCATGAGAAGATGGTGAGGCTGACAAAAGCAGGAATGGGCCACCCAGACCCCTGGGTTTGCTGACTCTCCCAGGATGGTGGTGAGTCTCCCTAGATTGGGTACCTGTCTGCTGCCACTTGCCAACCTCCAAATGTGGGCAATGCCACACTCAGATCCCACCTCTTCAACTTTGCCTAGTGGATGCCCAGCTGCACAGTTTATTTACATTTTTCTTATCCTGCCTGATGAGGCTGCCTGTGCCTGGAGAAAACGGAGGCTGACAGGATTACAGATGCTGAGGAAAAGCCTAGAGCACTGAGCTTGTAGAGCTGACCCCACAGTTTCTCTCAGAAAATGGCAGAAAATAAAAGCAAGGTCAGAAGCTGGTGGGACAACCGCTTGTTTTATCAGGAAAAGGACAAAACTTGCTGGCAAACCATAGATCTGAAGCATACAACAGGGAAGGGGCGGGGGGAAGAGTCAAGACAGAAGAGGGAAGAGCACAAGGGACTGTGGTGATGGTCACAGGTGTGGGAGAATTATGGGGACTACACATGAGGGGAGAAAGCAAATGTACAAAAGTGAAAAATGACGTTAAGAATAAAAGGCACACCCACCTTGAATTAGGACCCCCAATTGTGAGGTCAACAAGTCAAAAGGAAAAGGACAAAGTGTCTTTAGGATAATGTAGTAATGGGCCAAAAGCTGCTGTGTGTTTTTCAGATGACAAATATTTGTACCATGAAATCATGAACTCAGCGAAGATTGCTGAGAAGAGGCGTAGGTTAGGGATGAGAGGGGCTGGGAATTTTACACACACACACACACACACACACACACTATATTTTACGTTTCCAAAATATAGGTTGTTATTTAGTTGTTATAATTAAATAAAAACAATTAAAATAAAAATATTTAGTTGTTATTTAACTTTTCTTGTGATTTTTACCACTGGGAAATCTGTCAGGCAACAAAGGTCTATAATATGCTGTGGGAGCCGGTCAGAGAAACTGAAAACACAATCCTGATCGTTGAGGTGCTCAGCGTTGCCTGGTAGGACCACACACAGACAATAAAGTTTCTAACTGACAATTCATTAAGTGGTACATGTAAAGAGAGAGAAGAGAGTAATTTATACTTCTTGGTATCTGAGTAATGTAAAAAAGATTTCAAACAGCTCTCCACAGAAGTGAGTGACTTATTTGTTCACCTCTGAGGTGAGCCTCATGAAAAGAAGATTCTGGAAGGAGAAAGAGAGGATTATCCACACACCTGCGCCCAACCAAGGAATTAGAGCAGGCACCTGACTTCCTCTGCTTCTCCAGTTTGCTCCGTGGCACTGAACTCTACCCACCCTGCCTATCCCTCTGGGTGGCAGGATTGCCATTCCCAGCTTCTCTCCATTCCAATCCATCATGAAAAGCATGTTGGGTTAATTTCCAGAAAACACCAATCCCATGTTCGAAAATCTTCTGCTACCCACAATACAACCGATAAAGGACTGATAACAAAAATCTACAAAGAGCTCACACAACTCAACAAAAACAAAGTCAACAATCCATTCAACAAATGGGCAGAAGAGCAAAAAAGACACTTCTCCAAAGAAGAAAAGTAAATGGCCAACAGATATATGAAAAAATATTCAACATCACTTATAATCAGGGAAATGCAAATCAAAACCACAATGAGATACCACCTTACGCCAGTGAGAATGGCGCACATAAAAAAATAGGCAACAACAAATGTTGGCCAGGTTGTGGAGAAAAAGGAACTCTCCTACACTGCTGATGGGAATGCAAATTGGTCCAACCACTACGAAAAACTGTGTGGCGTTTCCTCAAACTGCTAGAAATGGAGCTTCCATATGACCCGGCAATACCACTTCTGGGAATCTACCCAAAGGACACAAAAACACTAATCCAAAAGGGTACATGCACCCGTATGTTCATTGCGGCACTGTTTACAATAGCTAAGGTATGGAAACAACCCAGATGCCCAAAAATAGATGACTGGATCAAGAAGATGTGGTACATATACACAATGGAATACTATTCAGCATTCAAAAAAGACAAACACATGCAATTCACAGCAACATGGATGGAACTAGAAGGGATCATGATCAGTGAAATAAGCCAGAAAGAAAGAAAAATATCGAATAGTTCCACTTACAACAGGAATATAGGGGAACCAAATAAGAATGCGACATTCAGCAGGGAAGGAGGGGAGGGTAAGGGCTCAAGAGGCGGGAAGAAAGGCGCACAAGGGACTATGGTGATGGCTTCATGGGTGAACAGGTGATGGGTAACCTATGGGGAATACACAATAATGCAAAAGATATGAATAACAAAAGTAAACAAATATTTTAAAAAATTTAAAAATTAAAAAAAAAATCTTCTGCTACCTCTGAGGGTAGCAGAAGATTATCATTTATCCTCCAACATCTGCAGTGTACCTTATAATACTTGCTTCTTATGTGCTCAATGGAACAGTACAATGCATCCTTTATCTTCTATAAATAATGATCAGATCTTACACCATAATCTAGCTCTCACTCTGATCCCTTCACCCTGCTTTGGATTGTAACATAAATGCATTTTCTTGTCCATGCTTAGATTCAGCTAAAATGGTCCATTCACCAACTCGTGATTAGGTCTTCTGTTTATCCTCCTCACACCTTTCTCTTATTGATTAGCCCACCTCTCCTACTTTTAGGTCATATCCACCTCCTTCATAGAGCACTACCTGGTCACTTTAGTCTGTTCTTTTTTTTTTCTTTGTAAAACATTTAATATGTGCCATTCACATGGCTCTTAGAAAATGTTTTGAATTATAATTAGGTGTGTGCAGGGAAAGGACTGAGTTTTCTTTAGCACAAGTTGTGTAATTAAACAATCAATAAGAACTCAGTACGTATCTGTTGAATAAATGACAGTCACACCCTGTTCCCCTCACTGCCCAGGGAGAACTGTCAGATGTTAGCACTCATGTTTAACTTATTGCAACATAAGAAGAGAAAGAAGTCAGAGGGAGGAACTTAATTACAGCACCCTACTTTGCCCATCTTTCCAAACCACCCACAGCCATCAACCACACATCCTTCCTGATGTCTCACAGCTCCTATGTTTGGTGATACAGACACCTGCATACAAAAACACAATCCCTGCATTAAGATGTCATTACATTAAAAACAACCATACTACTTTGAAGGGTTATGTGCACTTCTGTGGTCATTGCGGCACTATTTACAATAACCAAGCTATGCAAATAACCTAAGTGCCCAACAACAGACAAGATTAAAAAGTTGTGATATGGGGCCTCCCTGGTGGCGCAACAGGTTAAGCACAGCACTATGAAGCTATCCAGAACCACTGCAGCAGGAGTTCAATTCCTGGTCAGGGAGATTCCCACATGGTGCAGCAGACCTCTCCCGTCTTGCCCACTGCTCCCCTCAGCAGTGTACTTCAGTAGCTCCGCCTGTTCTGCTCCCCACTCTGTCTCTGGTGAATCCTCTCACCACCCCACACCTCTGGCCTACACCCCAGCTTGTATGCATAGATAAATAAATCTTTTTAAAAAAAAGTTGTGATATATAGACGCAATTGAACACTACTCCATCAGAAGAAAAAAATGAAGTCGTTTCATTTGGGACAACATGGAACTGAAGGGGGTTATGTTAAGTGAAATAAATAGAAGCAGAAAGACAAATACAATAAGATTTCACTCATCCGTGGAATACAGAGAAACAAAAACTGACAAAACTAAACCAAAATATACACCAGAAATATGACTGTAGAATTGAGGCTACTAAGGAGAAGACAGGATGGGATGAGAACAAAATGGGGAGGGGCCCCAATGGTCTATGTTAAAGGACTATGGTGCTTCGGTGGTGGGTGTGGTGTGGTAAAACAAATCTGAGGAGGTGTGAACCTATTGCACTAAATCATACAGTATTACAAACCAATGCTAACTCAATAAAAAAATTGAAAACATTTGAAAATGAGTTCAACAGATAAATTTGCAATTTTAGTTTGGAAAAAACTTAAGAATGATCAAACATATTTCTTTTAAAATACTTCTTTAGCTTTTGGAGGGGTGGACGGGGGATGGGAAGACAATAATAAAAGTACAAGATGCGCATTAAGTGAAATCATCATAATGGACTTTTCTAGCCCCAAACAATATATAAACCTGATTTGATTTTATTTTGTGCTCCAAAGTGGACTTGGCCATCATCTCAGGGCATCTCAGTGAACAATAGCACTCAACCCCTCAATTCAGGGACCTCTGACCCTGACAATGGAATTGCTCTCTAGAATTCTCTACATCTCTTTTAAAGAAGTCACTGCATCATTTAGATGCACCCACGAAAATACTTTGATGTGGGAATAGTTTCATAGTATTATGTGCGTACATTTAAGTATTTCGGTTAAGTAGAAATTGGATGGCATGTTATAGCATATTGCTGTAAAACTTCACGGGTCCTGACTGGAGAGTGAATGTGGGAATAAGGTGAAAATGTACATTGAGGACATTAATCAAAAGTGATACTATAAATTTAGATTTTGTGGGAAAGTCTACAAAGGAGGAAAATGAAGCAGTATTTCAAGAGGGTAGAATTAATTAGAACGTGGGGGAACAGAATTCAAGGGACTATAGTTAACTAGTTAACTCATACACATTCTGGATCACCTTCCACAAACTGACATCCTGTAGAAAAAAGGACTTGTCCATTGTGTAAGTGAATGACGTTCTTGTCACAGAGAAACCATCAAGTATCCTCGTCACTTAATTCCATAATGTGCTACTGCCAGTTTCCTAACAATGCAATCCAATAACTCAGTAATGGCTGTTTTCTTCTAGACCTTGCTTAAAATCTGGTCAAAACAAAGCTATTAAAAATTTAATACACTAAAACTACATCAAATCCAGTGGTGTATGGTTCATATGAATCAAATGACCAACTATTTTATAAGCTTCAGATTCTATTGCTTAGAATGTTTTCAGGCAAAAACTTTAGAAAGTTCTATTAGTGCTGTATATTTGCTTGGAGGCTGAAAATCTACCTCTGCGCAGATTTAAGAGCTTTTTGCACATATCAAGATAAAGCAAATAGTCCATGCATCACATTTGTTTGCCTTTGATATTCTATCATTATGAAAATCTGATTTAGAAATGCATATGGGCAATTGAGGAGCTTACTTTCATTTATCCATCTGGTTCTAAGAGATGCCTCATTAATGTGGGCAGTGAACAAATCACTGCTGAGGTTCAAATGCTGACTCTCCACTGGAAGCAAAAGCGATGAGTGTTGATATTTAGTGAATACAGGAAGTTCTCCAGATCCAACAACTCCACTTACCTTCACAGTGTTTTCAACTTTTTCTTACTGGCTCTTGGAAACTAAACATTCAATTTTCATTTGAGATAACAAGCTCTAGGAGTTTTTAAACAACTTATTGTCCAGTGCATACAAAACTGGAAATTAACTGGTTAAAAGCTAACATCCATGTTGCTCAGATTTCATGTGTGGTACCTGTTTTGAGTCAAACAGACTCCATCTTTTCTCTAAACCATCATGTTGAGACTTTTAGGTGAAAGACAGATAGCCGGACTCATCCATTAAGTGGCCATATAAAAACAAAGGACCATCTACCTACTGTGACAGCAGACCCCACACTGCAGCCTTCTGTTTGAAGACTTTGGCCTCCCAAATCAGAAACAGGCAAATGTACTTGGGAACCAATCTAAAAGTATTACCACATAATAACTAACTTCAGACCATCTCCCTGACTGACCTCTTAAAACTCCCCTCCACCCTGACCCTAGTAGAATACACCTTGTAATTGCTCCTTGGTTTTGGACACAAATTATGATTCCTATCTCATGTAAATACCTTTCCTGACCATATTGCAGCCTTATTATTTCTCAGTTGACACATGTTACTGCATCAGAAGTTTGGTGTGTTGTGAGGGAATATGGGAGGTTATTACAGTCATATTCCAAACAGAAAGTGACATTTTCAACCAGATTGGTGACAACTGTGAAGTCTACCATGGCATGGTGGAGAATACTGCCACAGAAGACATAGTTGCAGTCCACAGGACAGGAGGAGGAAAAGAGCTGTGACCTCATGTAGCCATTTTCATGAAGTCTTTATGACAGCATCATCTCACAGAACATTCTGGAGGAAGGGAAGACTTCCGAAGCAATCTGCTAAAAGACTCAGGACTTTCAGGCTGAACTATAAGCAAGTATAAGCAAAAGACCAATAATTATCAATGCTATGAAAAAAAAATTGTGAGGGAAAAATCATTTGGTCTGAAAGAGAACAATCTACAACCCAAGGAAAGGACCCAGAGAAGCACATTTGTTTCCTTTGCCAAGTTGTTTAAGGGTTAATCAAGCTTCCTTAATCAGAAAGAACTGTGGATCTGTATCTGAATCCTTGGTGTCTTGTTTATAGTTTGTGTGTAAATAATGGGTATGTATTCCTTTTAATGATGCACTTGCAGGGAGTCATCCAACCACACTTTTGCGGGAGTCTCTCTCCTAGAAGTTGTCCAAGCGCCCAGCATTTTCATTCAGATGGAGCCATTCCAGCTACATCAGCACTATGTCCCTCAGGGGCACTCACATTCAACACTGTTATCCAGAGCTGTGAGGAACACAGAGATCCTGACAAGATTCCAGTCAGCCTCCAAAATGCTAGCCCACAAAATGTCCTAGCCCACAACCCTTAAGTTTTAGTATTTACCAGGTGTAGCGGCAGGAAGGCACAGGAGCAGGTTCTCTATGATCCGGGCAGATGGGTAAAGGAGGAGTCCTGGAACCCTTGGTGGCTTTTTCAGGCTTTTAGTGGTCTCTACAGCTTTTGTAGAGAGGCAACCAGGTGCAGGGCAGGCAGGGGGCTTGGTGGGGGGGCAGGAGGCCGATAGGCCTCCCAGCCTCCCAGAGAATCTTCACTCTTTCTGAGCCCCCTGGCATTCTTTTGTGGTCTCTCTGCTGCACCCCACCTCATCGTCCTCTGCTGCCACACTCTGGTCTCAGTTGCCCTTATATGCTCAGGCTCTCCAGGCCCAGGTGTGCCCACTCATGCAGGCCCACACCCCACTTTGGGTGCCGCCATTAGGCATGCGTGTAGGACCCCAGGAGTCTATCATTAATGCTAATGGTGGGAGGGCAGAAAATCCTAATCATCCTTTCATTTACCCTACACTAGGTATTATCAGATTGGCCTGTCCCTGCTCTTGTGGTGTGTTGTTATATGGGCTCTTGGAGTGAGTGCCTGTGCAGGAAGCTCCTACGTGTTTCCCTTATTTTAAAGCTCAGTTAAGAATCTTAGGTCCCTCCCTCTCAAAAAGACTCTACCTTGGCCCTGAATCAGCTTTAATTCTACCCCAAAGCTCTGCTTCTTCAAGATCAAAAACACTTACCCTGTGCCCTTCCCCCAAGCAATGAGTACCTTGTTGCTCAGTGACTCTAGCGCACAAGGAAATTATACCCTCTGAAGACTGCCGCTCCCTAACTAAAGATGGGGCAAGTGTAGTGAATTTCTTTTTCTTTCATCAACAACCAATAACAAAATTATAGACAGTAAGCACATTATTGCTCCTCATTTCAGAGTATGACTTCACTCATCCTTCACAAATGATTCCATCATTTTAAGCATTCAGGCACCTATTTGAGCTTTATCTTTCCTAAGGAATAAGCTACTTTTAACGCCTAGTATGTAGGGTGGGTGCATATGGAAAACCCCTCAGGAGATTCTGCCTCAGGAAGTGACATACTTTCTAAGTAACTGAGCTCATACAGGCCTATGCTGCAAAGAGAGGGCCATGACTGTGCAAAGGGTCCTAGGTAGATCCAGTGGGCACAGAAATTATCGATTATCCTTCTTAGGAGGGAAAAGTAAGTGACAAAGAAGAGAAGCACAGTGACTATGTTCGACAGCCCTGGCCAACAGCCCTGATTTAGCCACTAGTGGTGTGAAGTGGCTACATCACCATGAATACGTGGCTCTACTGACAACCATGAGGAAAGCATAGAACTGCAAAGACGGTCTGATCTATTCTCAGAACATAGCAGGGATGGACGAAGTGATGGGGGGAGGGGGGTTCCTGGAAATTGGCAGATCTCTGGATAAGGCAATTTCCCTAAAAAAGTCAAGCAATGCCCCCCCAAAACGAAATGCTCTCTCCCTCCCAAGGGAAGGATGGTTGACACCATGGCAACTCCGGTCAAATGCTCTCCCTGCCGCAAGGGCACAGTAGAAGGTGGAGTAACTTAGAAACTGCCACCTGGACCAATAAGTCAACATCATGAGAGCACCTTCACAGTACACCCCAGGAAGGGATGAACAGTTCCTGCACTCCTGCATTTAAGGTAAGAACCCAGTCTTCCTTCCCAGTTATCCTTACCCAGGACTCTGCCCATCTGGACCTCTACAGGGGGTAATTTCATTCTGTCTCTAAATAAACATGACTTTGCTTTTGCTAAAGATATGACTCTGAATTCTTCTCACATTATAGTAATAAACCCAAAAATCAAAGAAATATAAAACCTGACAATGTTATGGCATGAGCATATGTAGACGCTATAAACCTTAAGCTAAACTCTAAGTCAGTGGGAACTAAGAAGATAGAAAAAAGGCTCTTCCATGAGTACATGAAAACCAGAGTATGTCATGAACTACATTCAAAAAGAAAGGGCCCATCAACAAGGAAGACCCATTTATTGGGAGAATCTCTCCATATATGGACCAATTGATCACTAATCAATCAGACTTTGTCAAGTCCATAACTTCTACAACATAGAAATTTTTCTTTCTTTCTTTTCTCTAATAAAACCAACCTCACCCCTGGTCGTGCCTCTTATCTCCTTGCTGGTTGATCTCACAATAAACCTCCTTTTCTCAAAAGTGTCATAGTATTGTCTTCTATACATTCAAGGCAGTAAGTCCATTGTTTGGTAATATAATTGTCCTAAGGGTTTTTAATATTTGCTCTTTTGTCATATCACTATTAAAGATTAGAGAAAGCCCACCTCTCTATGTCTAACTGGGGAATGAAAAGTTATAACTGGATGCCACCACTATCAATGATCTTGCAATGAAATAAGAGCTGGGGAGATCAGTGTAGCTCGGGAAGATGAAAAGTCGAACACAGACATGGATAGATTGTAAAGTCTCCAGGAAGTGAGGTATAGGCTGGCAAGCTGAGATCACCAGGCAGCCCACCTACTTACTGCTCGTCACCTCCATAAGGGCAGGAGTTGTTTCTGCCCCACTGATCACCACATCAGTATAGCCTAGAGGAGCGATGAAATTTTTGAAAGCTCTCAATGAACAGTGAATGAGTAAATGTAATGAACTCTAAGACATAACTATATAATAAAAGACTTAATATTTAGACAACCCTATAAATGATGGGACACTTATTCAGTTATTCCTATAAATGCTAAAATGATAAAGACCAACATGTTAAGATTCAAGTCATGAGATGAAAGAAATTGAAGCCTAGTGAGATTAAGGTAATACATCACTGGCAGGGCTCAGATACAGGATTCAAATCAAAGAGTCTAACTTCTATGCCCGGAGACTCTGTAATGCTTGACCTGATGTGAGCACATGAACATGTTACCAAACTTGGATTCACCCAAGGAATTGACATGTATTTACTGAAGTCTACTATATCTTCCACTGCAGATCTGGCTTCATGGAAATTCTCTGCTCCTTCTGTGAAATCATTATGGTTTCTTTTATCTCTGCACCTACCCAGTACATTCTCTTATTATATATCACTTTGTGCTTGAAAGAACTTATGCCCTCCACTTGATTGTTTCAGCATGCTTTCCACATTTCAGCTAGAGGATATGTGTCCTGCTTTGTATGGCTTATTTTCTCACCTCACAAGGTGATGTTGGGAAACAGTGCTGTTGGGCAAGTTATTTGGTTATATGTTGTACAATCCATTAAAAATGTCCTAAGAGCATTCACAATAAAAATAATTCTTTATCATATGCATATTTTTAACCACAAATTTACTTGACACATTTTTCTTTGTGGCCAAAAGAATCGAAGGACAGAATCCCAGAAATCAATTATGTTATCCTATCTGGCCAATTTTTTAAATGTGATTTAGAAATAAATGAAAAAAAATGTTTTGGTTTAAGTGTTGTCTGATTCCTTTGAACTAATAAGTGATTATGATGATAAAAATATATCTAATACACATGCATGAGATGGTAAAAATAGAGATCAATTTTCTACAACCTAGAAGTAAAAAAGTTCTCCAAGGATGGTGTTGAAAATATTTGTTCTCTAACCCAAGTTGTCTAAGTTAGCAATAATGAATTCTATAGCCCTCCCCGGGAGGCTCTGAGAACAGAGAAACACAAAGTTGGAGTTCAAGTTTAGAACTACACTGACAAATAACAGGTGTAATCAATGTCCCTACAATGTTTTCAAATATGTAGTTTTGAGCAAGGACTAAGAATAATAATGGTTCTAACTATGTGCCATGTCTTATTCCTTGGCATTAACACTTCACCTGTGACTTGTCTCTCACAACAGAGTACCACTTTAGGAATTTTCTCACACTTATATAAATGAGAAAATCACCTCCTGGTGTGCTAGAAGCACCAATAATTCCTCTTCCTGGGAAGATCAATTTACCCAAAAGAAGAACTAGAGTCACATTTTTTTCTGTTTATTTTATAAATCCACAGAAAATAAAATAAGTTTATTTTATAAATAAATTTGTAAGTTTATAGGTTTTTCTTACCTGGTTCCTGTTTTTCTCAAACTAATTCCTGGTTATATATGAAGGCTGAGGGTGGTCATCATACTCCTGGGCCCCTAAGAGCAAAGGCATTCCCTTTCTGCAAAACCATCATGGGAGACATCACTAGATTTGCACAGGAAATTTTTTTTTAAGATTTATTTTATTTTTGCATACAAACTGGGGTGCAGGCCAGAGGTGTGGGGCAGTGGGAGGGTTCACCAGAGACAGAGTGGGGAGCAGAACAGGCAGATCAACCGAAATACACTACTGTGGGGAGCAGTGGGCGAGGCAGGAGAGGTCTGCCATGCCATGTGGGAATCACCCGGGCTGGGCATCGAACTCGCACCGCAGCCGCGACAGCTCCACAGCACTGCACTTAACCCATTGTGCCACCAGGGAGACCCTGCACAGGAAATTTTTTATGTAAAATAAGCTTCCAAATATATTTACTAACTATTTGAAACTATATCATGGGAAAATAGAAATGTGAGTAGAAAAATAGAAGAATAAATCATGTATATTTTGGATGATTTTATTGTATTGTGATTATTTCATTCAAAGGAAATTTGTTCAAGAAATATATGTAGGGAAATTTACTTAATGTGACTGAAATTTAAGGGGGTCAATTTCCATTCCAATCTCGTGTGATTACATTATAGATTTCCTTTATGCCATAAAGAAGCATCTTTATGCTATAAAAGATAAAATGCTTTTCATACAATGTATAGACTTTAATATGCATTTTTAAAAAACTCCCATTGGGCTATATTCTAATATAATTTTATAGGAAAATTCCTATTAAACCTGACTGAATTCCAATATAACTTTAAAGCAATTAAACTTTATCAAAGGAATTGTGTTGTAGAGTTATTCCGAGTATGAATCACGCCCAAAGGGAGTGAAACAACTATATCTAGGTCTTTGGAACTTAAGAAATTTCTTAAGTTTTACTCACTCAATAAAATTACACTGCTCAAGTTGGGGGCAGGCAGCAAGAAAAATCATAAAGACAGTCATTTATGCAGATTCACTTGTTTCCAAAATATAGAAAAGTTTCTTGAAACTCAACAGTGTCATTTCCAAATGAATGATCCTTTGCAACCTGAAGTATAAAACTTCTAGTAACTTTATTAAAAAATAACCTAAATCTGATACAGCATAACATTTCCAATTTAAAATCCTTTCTTTTATGTTGCTTTTCTCCCTCTTAAAAATGTTTGAAGGATCATGTCTCACTACCTCCCTGCCTGGGTGACTGCCAGTTAAAAGGTTTATACAAAGTATCACAGGAGACAACTCTAAATAAAGGAAGGGAAAGAAAGAAAAGGAAGGAAGGGGGGAGGGGAGGGAGGAGGGTGACAGAGGGGAGGGGGAGGGGTGGGAGAGGGGGAGTGAGAGAGAGAGAAAAGAAAAAAAGAAAGGAAGGAAGGAAGGAAGGAAGGAAGAAAAGAAAGAAGGAGGAAGGAAGGAAGGAAGGAAGGAAGGAAGGAAGGAAGGAAGGAAGGAAGGAAGGAAGGAAAGAAGGAAGGAAGGAAGGAAGGAAGGAAAGAAAGAAGGAAAGAAAAAAGAAAGACTGCCTCCTAGTTCATAGCTTTAGGGACTGCTTTACATCACAAAAGTATAACGCCATATTTCTTCATAATACTCTATACATCCAACCAAGATTATCTACTGCTAAATTATTATAAGTTTTTTAATATAACATTTGCTCTAGTAATATGTTCTAATAGAACATAGACTCATGGAGAGAGTCAAAGGAAAAAAAGATTTATTGGATATCCATTTATGCCATTTGGGGATTAAGTTTGTAGAGTTAAGACTTGAAAATAATTAATCATCCCATACTAATTAACCACTTTTAATTAACTGATTAAAAACTAATATTGCTATATCAAGTTCATTTTCATTTTAAGAAACTTTAAATTACAAAAAGCATAATTCTATATGAAAAACAATGATAATAGTTGATACAAAACTCTGAAGAATATACTTATGCAAGTGAAAATTTTCAAAAAGGAACTGATGGCCTGTACTTTGAGTAATGCAATCTAAATGGCAATGTAAAGAGTTCTAAGACCTGCTAGTCCCCAGTGAAAAACCATAATTGGTGGGATAAGGAATAAATAGAAAGTGTTTGGAAATTCTATTATAAACATAGAGCAAATGGAGAAACATTTATTCAAGGAAAACCCCCAAATCTCAGTAAAAACAGTGAGAGTATTTAGAATTTGAGCCATAAACTCATCCTCTCCCTCATATTCCACCTTAGCAAGATTAAATCTCCACTCTAGGTGGAGGATGAACCTCTTAAAAAGAGTTTGCCTCTTCCTATTAGCTCCCAGTAAAGAAATACTGAAAAGGTTGCAGAGATTAACTCCCTGAGGACTACAGTCAAGAGGGCCTGGTTCTTCTTTCACCCAGACCCAGTCTCAGAGAAACGCTACTACCCAAGATAAAGAAGCTAATAATACTGGGGACTTGATCACTATCACCCCAGTTCACTGACACAGAAGTTCTATGCTGAGAGAGGCAAGTCACAAAGACCACAGGCTGTTGTCCCTAGGCAGAAAGTTGTTTGCAAAGCAGGAGTGTCATTATACAAGAAACAAACCACTGTCTTTAACCACAGCTCCAGAATTGTGGGTCAAAGGTTTTTGCTGAGAGCAACTGATGGTCAATAAGAACAAAAAATTTAAATGCTTAATGATGCTTTGGAAAGCAATGGGGATTTTGGTGACAAATAATTAAAATGTTAGTAATATGAGGATAACAAGTTAAATGACCATCAAGATTAACATAAAGAAAAGGAAAAAACAATGGAGGGGGAGAGAGAATCTCCCTGGGAGTTAAAAAAAAAAAAAAAAAAACTTAAAATGATTCCTGCAAAGGGGTATTAGTTCAACTGAATTAGAAGTAAAGAAATGTATGCACCAGAGCATTATCAAAAACAATAGAGGAATCGGCTAGTAATTAGTGGAACTAAAAGCTAGGTGTGATACCAATGGAAGCAAGAAGTTTAGCAGAAAGATAAAGGAAAGAGACAGTAGAAGAAAGGTCTTTATATCACTAATGGGACCCAAAATAAGTTCTAGTACATACAGAAGGTAGCAAAATTTTAAAAAACTAAAATCAAATAAAAGTTAAGATATTCAACTCCCTAAGTTACTGCTCAAACAGTTTTTTTAAAGTAAGGAAATGTAACAGAGCAAATGAGCAGGCAACACACACACAACAAGGCACCTTGAGACATCAAGGGATGCTGACAGAACAAGATGAGAACAATTTTCCAGAATCCCACCACAAAGACATGGAATATTTTGTCTTCCTATCAGATAGTTCAAAATTGTCTAACAAAGGAAATCAAACAGATAGAAGAAAATGCAGAAAAGCAAGTCAATGTGATACAAGAATGCAGGGAAGTTAATAAAAAATCAGGAAAAAAATGAATGACCAGAGAAATATAATTAATCAATAGAAAATAGTAATTGAAGCTTTAAACAAGAAAATAAGAGATATTTGGGATAGAAAGATCTTAATAGATGAGATAAAAATTCTAAAGAAAGCTATGGAAACAGAACTGACCAAATGGAGGCTCAAATCAATAACCTGGAAGATAATAATGCACAAAGGGCAGATGTGGAAGAAGAAAGAGAAAGATTTCAAGAAACCCTTCAAGAATTATCCCACTTCATAATGAAAGGCAACAAAAGGACAATGGATAGCCCAAAGGGGAAAGAGAAAGGAACAGAGACTATATTCAAAGAAATAATAGAGAAATGCTCTCCAAAACTGGGGAGGAATATTTGCTTAGCCAAATATAATGAGATTTACACCAAGACACATACCAGTGAAACTACCAAGAGTTCAAGACAAATTAAAATGAAGGCAGTTAGTGACTCAAAGCAGGTAACCTGTAAAGGTCCCTATAGGATTTTTATCAAACTGCTCAGAAGAAGCCCTTTAAGTAAAGAAAGAGTGGAATGACATATTGAAATCTTAACAACAAAGCTGCCAGCCAAGAGTACTATAGCCTGAAACATTCTCCTTAGGAAGAGGGAGAAGTAAGGGTGTTACAATAAATACATAAGCTCAAAGAGTTTGCCAACACCAGACTTCCCCTAAAGAAATGTTGAAAACAGTTCTCCTACTGAATTAGAATAAGAAACATACACACACACACACACACACACACACACACACACAGAAAAGCAAAAAAAATAAAGTAGTAGAACCAGAAAACAAAGGTAAAATAGCAGCAGTAAAATCTCACATATAAATAATTATACTAAGGGTAAATGGACTAAATTCAGCATTCAAATATTACAGTGGTTGCTTGGGTCAGAAAAGAACTCAACTTTTTCCTGTTTCCAGGAAACCCATCTGAGCTCCAAATATAAACTTAGGTTCAAAGTAAATGGTTATAAAACAATCCTATGAGCTAATGTGACCCCCCCTCCAAAAAGGAAGGATAAACATATTTATATCAGAATAAATAGGTTTCCACTGAAAAAAATATAGCAAGAGACAGAGATGAACATTACAAAATGAGTAAGGGATTAATCATCAGGAAGACAAGATGCTAATATATATGGACCAAATGTAGGACTATCAAAATTTAAAAAGCAGTTATTGACAAATCTGGAAACAGACACTGGCAGCCACACAATAGTAGTAGGGAACTTCAATACCCTACTTTCATCAGTGTAAAGATACAGCAGACAGAAAATCAACAACAACAAAAAAATAGCCTTAAGTGAGGACTAGAAAAGATGTTAATAGACATTTATAGAGTACAAAGTCTCCTCAAATTCATAAGGATAGATCACAATTGGGTCACAAACGTGTCAACAAATTCATGAAGACTGAAATCACATCAAGCATCTTCTCAGATTACAATGGTGTCAACTGGAAATTAACCACCAAAAAAAGTGATAAACTAATATGTAGAGTGTAACAAGGAAATTAAATGATAAACTAAAAAATATCTGGACACGTGAAAATAAAGACACAGCCTACCAGAACCTAGAGAATCAAAAAAGCAGTACTAAGAGAGAAATATATACCAATACAGGCTCACATGAAGAAAAAATAAAAGTTAAAATAAGTAATCTAATGTTATACAATAAGTAACTCGAAAAAGAACAAGCAAAATATAAAGTCAATAGATAGGAGAAAATAATAAAAATTAGAGAACAAAAAAAAAAAAAAGGAGGGGCCTCCTTGGTAGCACAAGGGATTAAGTCTCAGCACTATGAAGCTATCTGCAGCCACTGCAGCACAAGTCTGATCCTCGGCCAGGGAGCTAGTCCAAATGGCACAGCAGACCTCTCCAGTCTTGCCCGCTGCTCCTCCCAGCAGTGTATTTCAGTCAATCCGCCTGTTCTGCTCCCCACTCTGTCTCTGTGAATACTTTCACCCACAACACCACTGGCTTGCACCCCAGATCTTGTATGCATAAATAAATCTTTTAGAAATAATAAAATAAAATAGAAATCAATAAGATAGTCCAAAATAGCAAATGACACCAGAAGCCAGTTCTTTTAAAAATTAAGCAAAATGGACAAACTGCTAGATAATCTTGGTAAGGGAGAAAACTAATAAATAGCATCTGAAAACAAAAAAGAAGCTACAACACACATCTCAGAAGTATAGAGGATCATAAGAGACTGCTATAAGCATCTTCATATCCGTAAGTTGGATAACCTAGTAAATAAGGACAATTTTTTAGAAGCACCCTACCTTCCAAGACTGAATAGAAAGAAAGAGAAAACCTAAACAGACCAGTTACAAGCAAAGAAATTCAAACATTTATCAAAACTCTTTCAATAAACAAATCCCAGGACAAATTAGCTTTTTTAGAGTTCTACCATTTAAATCCTAATACCTTTTCTTCTCAAACTCTTCCAAAAATTAGAAGAGGAAAAGCTTCCAAACATTTATGAGGCCAACATTATCAAAAGCAGACATAGCATCATCAAAAAAAAAAAAAAGCAAGACCAATATCCCTGATAAACAGAAGCAAAAATTCTCAATAAAATCTTAGCAAACTGAATTCAACAATATATATTAAGCACTATATATCAATTAAAAATGAAAGGAAAAACATTTTTAAAAATTATCATAAATCATGAATAATTCACGTTTATTCCAGGGATGCAGGAATGGTTCAAAGTCAGCAAATCAATCAATGTAATTCAGGAATGGTTCAAAGTCAGCAAATCAATCAATGTAATCAGTAAATCAATCAATCAACAAAAGGAAAGATAAGAATTACATGATCATACCAATATATGTAGCAAAAGCATCTGAAAAGACTCAATATCTACTTTTGATAAAAACTCTCAAAACCTGAGGGTAGAAGGAATATACCTCAACATAATAAAGGTCATATATAAGAAATCCACAGTGAACATCATAATTTTCTTCTTCTAAGATCAGGTACAAAACAAGGATGTCCACTTTCACTACTACTATTCAACATATTATTGTAAATCTTAGTTAAGAAACTAGGTAAGAGAAAGACATAAAAGGAATCCAAATTGGTAAAGAGAAACTAAAACTATCACTATTTGCACATGATATGATAATACAGAGAAAACACTAAGATGCCACTAAAAAACTATTAGAAATAATATTCAGTACAATGAAGTGACAGGTTAATATATCAACATCCAAAAATTATTGCATTCTTATACATAAACAACAAACTACAATAGAAAAGAAATAAATCCAAAAAAACTTATTTATAACAGTGTCAAAAAGAATGTAGGAATAAACTTAGCAAAGGAGGAATAAACTTAGCAAAGGAGGTAAAAGACTTGCACAACTACAAAACATTGCTAAAGCAGACAGAAGTAAACAAAAAAAAGGGAAAGATATTCCCTTCTCATGGATGGAAGTATTAACCTCTTTTAAAATAACCGCATTACCCAAAACAAAGCAGACTTTATGCAAGCCCTAATCAAGCCACAGTAGCAGCTTCCAAAGAAATGGAAAAAATATTA